>OZ023334.1:2476648-2806313 GCA_964007535.1 Brachyptera risi | reverse complement strand
GCCGCCCTCTGGCTGACCTCCAACGCGACCCCCACCGAGAGGTACATTCGTGGGGCGGGGCCGGAGGAGGATGGGGGGTCGGCGCTCTCGTTCCAGGCCATCGAGGTAAGCACCGCGCCGTTGGGTTCGCCGCTAATTTCGAATCCTGATTTAAATTGTAGAAACTGTCATAGTTTGTGATGGAAATAGTCGTAATGCTTGTTCTGATATAATTGAAATTAATAGATTCATTACGAGTTATTAAAAAATTAGCACATGTACGGTGCAAACCCTCCGTAAATGGAAAATTAATAAACCCATTTAAATTATGCATATTTTTTTATGTGAGAAATATTCCACATTGAGCTTTCGGATCAAAACTTTGCCGGGACTAAAATCACTCTTTGAATTACAGCCAAATTTGAGTGACCGTAGTTCAAATCAATTAGGATTTACTGTATGTAAGTTCTAACTTTCTTGAAACATGTAACTTATTTTTAAAAATTCAGAATCTTACTATACAACCCATTGTTTCACAATCAAGGTCAAGGATGAATTAGTAAGACAGTTTACAAGCGGTAGGCCCACCTCTTTGTTGTTTCAAGACTTCGAGGCGTTCTTGTCGACAAAATGAACAATCATCTCATCAATATTTCAAATGAAAGAAGGATACATTGCGTATTGCGCTCGATAAAAGCCATGCCACGGGTCCATACGTGCATAGTGAGAAACCGCTACAACATCAAATCCGTAGCGAAAACAGCCAAACGGTACCGGCTATACATGAACAGCAGACGTTTTTCCCCAGTTGCGGGGCAGCTAGCGTGAAAGAAATATCGGGGCGCCTATTTTTACGCGTTAATGGAAGAGCATCCAAATTGTGAAAATATTAATAATGATTATTTCAAGGAATATCTTCGAACTATTTTGGATTTTCCAATCTGAAACTAGTATTGAAGCAGTTTAAGGGACGAAATATCAGTTCGAATTATGGTCAGCTGGATTTCAGATTAACCATATTAATTGACTTTGAAACGCCCATACCTTCAGCCAAGGACTGACTTCAAGTTCGAAATATATCAAATTTCGGATTAAGCGAGTTTGGATCAACGAGGGTTTCAATTTCAATTCCAATTTCAATATATTTATTTCATAATTGC
Organism: Brachyptera risi; assembly: GCA_964007535.1. NCBI lineage: Eukaryota > Metazoa > Arthropoda > Insecta > Plecoptera > Taeniopterygidae > Brachyptera > Brachyptera risi. The sequence continues at coordinate 2,805,174 of OZ023334.1, read as the reverse complement.
CATCATGTGCACATTTGTATAACATAAATCTGCACGAGTGTTGAAATATGTCAGTTGTGGATATTTTAAAATCGCTCAATATAATTCAATAAGTCAATTATATATGATTCAAAGTATCATAATTTTGTGAAAGTAATACATCACAGTTGGTTAATAAAAGGACATAAAAGATAGGCCTAATAAAAAATAGTTGGTCAATATTATAATAAAATACATGTTTTTTTTCAAAGCGTTTAAATCTGCTTTCATAAAACAAATGAAAATAGAAGTCAATATGAATTTTAAACTGTTGTCAAATATATAAATCATTCAAGGTGTCATTCAAGATTTACTGTACATACTACCGGTATTAGTGATCCAGTGTTTGAGCCTCGCCAGGTGAATGGCGTGTAACGACGGGCTTGATTGCAGCTGAAGGCCAGCAACCTGAGCGTGTGCGTGATCGACGATTGCGGGGACGCGGACGTGCCCCTGCTGGAGATGTCGCTGTCGCAGCTGTTCGTGTCGCAGCTGCTGGGCGGGGCGGGGCAGGCCAAGTGCCTGTTCGCAGCCGACTACTTCAACAGGACTCTCTCCGGCTGGGAGCCATTCGTCGAGCCCTGGAAGTGAGAACCAACTCCACCATTCCCATTCATTACATTCATCATTTAGTCTAAGTCTAAGTCAAGTTTTATTTCCATTGATTGTACATTACATATGACACAGTGTGAGCACAAATGACAAGGTATGAACACAAACCCTTTAGGATATACAGTAAACCCTCGATAATTCGAACTCGGTTAATTCGAATTCCGCGCTAATTCGAACCAGAGAAATGACCCTGGCCGCTGGTATAGGGATATCAATGTTAATTCATTTTGATGATTCAAATTTTTATTATTTCGAATTTCGAACTGATGATTAGTCCAAACTACTGTTTTATTATTGTTTCGTGTTTGTTTAATTCGAATTTCAGCAAAAATTACGAATAAAAGTTTTCACAATTGGATATTTTATTACGTGAAATCCTTCGTCATCAACATTCCTGGCGACCCGGCAAGCTAGAGATACGTCGTAGCCACATGTGCTGCGCGTGCTAGCATGATGAGGGGTCAGGCGGGGGTCTTTTCAGGGTCACAGACAGACATCTGGCTGGTTGAGACACCCGAGCGGTAATGTTTAGGATAATGGACGTGATTGTGTCAACTTTTATTCGTAATTTTTGCTGAAATTCAAATTGAACAAACACGAAACAATAATAAATAGACCAGCCAGCTAGTGCATGTAGAGAGAATAATTCATTCATTTCATTCCAGGCCCTAATATTTATATTTATTGCCTCGCTTTTTACTTTTTAATCCAAACATCCAGTTTGGTAATTTGACTCTTTCAACACTGTGAGCTGTGATAAGTGTTACCTAATGAATGACATGATAATATATAGTATTAATGGGACTCCTTGTTGTGTTGTTAAAATTGCTGAGAAAACACTTGACTTGAAGATAACCACATGGCTGTCAAAGTTGGCTTCCTTAGAGCAAGGGGGAAGTAGGAGGGAACAAACAACGTGCAAGGCGCACATGGTCAACCAAACTGCACGCACACAGTATACTACTGTACTAAACAAGGAAAAACATTTATTTCATAATTCGAATTTTTTTAATTCGAATTTTGATTTTTGGGGTCCCTTGGAATTCGAATTAACGAGGGTTTACTGTATACCATTAAGGGTGTATGGAAAGGTTTTTTACCATATATAACTTATTAAAAAATAAGTTAATAATATAGTTTAATAAATAAGTTTAGACTCACAGTTGCACAAAAGTGCGGTGGCAAGGCTTCAAACTAAATAGTAAAATTGGACATTGGAACAATTATAATGAAAGATACTAATTACTAGAAACTAGAAAGCCAACCAACAATACTGTCAAATCCCCTCTCTCCAAGCTTCTCTATGCACTACCACATTTTAATAGAACTCTTCTACATATTTTACAATAACTTATGAATAACATCACAAGTGAGTATGGCAGTATTATGAATTATCAACAAATTAGTAATCACAGTATATCATACAAGTAATACAACAAATAATTATAGGCCTCCTACATTAAAAGATTTCAGATTGATTGATATGGAATTGAGGTGAATCAATGGAATTTAAATTATTCTGATTACTTTTACTACAATAAAGACACTTTGATACATAGATATAGATGGATAACATAGATAATCAGTTGAATAACGAACAAAAAAAAACGAATTATTGAATGTGTCCATACATATAGCAAAGTAAAGTGTTGACCTTGACCCGCAGGTGTCAGTTTGGCTGGGAGCACAGCCTCGGTGGCTCGCTGGCGCGCAACCGTCTGCAGCTGGGGCTATCTGCCGACGAGACTATCAACGTGAACGTGTCCAGCACGCTGGTGGAACTGTACCGCAGCGTCAAGAAGACGTGGACGCAGGACTACTACAGCTGTTCCGCCAGAGACAGGTACGACAGGCGGACAGTCAGCGCTCAGACTGGGGCGCCTGGAACCATACTCGAAACAGCTCGGCATAACCTCACTGGTCAGGGGTTGGAGAAGATCCGACTACTCATCTACTTCCTGTTAGCCTACGTTTCAAATATGGCTATCAACTGAAACTTCAAAAATAACTTCTAACATTTGAATAAGTTTTCTTACTTTGAATCATCTACTAAAATTGTTCCACTGTATTACCGAATTGTTCCAAATTATAGAAGTCGAGGGTTTTTCTCGAAATTTCAAGCCCAAAAGTCACCCTCGGCTTATATGCGAATCTCTGCCTATAATCGGTCGATAATACGTTCTTTGCTCATTTTAATCGGGTGTCCTTAAACCGCACACTCATAACAACGGAATCGACTTGAAAGTGCGAGATATTCTACTAAAAACACGTTTATTAAATGTTTTATCACGAAGAAGCATCATTTTCTCAATTTCCATAATTTTTACTTGACACGCAGTAATAAACATCAGCACGTCGAGCTGTTAGCTGCATGGTGTGTCATCCTACTGCGCGCTACTGCGTGTGGTCTGACCCTGACGAGCACGAGACTGTTTAGCGTGAAAAACACTCGTTCGTCTGACTCGAGACGGCCAAGCGCCAATAGAAACCAGCCGTATGACAATCACTTGGGGCCCCTCTCACCGGTTTCTCACAAGTCGTTTCAGCCGATGGCACAGCTTTCTCTTGCGCGCAATACGAAATTGACTAAATTCTACCCAGGAAGACTGATTTACGTGGAAAAGGAGAGAAACTCTTTTTCATTGCTGATCTAAAAGTTTGGGGGGTCGGCTTATATTCGGGGTCGGCTAATATTTGGAACAAAACGGTACTAATGTACTGTATACGGTATTCCACTGTTTACTGTATCGTTCCACTGTACCAATGAACGTGTTGGTTGCCCTCAGACGCGAGGCAGACCGTCAGCTGGGGAGTCCCGTCGGCTACCGTCGCCGCTCCCCGTTCGTGCCGTTCGAGCTGCACAACAAGACGGGGTCGCGACTGACGTTCCGCACGATCGTCACCACGCCTGACCACGTCCTAGACACGCTGCAGGGCAGGTCGACGACCCTGTCGCAGGAGGAGGGGACGTGGATCAACGTGCTGCCCGGCCAGACGGTGCCGTTCACCTTCGAGGGGAGAGGTGAGCTTGTTCGTGTCGTCGAGAAGTGGGGTTATGGTTTACGCGAAAAGAGATAGATTCATTAGACCCTCGGTAATTCAAACTCTGATCATTCACGTCATAATTTCATCTTCACGAGATTGTTCGTACAATCATTCGGTTCAGCTATCTGTGTGTGAGTGTGCTTTTTTTTCTATTTCTATTTCCATTTTTTTTTTCATGATTTCTATGAGATTGAAAACTTGGTTCCTTTAAAGTTTAAGGGATAAATTCTATCACCAAAATCGAGACAAAAAATATACCGGTATTAGTAAAATCATACTTTGTTTCAACGATACAAAATCAAACGCGGAAATAAAATTTCCATAAGAACGAAAATGAAGTGTGTGTGTGACTATTTACATCATACAGACATCTGTTTCAATCTTTCATTTTTTATTTTCCATTTTCTATTTTCTATTTAATCTGTTATACACGAGCGTGTATGTTGCGTCTATTTCCAGGCAAGGTGCGCCACCGCGACACACACAAGCTGAGAATCCACCAGATCGGGGTCAAGGTGGAAGGTTGGCGCACTCTACCGCCCGTTTCGGTCGATAAAGTAGGCGTCTACTTCAGGCAGTCCAAGCCGGACGCGCAGGTGTCGGTGAGTCAATCGTTCGCTTCCTTTCCGTGCCCCCTCGACGTCACAAAACATGACAGCCAATCAAGCGAGGCGCGGACTGGCAGGGGGTGTCGGGGTGCGCCTGCACCCCGGGCTTTTTGACCGTTCCGAGCCCCTATCAAACATATGATATAATGAAATAGACAATCTCTATATAAATAAATTTAATACTTTGAATTAGAAATTTTTTTAAAAAATTATTTCAAATGATCAAATTTAATACTTACCTATGTTTAGTTGAAATATGTAGTTGAAATATGTATATTAATCAATTACTATTACTATTTCGATTGATTATTTACTGATTAAACATATCCATACCCAAATAATAATCCATTGCAAACAGTTATATACAGTATAAATATTAATTTGTGTCAAGATATGTGTAAAAAGCTACTTGAAAAACCCGCGTTTGCTCATCGCGCGCTCCGATTTCAAATCTCTCCATAATAGTGACGCTCGATGAAGAGGTGACTGTGCTTTGGATTTCGTTATAGTGCTCTACTCATGAATCTCGGTAAGCTGCTGTTCTTTCTTTCCCTTTCACACAATTCATATAATTCCATGTTTAATTACTTTTTGCCCCATGAACCGCTTGAACGTGGGAGGGAAACCACGTATGATTGACGTGTGGGTTTGTTGATGCAGAAGGTGGAGCTGCCTCAAGCGCGCGTCGTGTTCGAGGTGAGGCTGCTCAAGGATACGGCCAAGAAGCAGGTGACGGTCCGCTCCGCCCTGCAGCTGGCCAATCAGCTGCCAGACGCCATGGAGGTCAAGATCGACAGCACACCCTCCAAGGCCAGCGGTCAGTACACTCTTATTACAACTGCAATGGACACGTAAATATCCATTTGAATGATGAAAGTTATACGCAGCATATGCGTCGTAAGATGAGCGTGACATTTCCATGTTGGCCTAGTCTACTCTTTCAATTTTATAAATTCATAGTCTTATAATATATTAAATCTATTTCACAATTTACCCAACATGTCCAATATGACATTGTGATTCCATTGGGATGAATATAATTATTAATTGGATGGGCGTATGCAAAGTCTCCATCCCACTCTTACTGAGCTTTTTCTGTGCGTTTTTTTTTTTAATTTAATTTTTCTGTAATCACTGCAAAAAGGTACAACTGTAAAAGGGTGCACGGTTCGACTGATCGACATGAAATTTTTTTTGTGCTCGTCAACTTATCCAATTTGGAACTGTATAGTTTTCGGAATGAATCGGTTCGACCTATTCTGAGAAATATCATCTCAAAGTTTCTAAAAACTCAATAAGATTTGGCTGGGCAGAAAATTTTGAAAAATAATATTTCTCCTAAAAAAAAAAAATTACATAAATGTGAACACAATGATTATTACGATTTTGTATGTAATTCGGACCAGCCGTTCTGAAGAAAATAATTTGATGGATGGTTTTTATTCAACAAATGGATAGAAATAATAGCAGAACCATTACTATGATTCACTGCGCTCTAGATTCGATATTCATATAATCTTTTACAGGAGTCAGGTGTGTAGAGTTTTCAATTACTCTACCAAAGTCGATAAAGTAGCACAAATAAAACAATATTACAGTGGAACCTCTTTTATACATTTTTCAGGGGACCAGACTAAAATTTAACATAATAAAAAACTATTCAACATGTAGAGCATATGGGTTGGATCAAAAGATAGAACTTATAAATGTAATAAATGTATAAATGAGAAACTTATAACTGAAGTTCTACTGTAATGACTCTGATGAGTGATTATTCTTTGACTAGTGATTAGTGATACCTTATTCAGATATCTCGCTCATCTTACAATGCATATTTTGCATTTGCCTAGTTATTCTTGTAATCATTATTATTTATTATTACTATTATTATTATTGTTGTTGCTTGAAGAACTAACTGTCTTGTAGAGCTGCGCTCGCTGGTTGTACTACCGGGCTGCGTGCTGGCGATCCCGCTGACCCACGTGATGTGCCCGCTGTGGGTGCGCCCGTGCCCCAAGCAGCCCACCGGGCCGGGCGTCGTGTACCGGTTCTCCTCCAAGCCCGTCACCTGGAGCCACGTGACACAGCCGGGCGGGGCGGCGGGCGAGGTGATGCAGTGCCACAGCAACACCGACATGAACTACAGGTGAGACAATCAGCCAGTCTCAAACGATCGCCATCAACTCGAAATTGAGACTCAAAATTGATCGAAAATATTTTTTTTTTTTAAATTAAAATTTCAAGTCTCGGGATCTCGGTACTACTTTTCCAAGTCTTGAGTCGTAAATTGTCGTTGCCGTTTTTTATCGTATCACTTCTTTCCACACGTAAAACGTGCCAATCTATGTCTCGTGTGACTGAAACGTGTGGTCTAGTGTTTAATACACTGAACCGTCATTCAGGAGACCGGTGTTCGATTCTCGCCATGGTTGACAATCCTGACAGGGGTTTTTCGTGGTTTCCCTCTGTCGTTCAGGTTAATACTGGGATGGTTTCTGAACAACAGGCCACGACCGACTCCTTCCCACCATCCAAAACACCGATAAAATAACCTTTCATCTATCATCCCATCATCTCATATATCATTCACCGACGCCAATAGATCGTAGTCATCAATATACTGCATCGCTGAAAGTCGAATAAGAACAATTACACCTCTCTCAAAAAAAAATATCTAAAAAATCTTCAAAAAAAATGATCAAATCAAAAAAATTATGAAAAAATAACAAAAAAAAATTATAGATGAAAATGTCTAAAAAAAAAAATGTCTAAAAAAAGATTTTGTGTAATAAATGAATGTGTGGTGCTTGTTGCTCAGGTTCTGCGCCGCGATCCGCCGCGAGAACTTCCCTGTGGAGAGTCGCGGCTCGCACAACCTGTGGGTCCAGCCGGGTCACGTGGTCACGCTGGTCAGCCCGGTCGTGCTGGACAACACGCTGCCGCTCGACCTGCACTTCTCGCTGGGCGGTCGCCAGGGTTACGTCCAGCCCGGCGTCAGGCAGCCCATGCACCACGTGAGTCACGCAATACCAGGCAGTCGCAGCGTTGGAAGATGAGAGTCAATGGGAGTTGAAACACGGTTCATTCCTAGCGGTGCGAAAATCAAATGGGAGTAGCGTGAACGTTTCAACGCAGAACTATTTTCATCGGAGTGAGCGATAGAGAAGACTTCCACCACTATAAAGCCATGAAGAAACGGGGTCAGTCTTCATGACTTCAATTTCGGATTGAGTTTTGACAAAATCACATGATGAATAAATCACGTGGGCAGTTATGTTTGGACGTGTATGTACTAGTTGGGTGGGGATAGTTCGGTTGGAATGGAGAAATTCGAACTTTTTGTGTGTTTTTCAAGATTTGGTTATTTTTCATTCTGATAGTTTGTTCACTTGAAGTATAGTTTCGTGTAACATTCTTCGAATTGGAGTGAATTATTCATTCATTCATCTATTGATTAACTTTCCAGCTTTGTCTGTGTTTTTTTTTTGTATGTAAGCACCGCACAGGTCGCACGGTTTGACTGATCGACATGAAACTTCTTCTGTACAGTTAGACTTATCCTCCGACTTGGAACTGTATAGTTTTGGGGTCATATCGGTTGGACCAATTCTGAGAAATATTATCTCAAAGTTTCTAAAAACTCCATACGAGTGGGATGGAGATCCTCACTATCGCTCATCCGATGAAAATTGTTCTGCGTTGAAACGTTCACGCTACTCCCATCTAACTATCGCACGGCTAGGAATGTGTTTCTCGTATTGAGATGACAATTAACGCGTCCGTGTGTGCAGGTGGACATTGAGAAGGCGTTCGAGGTGAACGTTAGCCTGGACAACTACCCGGGCGCCGGCACGCTGGTCGTACCGTGTCCGTGCAGCAGCTTCCAGTCGCGCGTGCGGCTGCACGACCACAACAACCGCAGGCTCTACCTGTCAGCCGACGTCAGGATCAACCGGGGATCCGGGATTCTGGTGAGTCATGGGGGCGCAAACACGGGCCAAGCTGAACAAGGTGCACACGCACAGTGAAACCTCTATGCATCGTTCCCAGATCCATTGTTTTCCTGCTTCTACTATTCATCTTTTCTCACTCTACTCCCATATAATCAATGCTGCATTTTCCTGCATGGATCGTTCTATTTTACTGGTCCCTTCTAAAACAATCAACAGAGGTTTCACTGTTATGTTTAAAATCACCTAAAATTGTAAGTCATAGAAATTGAAATGATTTAAATCTATCAAACAATCAAATTAGGCCCGAATAATTAAATAATGGATATATAAATGAATCTCCTGAATGAATGAATGAATTGATTGGTTGATTGATTGATTGATAAATAAACATGGGCCCAAATGAATCAATAAATGAATAAATAAGGGCCCAGCAGGCCTATATGGTTAGAAGTAAGACATTCAAGAAATTTCCAAAATACATGAATGAATGGAAAGAAGTCAGCAAATAGTCTCAGGAAATAACAATTTCAATAAAAAAATGTTCGTAGATAGAAATGGAAATTCCAAATTGATGATTTGTTATGGAAAAACAATTCAAATGACCCCCCCCCCCACCTTCCCCCCCCCCTCCAAGGAATGAATGTCCTGACGACGCGAGTGTGCCTGTGTCGCAGATAACGGTATATGCTCCGTACTGGATCACGAACAAGACGGAGCTGCCGCTGGTGTTCCGGCAAGAGGGGGATCCGACGGAGACGGCCGGACAGTTTGAGGAGCACGAGATGGCGCGCATGGTGGCGCCCCTGCTCTTCTCACTCTCGGACCAGGACGCCAGCACCACCGTCGTCGCTCGCATCGGCTCCGCATTCAAGCCCGAGGGCATTCCGCAGGTAGGCTGGCGCATTCCGCTGGTAGGCTGGCGCATTCCGCAGGTAGGCTGGCGCATTCCGCAGGTAGGCTGGCGCATTCCGCAGGTAGGCTGGCGCATTGCGCAGGTAGGCTGGCGCATTCCGCAGGTAGGCTGGCGCATTGCGCAGGTAGGCTGGCGCATTCCGCAGGTAGGCTGGCGCATTCCGCAGGTAGGCTGGCGCATTCCGCAGGTAGGCTGGTCACGACTAGCAAGGTAGTTTCAGCGGATATTCGATTCCTTATTCGTTACCCGAAGGCAACACTGATAATTAGGCCTACCTATATAACAAACTTGATATCAACGAATCTGATTCTGGTATCAAATCTCAAGAGGCCGCAGGCGCTCGTTTTTCACGCCTCAAACTTCCACGGCCGTAATTTTTGAGATATCAAAATGATTGTTTTTGCATTCTGTTAATAATTGAAAAACGGAGGTTACCGCACTCACGCAGAGTTTTAAACAAAGAATTTGTAATTTTTCGAATTCATCATTTGAATGGAGAATGAAAAAATTTCTTGTTTGCAAAAACCTAGATAGGCCTACATACTTTTGAATGCCGGAAAAAAAACATAAAATGTGAAATTTATCAAGAGTTTGAGCTAGGGATTCAACGGCGTTTATGTGAATATGAGTTCGGCGGGCTAGTCTACGGGTTCTGGAGCGAGCGAACAACGAGCCCGTGTAGAGCGCATGCGGCCACGTAACTACGGTATCATGTAAATTTTAGATTGTCAAACATTATTCTTTGTACATTAATTTTTTCAACACAATATTGTTACCAATCTCAAACTTGCTGATGCTCGGTCACGACTGTCCAACGTTGAACATGGTTCCGTTGTTTCCAGTGGTGCCAACAGTTCCACCTCCAGCCGGGCATCCAGATCCGTCGGCTCCGCGTGGGCATGCGGAACCACCAGCGGCCCGACTTCGTCTACGTGATCGGCATCGAGGTGCGCACGGGGCGTGGGCGCTACAGGACGACCAACATCGTGAACCTGCTGCCGCGCTACCAGCTCCACAACCGATCGCAGTACAAGCTGAGGTTCGCGCAGAAGTGTTTCGCGACCACGCTCGTGAGTACAGTTCTTACATTCGCTCTGGTGATGACATCCATTGATCGAGAATAGATTCAGAATTGATTCAGAATAGATTCAGAATAGATTCGGAATAGATTCGGAATAGATTCAGAATAGATACAGAATAGATTCGGAACAGATTCTAATGTAGAACAATTATCAAATCGAGAAATCGATTTATTTTGTCCTTTTTTTGGGGTCAGTGCTGTACTTCTTCACTTCGCAATACGTGCTCATTTCGTTGTACATAATATTTTGTATTGTTGAGATCTTACTATCTGAACACAAGCTATCCCTTCGCTTACATCTGACAGCCGAATGTTGACAAAAATACCAGAATGGTACAGTTCGAAGAAGTCTCTAGCAGCTATTTTTCATGTAGAACGCCGCAGATCCTTGTGTTGCTTAGTACTCCACCACGTGATCATCCTCATTGAAAAAGAGCATATTTCAACCCTCACGACCGATAACATCACCCTTGTGGTGCCCTGTAAGACACCACGTGATTATCGTCTATGAGAAAAAAGCATAATTTCACCCTTCAGACCCATAACATCACCCTTGTGGTGCCCTGTACAACACCACGTGATTACCGTCATTGAGAAAAGAGCATAATTTCACCCTTCAGATCGTTAACATCACCCTTGTGGTGCTCTGAAACACAGAACGTGATTACCGTCATTGAGAAAAGAGCATAATTTCACCCTTCAGACCGTTAACATCACCCTTGTGGTGCTCTGAACAACACCACGTGATTACTGTCATTGAGAAAAGAGCATAATTTCACCCTTCAGATCGTTAACATCACCCTTGTGGTGCCCTGTACAACACCACGTGATTACCGTCATTGAGATTAGAGCATAATTTCACCCTCCAGACCCTCAACATCACCCTTGTGGCGCCCTATACAACACCACGTGATTACCGTCATTGAGAAAAGAGCATAATTTCACCCTTCAGACCTTCAACATCACCCTTGTGGTGCTCTGAACAACAGAACGTGATTACTGTCATTGAGAAAAGAGCATAATTTCACCCTTCAGACCTTCAACATCACCCTTGTGGTGCTCTGAACAACAGAACGTGATTACTGTCATTGAGAAAAGAGCATAATTTCACCCTTCAGACCGTTAACATCACCCTTGTGGTGCCCTCAACAACAGAACGTGATCACTGTCATTGAGAAAAGAGCATAATTTCACCCTTCAGACCCTCAACATCAACCTTGTGGTGCCCTGAACAACAGAACGTGATTACTGTCATTGAGAAAAGAGCATAATTTCACCCTTCAGACCCTCAACATCGCCCTTGTGGTGCCCTGAACAACACCACGTGATTACTGTCGTTGAGAAAAGAGCATAATTTCACCCTTCAGATCCTCAACATCACCCTTGTGGTGCTCTGAACAACAGAACGTGATAACCGTCAATGAGAAAAGGGCATAATTTCACCCTTCAGATCATCAACATCACCCTTGTGGTGCTCTGAACAACAGAACGTGATTACCGTTATTGAGAAAAGAGCATAATTTCACCCTTCAGACCCTTAACATCACCCTTGTGGTGCTCTGAACTAGACCACGTGATTACCGTCATTGAGAAAAGAGCATAATTTCACCCTTCAGACCCTCAACATCACCCTTGTGGTGCTCTGAACAACAGAACGTGATTATCGTCATTGAGAAAAGAGCATAATTTCACCCTTCAGATCCTCAACATCACCCTTGTGGCGCCCTGTACAACAGAACGTGATTACCATTATTGAGAAAAGAGCATAATTTCACCCTTCAGACCGTTACCATCACCCTTGTGGTGCTCTGGAACACTGAACTTGATTACCGTCATTGGGAAAAGAGCATAATTTCACCCTTCAGACCCTCAACATCACCCTTGTGGTGCTCTGAACAACAGAACGTGATTACCGTCATTGAGAAAAGAGCATAATTTCACCCTTCAGACCGTTAACATCACCCTTGTGGTGCTCTGAAACACAGAACGTGATTACCGTCATTGAGAAAAGAGCATATTTTCACCCTTCAGACCCATAACATCACCCTTGTGGTGCCCTGAACTAGACCACGTGATTACCGTCATTGAAAAAAGAGCATAATTTCACCCTTCAGACCCTCAACATCACCCTTGTGGTGCCCTGAACAAAAGAACGTGATTATCGTCATTGAGAAAAGAGCATAATTTCACCCTTCAGACCGTTAACATCACCCTTGTGGTGCCCCGAACAACAGAACGTGAATACCGTCATTGAGAAAAGAGCATAATTTCACCCTTCAGACCGTTAACATCACCCTTGTGGTGCTCTGAAACACAGAACGTGATTACCGTCATTGAGAAAAGAGCATAATTTCACCCTTCAGACCGTTAACATCACCCTTGTGGTGCCCTGAACTAGACCACGTGATTACCGTCATTGAGAAAAGAGCATAATTTCACCCTTCAGACCCTCAACATCACCCTTGTGGTGCTCTGAACAAAAGAACGTGATTATCGTCATTGAGAAAAGAGCATAATTTCACCCTTCAGACCGTTAACATCACCCTTGTGGTGCCCCGAACAACAGAACGTGAATACCGTCATTGAGAAAAGAGCATAATTTCACCCTTCAGACCGTTAACATCACCCTTGTGGTGCTCTGAAACACAGATCGTGATTACCGTCATCGAGAGAAGAGCATAATTTCACCCTTCAGACCGTTAACATCACCCTTGTGGTGCTCTGAACGACAGATCGTGAATACCGTCATTGAGAGAAGAGCATAATTTCACCCTTCAGACCGTTAACATCACCCTTGTGGTGCTCTGAACAACAGAACGTGATTACCGTCATTGAGAAAAGAGCATAATTTCACCCTTCAGACCGTTAACATCACCCTTGTGGTGCCCTGAACAACAGAACGTGATTACCGTCATTGAGAAAAGAGCATAATTTCACCCTTCAGACCGTTAACATCACCCTTGTGGTGCTCTGAAACACAGAACGTGATTACCGTCATTGAGAAAAGAGCATAATTTCACCCTTCAGACCGTTAACATCACCCTTGTGGTGCTCTGAACGACAGATCGTGAATACCGTCATTGAGAGAAGAGCATAATTTCACCCTTCAGACCGTTAACATCACCCTTGTGGTGCTCTGAACAACAGAACGTGATTACCGTCATTGAGAAAAGAGCATAATTTCACCCTTCAGACCGTTAACATCACCCTTGTGGTGCCCTGAACAACAGAACGTGATTACCGTCATTGAGAAAAGAGCATAATTTCACCCTTCAGACCGTTAACATCACCCTTGTGGTGCCCTGAAACACAGAACGTGATTACCGTCATTGAGAAAAGAGCATAATTTCACCCTTCAGACCTTCAACATCACCCTTGTGGCGCCCTGTACAACACCACGTGATTACCGTCATTGAGAAAAGAGCATAATTTCACCCTTCAGACCGTTAACATCACCCTTGTGGTGCCCTGTACAACAGAACGTGATTACCGTTATTGAGAAAAGAGCATAATTTCACCCTTCAGACCCTCAACATCACCCTTGTGGCGCCCTGTACAACACCACGTGATTACCGTCATTGAGAAAAGAGCATAATTTCACCCTTCAGACCGTTAACATCACCCTTGTGGTGCTCTGAACAACAGAACGTGATTATCGTCATTGAGAAAAGAGCATAATTTCACCCTTCAGACCGTTAACATCACCCTTGTGGTGCCCTGAACAACAGAACGTGATTACCGTCATTGAGAAAAGAGCATAATTTCACCCTTCAGACCGTTAACATCACCCTTGTGGTGCTCTGAACAACAGAACGTGATTACCGTCATTGAGAAAAGAGCATAATTTCACCCTTCAGACCGTTAACATCACCCTTGTGGTGCCCTGAACAACAGAACGTGATTACCGTCATTGAGAAAAGAGCATAATTTCACCCTTCAGACCGTTAACATCACCCTTGTGGTGCCCTGAAACACAGAACGTGATTACCGTCATTGAGAAAAGAGCATAATTTCACCCTTCAGACCCTCAACATCACCCTTGTGGCGCCCTGTACAACACCACGTGATTACCGTCATTGAGAAAAGAGCATAATTTCACCCTTCAGACCGTTAACATCACCCTTGTGGTGCCCTGTACAACAGAACGTGATTACCGTTATTGAGAAAAGAGCATAATTTCACCCTTCAGACCCTCAACATCACCCTTGTGGCGCCCTGTACAACACCACGTGATTACCGTCATTGAGAAAAGAGCATAATTTCACCCTTCAGACCGTTAACATCACCCTTGTGGTGCTCTGAACAACAGAACGTGATTATCGTCATTGAGAAAAGAGCATAATTTCACCCTTCAGACCGTTAACATCACCCTTGTGGTGCCCTGAACAACAGAACGTGATTACCGTCATTGAGAAAAGAGCATAATTTCACCCTTCAGACCGTTAACATCACCCTTGTGGTGCCCTGAACAACAGAACGTGATTACCGTCATTGAGAAAAGAGCATAATTTCACCCTTCAGACCGTTAACATCACCCTTGTGGTGCTCTGAACAACAGAACGTGATTACCGTCATTGAGAAAAGAGCATAATTTCACCCTTCAGACCGTTAACATTACCCTTGTGGTGCTCTGAACAACAGAACGTGATTACCGTCATTGAGAAAAGAGCATAATTTCACCCTTCAGACCGTTAACATCACCCTTGTGGTGCCCTGAACAACAGAACGTGATTACCGTCATTGAGAAAAGAGCATAATTTCACCCTTCAGACCGTTAACATCACCCTTGTGGTGCTCTGAACGACAGAACGTGATTACCGTCATTGAGAAAAGAGCATAATTTCACCCTTCAGACCGTTAACATCACCCTTGTGGTGCTCTGAACAACAGAACGTGATTACCGTCATTGAGAAAAGAGCATAATTTCACCCTTCAGACCGTTAACATCACCCTTGTGGTGCTCTGAACAACAGAACGTGATTACCGTCATTGAGAAAAGAGCATAATTTCACCCTTCAGACCGTTAACATCACCCTTGTGGTGCTCTGAACAACAGATCGTGAATACCGTCATTGAGAAAAGAGCATAATTTCACCCTTCAGACCCATAACATCACCCTTGTGGTGCTCTGAAACACAGATCGTGAATACCGTCATTGAGAGAAGAGCATAATTTCACCCTTCAGACCGTTAACATCACCCTTGTGGTGCCCTGAACAAAACCACTTGATTACCGTCATTGAGAAAAGAGCATAATTTCACCCTCCAGACCCTCAACATCACCCTTGTGGCGCCCTATACAACACCACGTGATTACCGTCATTGAGAAAAGAGCATAATTTCACCCTTCAGCCCCTTAACATCACCCTTGTGGTGCTCTGAACAACAGAACGTGATTACCGTCATTGAGAGAAGAGCATAATTTCACCCTTCAGACCGTTAACATCACCCTTGTGGTGCCCTGAACAACAGAACGTGATTACCGTCATTGAGAAAAGAGCATAATTTCACCCTTCAGACCGTTAACATCACCCTTGTGGTGCCCTGAAACACAGAACGTGATTACCGTCATTGTGAAAAGTGCATAATTTCACCCTTCAGACCCTCAACATCACCCTTGTGGCGCCCTGTACAACACCACGTGATTACCGTCATTGAGAAAAGAGCATAATTTCACCCTTCTGACCGTTAACATCACCCTTGTGGTGCCCTGTACAACAGAACGTGATTACCGTTATTGAGAAAAGAGCATAATTTCACCCTTCAGACCCTCAACATCACCCTTGTGGCGCCCTGTACAACACCACGTGATTACCGTCATTGAGAAAAGAGCATAATTTCACCCTTCAGACCGTTAACATCACCCTTGTGGTGCTCTGAACAACAGAACGTGATTATCGTCATTGAGAAAAGAGCATAATTTCACCCTTCAGACCGTTAACATCACCCTTGTGGTGCCCTGAACAACAGAACGTGATAACCGTCATTGAGAAAAGAGCATAATTCCACCCTTCAGACCGTTAACATCACCCTTGTGGTGCTCTGAAACACAGAACGTGATTACCGTCATTGAGAAAAGAGCATAATTTCACCCTTCAGACCGTTAACATCACCCTTGTGGTGCTCTGAAACACAGAACGTGATTACCGTCATTGAGAAAAGAGCATAATTTCACCCTTCAGACCGTTAACATCACTCTTGTGGCGCCCTGTACAACAGAACGTGATTACCGTTATTGAGAAAAGAGCATAATTTCACCCTTCAGACCCTCAACATCACCCTTGTGGCGCCCTGTACAACACCACGTGATTACCGTCATTGAGAAAAGAGCATAATTTCACCCTTCAGACCGTTAACATCACCCTTGTGGTGCCCTGTACAACAGAACGTGATTACCGTTATTGAGAAAAGAGCATAATTTCACCCTTCAGACCCTCAACATCACCCTTGTGGCGCCCTGTACAACACCACGTGATTACCGTCATTGAGAAAAGAGCATAATTTCACCCTTCAGACCGTTAACATCACCCTTGTGGTGCTCTGAACAACAGAACGTGATTATCGTCATTGAGAAAAGAGCATAATTTCACCCTTCAGACCGTTAACATCACCCTTGTGGTGCCCTGTACAACCGAACGTGATTACCGTCATTGAGAAAAGAGCATAATTTCACCCTTCAGACCGTTAACATCACCCTTGTGGTGCCCTGTACAACACCACGTGATTACCGTCATTGAGAAAAGAGCATAATTTCACCCTTCAGACCGTTAACATCACCCTTGTGGTGCTCAGAACAACAGATTGTGAATACCGTCATTGAGAAAAGAGCATAATTTCACCCTTCAGACCCATAACATCACCCTTGTGGTGCTCTGAACAACACCACGTGATTACCGTCATTGAGAAAAGAGCATAATTTCACCCTTCAGACCCATAACATCACCCTTGTGGTGCCCTGAAACACAGAACGTGAATACCGTCATTGAGAAAAGAGCATAATTTCACCCTTCAGACCGTTAACATCACCCTTGTGGTGCCCTGTACAACAGAACGTGATTACCGTCATTGAGAAAAGAGCTTAATTTCACTCTTCAGACCGTTAACTTCACCCTTGTGGCGCCCTGAACAACAGAACGTGATTACCGTCATTGAGAAAAGAGCATAATTTCACCCTTCAGACCGTTAACATCACCCTTGTGGTGCCCTGTACAACAGAACGTGATTACCGTCATTGAGAAAAGAGCTTAATTTCACTCTTCAGACCGTTAACTTCACCCTTGTGGCGCCCTGAACAACAGAACGTGATTACCGTCATTGAGAAAAGAGCATAATTTCACCCTTCAGACCGTTAACATCACCCTTGTGGTGCCCTGTACAACAGAACGTGATTACCGTCATTGAGAAAAGAGCTTAATTTCACTCTTCAGACCGTTAACTTCACCCTTGTGGCGCCCTGAACAACAGAACGTGATTACCGTCATTGAGAAAAGAGCATAATTTCACCCTTCAGACCGTTAACATCACCCTTGTGGTGCCCTGTACAACAGAACGTGATTACCGTCATTGAGAAAAGAGCTTAATTTCACTCTTCAGACCGTTAACTTCACCCTTGTGGCGCCCTGAACAACAGAACGTGATTACCGTCATTGAGAAAAGAGCATAATTTCACTCTTCAGACCCATAACATCACCCTTGTGGTGCTCTGAAACACAGAACGTGAATACCGTCATTGAGAAAAGAGCATAATTTCACCCTTCAGACCGTTAACATCACCCTTGTGGTGCCCTGTACAACAGAACGTGATTACCGTCATTGAGAAAAGAGCTTAATTTCACTCTTCAGACCGTTAACTTCACCCTTGTGGCGCCCTGAACAACAGAACGTGATTACCGTCATTGAGAAAAGAGCATAATTTCACCCTTCAGACCCATAACATCACCCTTGTGGTGCCCTGTACAACACCACGTGATTACCGTCATTGAGAAAAGAGCATAATTTCACCCTTCAGACCCATAACATCACCCTTGTTGTGCTCTGAACAACAGAACGTGATAACCATCATTGAGAAAAGAGCATAATTTCACCCTTCAGACCCATAACATCACCCTTGTGCCGCCCTGTACAACAGAACGTGATTACCGTCATTGAGAAAAGAGCATAATTTCACCCTTCAGACCGTTAACATCACCCTTGTGGTGCCCTGTACAACAGAACGTGATTACCGTCATTGAGAAAAGAGCATAATTTCACCCTTCAGACCCATAACATCACCCTTGTGGCGCCCTGAACAACAGAACGTGATTACCGTCATTGAGAAAAGAGCATAATTTCACCCTTCAGACCGTTAACATCACCCTTGTGGTGCCCTGAACAACAGAACGTGATTACCGTCATTGAGAAAAGAGCATGATTTCACCCTTCCGACCGTTAACATCACCCTTGGGGCACCCTCTACAACACCACGTGATTACCGTCATCGAGAAAAGAGCATAATTTCACCCTTCAGACCCATAACATCACCCTTGTGGTGCCCTGTACAACACCACGTGATTACCGTCAATGAGAAAAGAGCATAATTTCACCCTTCAGACCCATAACATCACCCTTGTGGTGCCCTGAACAACAGAACGTGAATACCGTCATTGAGAAAAGAGCATAATTTCACCCTTCAGACCGTTAACATCACCCTTGTGGCGCCCTGTACAACACCACGTGATTACCGTCATTGAGAAAAGAGCATAATTTCACCCTTCAGACCCTCAACATCACCCTTGTGGTGCCCTGAACAACAGAACGTGAATACCGTCATTGAGAAAAGAGCATAATTTCACCCTTCAGACCCTCAACATCACCCTTGTGGTGCCCTGAACAACAGAACGTGAATACCGTCATTGAGAAAAGAGCATAATTTCACCCTTCAGACCCATAACATCACCCTTGTGGTGCTCTGAAACACAGATCGTGAATACCGTCATTGAGAAAGGAGCATAATTTCACCCTTCAGACCGTTAACATCACCCTTGTGGTGCTCTGAAACACAGAACGTGATTACCGTCATTGAGAAAAGAGCATAATTTCAACCTTCAGACCGTTAACATCACCCTTGTGGTGCCCTGAACAACAGAACGTGATTACCGTCATTGAGAAAAGAGCATAATTTCACCCTTCAGACCGTTAACATCACCCTTGTGGTGCCCTGAACAACAGAACGTGATTACCGTCATTGAGAAAAGAGCATAATTTCACCCTTCAGACCGTTAACATCACCCTTGTGGTGCTCTGAAACACAGATCGTGAATACCGTCATTGAGGTTAGAGCATAATTTCACCCTTCAGACCGTTAACATCACCCTTGTGGTGCTCTGAACAACAGAACGTGATTACCGTCATTGAGAAAAGAGCATAATTTCACCCTTCAGACCGTTAACATCACCCTTGTGGTGCCCTGTACAACACCACGTGATTACCGTCATTGAGAAAAGAGCATAATTTCACCCTTCAGACCGTTAACATCACCCTTGTGGTGCCCTGTACAACACCACGTGATTACCGTCATTGAGAAAAGAGCATAATTTCACCCTTCAGACCGTTAACATCACCCTTGTGGCGCCCTGTACAACACCACGTGATTACCGTCATTGAGAAAAGAGCATAATTTCACCCTTCAGACCCTCAACATCACCCTTGTGGTGCCCTGTACAACACCACGTGATTACCGTCATTGAGAAAAGAGCATAATTTCACCCTTCAGACCGTTAACATCACCCTTGTGGCGCCCTGTACAACACCACGTGATTACCGTCATTGAGAAAAGAGCATAATTTCACCCTTCAGACCCTCAACATCACCCTTGTGGTGCCCTGTACAACACCACGTGATTACCGTCATTGAGAAAAGAGCATAATTTCACCCTTCAGACCGTTAACATCACCCTTGTGGTGCTCTGTACAGCAGCACGTGATTACCGTCATTGAGAAAAGAGCATAATTTCACCCTTCAGACCGTTAACATCACCCTTGTGGCGCCCTGTACAACACCACGTGATTATCGTCATTGAGAAAAGAGCATAATTTCACCCTTCAGACCCTCAACATCACCCTTGTGGCGCCCTGTACAACACCACGTGATTACCGTCATTGAGAAAAGAGCATAATTTCACCCTTCAGACCGTTAACATCACCCTTGTGGTGCTCTGGAACACAGATCGTGAATACCGTCATTGAGAAAAGAGCATAATTTCACCCTTCAGACCGTTAACATCACCCTTGTGGTGCCCTGAAACACAGATCGTGATTACCGTCATTGAGAAAAGAGCATAATTTCACCCTTCAGACCGTTAACATCACCCTTGTTGTGCTCTTAACAACAGAACGTGAATACCGTCATTGAGAAAAGAGCATAATTTCACACTTCAGACCCTCAACATCACCCTTGTGGTGCTCTTAACAACAGAACGTGAATACCGTCATTGAGAAAAGAGCATAATTTCACCCTTCAGACCGTTAACATCACCCTTGTGGTTCCCTGAAACACAGATCGTGATTACCGTCATTGAGAAAAGTGCATAATTTCACCCTTCAGACCGTCAACATCACCCTTGTGGTGCCCTGAACAACAGAACTTGAATACCGTCATTGAGAAAAGAGCATAATTTCACTCTTCAGACCCATAACATCACCCTTGTGGTGCCCTGAAACACAGATCGTGAATACCGTCATTGAGAAAAGAGCATAATTTCACCCTTCAGACCGTTAACATCACCCTTGTGGTGCCCTGAAACACAGAACGTGAATACCGTCATTGAGAAAAGAGCATAATTTCACCCTTCAGACCGTTAACATCACCCTTGTGGTGCCCTGAAACAAAGATCGTGAATACCGTCATTGAGAAAAGAGCATAATTTCACCCTTCAGACCGTTAACATCACCCTTGTGGTGCTCTGAACAACACCACGTGATTACCGTCAATGAGAAAAGAGCATAATTTCACCCTTCAGACCGTTAACATCACCCTTGTGGTGCCCTGAAACACAGAACGTGAATACCGTCATTGAGAAAAGAGCATAATTTCACCCTTCAGACCGTTAACATCACCCTTGTGGTGCCCTGAAACACAGATCGTGAATACCGTCATTGAGAAAAGAGCATAATTTCACCCTTCAGACCGTTAACATCACCCTTGTGGTGCTCTGAACAACACCACGTGATTACCGTCAATGAGAAAAGAGCATAATTTCACCCTTCAGACCGTTAACATCACCCTTGTGGTGCCCTGAAACACAGAACGTGAATACCGTCATTGAGAAAAGAGCATAATTTCACCCTTCAGACCGTTAACATCACCCTTGTGGTGCTCTGAACAACACCACGTGATTACCGTCAATGAGAAAAGAGCATAATTTCACCCTTCAGACCGTTAACATCACCCTTGTGGTGCCCTGAAACACAGAACGTGAATACCGTCATTGAGAAAAGAGCATAATTTCACCCTTCAGACCGTTAACATCACCCTTGTGGTGCCCTGAAACACAGAACGTGAATACCGTCAATGAGAAAAGAGCATAATTTCACCCTTCAGACCGTTAACATCACCCTTGTGGTGCCCTGAAACACAGAACGTGAATACCGTCATTGAGAAAAGAGCATAATTTCACCCTTCAGACCGTTAACATCACCCTTGTGGTGCCCTGAAACACAGATCGTGAATACCGTCATTGAGAAAAGAGCATAATTTCACCCTTCAGACCCTCAACATCACCCTTGTGGTGCTCTGAACAACACCACGTGATTACCGTCAATGAGAAAAGAGCATAATTTCACCCTTCAGACCGTCAACATCACCCTTGTGGTGCCCTGAAACACAGATCGTGAATACCGTCATTGAGAAAAGAGCATAATTTCACCCTTCAGACCCTCAACATCACCCTTGTGGTGCTCTGAACAACACCACGTGATTACCGTCAATGAGAAAAGAGCATAATTTCACCCTTCAGACCGTCAACATCACCCTTGTGGTGCCCTGAAACACAGATCGTGAATACCGTCATTGAGAAAAGAGCATAATTTCACCCTTCAGACCGTTAACATCACCCTTGTGTTGCTCTGAAACACAGATCGTGATTACCGTCATTGAGAAAAGAGCATAATTTCACCCTTCAGACCGTTAACATCACCCTTGTGGTGCCCTGAACAACACCACGTGATTACCGTCATTGAGAAAAGAGCATAATTTCACCCTTCAGACCCATAACATCACCCTTGTGGTGCCCTGAAACACAGATCGTGAATACCGTCATTGAGAAAAGAGCATAATTTCACCCTTCAGACCCATAACATCACCCTTGTGGTGCTCTGAACAACAGAACGTGATTACCGTCATTGAGAAAAGAGCATAATTTCACCCTTCAGACCCATAACATCACCCTTGTGGTGCTCTGAACAACAGAACGTGAATACCATTATTGAGAAAAGAGCATAATTTCACCCTTCAGACCGTTAACATCACCCTTGTGGTGCTCTGAAACACAGATCGTGAATACCGTCATTGAGAAAAGAGCATAATTTCACCCTTCATACCGTTAACATCACCCTTGTGGTGCCCTGTACAACACCACGTGATTACCGTCATTGAGAAAAGAGCATAATTTCACCCTTCAGACCCATAACATCACCCTTGTGGCGCTCTGAAACACAGATCGTGATTACCGTCATTGAGAAAAGAGCATAATTTCACCCTTCAGACCGTTAACATCACCCTTGTGTTGCTCTGAAACACAGATCGTGAATACCGTCATTGAGAAAAGAGCATAATTTCACCCTTCATACCGTTAACATCACCCTTGTGGCGCCCTGAACAACAGAACGTGATTACCGTCATTGAGAAAAGAGCACAATTACACCCTTCAGACCGTTAACATCACCCTTGTGGCGCCCTGAACAACAGAACGTGATTACCGTCATTGAGAAAAGAGCATAATTTCACCCTTCAGACCGTTAACATCACCCTTGTGGTGCCCTGAAACACAGATCGTGAATACCGTCATTGAGAAAAGAGCATAATTTCACCCTTCAGACCGTTAACATCACCCTTGTGGTGCTCTGAACAACACCACGTGATTACCGTCAATGAGAAAAGAGCATAATTTCACCCTTCAGACCCATAACATCACCCTTGTGGTGCCCTGAAACACAGAACGTGAATACCGTCATTGAGAAAAGAGCATAATTTCACCCTTCAGACCGTTAACATCACCCTTGTGGTGCCCTGAAACACAGATCGTGAATACCGTCATTGAGAAAAGAGCATAATTTCACCCTTCAGACCGTTAACATCACCCTTGTGGTGCTCTGAAACACAGATCGTGAATACCGTCATTGAGGTTAGAGCATAATTTCACCCTTCAGACCGTTAACATCACCCTTGTGGTGCTCTGAACAACAGAACGTGATTACCGTCATTGAGAAAAGAGCATAATTTCACCCTTCAGACCGTTAACATCACCCTTGTGGTGCCCTGTACAACACCACGTGATTACCGTCATTGAGAAAAGAGCATAATTTCACCCTTCAGACCGTTAACATCACCCTTGTGGTGCCCTGTACAACACCACGTGATTACCGTCATTGAGAAAAGAGCATAATTTCACCCTTCAGACCGTTAACATCACCCTTGTGGCGCCCTGTACAACACCACGTGATTACCGTCATTGAGAAAAGAGCATAATTTCACCCTTCAGACCCTCAACATCACCCTTGTGGTGCCCTGTACAACACCACGTGATTACCGTCATTGAGAAAAGAGCATAATTTCACCCTTCAGACCGTTAACATCACCCTTGTGGCGCCCTGTACAACACCACGTGATTACCGTCATTGAGAAAAGAGCATAATTTCACCCTTCAGACCCTCAACATCACCCTTGTGGTGCCCTGTACAACACCACGTGATTACCGTCATTGAGAAAAGAGCATAATTTCACCCTTCAGACCGTTAACATCACCCTTGTGGTGCTCTGTACAGCAGCACGTGATTACCGTCATTGAGAAAAGAGCATAATTTCACCCTTCAGACCGTTAACATCACCCTTGTGGCGCCCTGTACAACACCACGTGATTATCGTCATTGAGAAAAGAGCATAATTTCACCCTTCAGACCCTCAACATCACCCTTGTGGCGCCCTGTACAACACCACGTGATTACCGTCATTGAGAAAAGAGCATAATTTCACCCTTCAGACCGTTAACATCACCCTTGTGGTGCTCTGGAACACAGATCGTGAATACCGTCATTGAGAAAAGAGCATAATTTCACCCTTCAGACCGTTAACATCACCCTTGTGGTGCCCTGAAACACAGATCGTGATTACCGTCATTGAGAAAAGAGCATAATTTCACCCTTCAGACCGTTAACATCACCCTTGTTGTGCTCTTAACAACAGAACGTGAATACCGTCATTGAGAAAAGAGCATAATTTCACACTTCAGACCCTCAACATCACCCTTGTGGTGCTCTTAACAACAGAACGTGAATACCGTCATTGAGAAAAGAGCATAATTTCACCCTTCAGACCGTTAACATCACCCTTGTGGTGCCCTGAAACACAGATCGTGATTACCGTCATTGAGAAAAGTGCATAATTTCACCCTTCAGACCGTCAACATCACCCTTGTGGTGCCCTGAACAACAGAACTTGAATACCGTCATTGAGAAAAGAGCATAATTTCACTCTTCAGACCCATAACATCACCCTTGTGGTGCCCTGAAACACAGATCGTGAATACCGTCATTGAGAAAAGAGCATAATTTCACCCTTCAGACCGTTAACATCACCCTTGTGGTGCCCTGAAACACAGAACGTGAATACCGTCATTGAGAAAAGAGCATAATTTCACCCTTCAGACCGTTAACATCACCCTTGTGGTGCCCTGAAACACAGATCGTGAATACCGTCATTGAGAAAAGAGCATAATTTCACCCTTCAGACCGTTAACATCACCCTTGTGGTGCTCTGAACAACACCACGTGATTACCGTCAATGAGAAAAGAGCATAATTTCACCCTTCAGACCGTTAACATCACCCTTGTGGTGCCCTGAAACACAGAACGTGAATACCGTCATTGAGAAAAGAGCATAATTTCACCCTTCAGACCGTTAACATCACCCTTGTGGTGCCCTGAAACACAGATCGTGAATACCGTCATTGAGAAAAGAGCATAATTTCACCCTTCAGACCGTTAACATCACCCTTGTGGTGCTCTGAACAACACCACGTGATTACCGTCAATGAGAAAAGAGCATAATTTCACCCTTCAGACCGTTAACATCACCCTTGTGGTGCCCTGAAACACAGAACGTGAATACCGTCATTGAGAAAAGAGCATAATTTCACCCTTCAGACCGTTAACATCACCCTTGTGGTGCTCTGAACAACACCACGTGATTACCGTCAATGAGAAAAGAGCATAATTTCACCCTTCAGACCGTTAACATCACCCTTGTGGTGCCCTGAAACACAGAACGTGAATACCGTCATTGAGAAAAGAGCATAATTTCACCCTTCAGACCGTTAACATCACCCTTGTGGTGCCCTGAAACACAGAACGTGAATACCGTCAATGAGAAAAGAGCATAATTTCACCCTTCAGACCGTTAACATCACCCTTGTGGTGCCCTGAAACACAGAACGTGAATACCGTCATTGAGAAAAGAGCATAATTTCACCCTTCAGACCGTTAACATCACCCTTGTGGTGCCCTGAAACACAGATCGTGAATACCGTCATTGAGAAAAGAGCATAATTTCACCCTTCAGACCCTCAACATCACCCTTGTGGTGCTCTGAACAACACCACGTGATTACCGTCAATGAGAAAAGAGCATAATTTCACCCTTCAGACCGTCAACATCACCCTTGTGGTGCCCTGAAACACAGATCGTTAATACCGTCATTGAGAAAAGAGCATAATTTCACCCTTCAGACCCTCAACATCACCCTTGTGGTGCTCTGAACAACACCACGTGATTACCGTCAATGAGAAAAGAGCATAATTTCACCCTTCAGACCGTCAACATCACCCTTGTGGTGCCCTGAAACACAGATCGTGAATACCGTCATTGAGAAAAGAGCATAATTTCACCCTTCAGACCGTTAACATCACCCTTGTGTTGCTCTGAAACACAGATCGTGATTACCGTCATTGAGAAAAGAGCATAATTTCACCCTTCAGACCGTTAACATCACCCTTGTGGTGCCCTGAACAACACCACGTGATTACCGTCATTGAGAAAAGAGCATAATTTCACCCTTCAGACCCATAACATCACCCTTGTGGTGCCCTGAAACACAGATCGTGAATACCGTCATTGAGAAAAGAGCATAATTTCACCCTTCAGACCCATAACATCACCCTTGTGGTGCTCTGAACAACAGAACGTGATTACCGTCATTGAGAAAAGAGCATAATTTCACCCTTCAGACCCATAACATCACCCTTGTGGTGCTCTGAACAACAGAACGTGAATACCATTATTGAGAAAAGAGCATAATTTCACCCTTCAGACCGTTAACATCACCCTTGTGGTGCTCTGAAACACAGATCGTGAATACCGTCATTGAGAAAAGAGCATAATTTCACCCTTCATACCGTTAACATCACCCTTGTGGTGCCCTGTACAACACCACGTGATTACCGTCATTGAGAAAAGAGCATAATTTCACCCTTCAGACCCATAACATCACCCTTGTGGCGCTCTGAAACACAGATCGTGATTACCGTCATTGAGAAAAGAGCATAATTTCACCCTTCAGACCGTTAACATCACCCTTGTGGTGCTCTGAAACACAGATCGTGAATACCGTCATTGAGAAAAGAGCATAATTTCACCCTTCATACCGTTAACATCACCCTTGTGGCGCCCTGAACAACAGAACGTGATTACCGTCATTGAGAAAAGAGCACAATTACACCCTTCAGACCGTTAACATCACCCTTGTGGCGCCCTGAACAACAGAACGTGATTACCGTCATTGAGAAAAGAGCATAATTTCACCCTTCAGACCGTTAACATCACCCTTGTGGTGCCCTGAAACACAGATCGTGAATACCGTCATTGAGAAAAGAGCATAATTTCACCCTTCAGACCGTTAACATCACCCTTGTGGTGCTCTGAACAACACCACGTGATTACCGTCAATGAGAAAAGAGCATAATTTCACCCTTCAGACCGTTAACATCACCCTTGTGGTGCCCTGAAACACAGAACGTGAATACCGTCATTGAGAAAAGAGCATAATTTCACCCTTCAGACCGTTAACATCACCCTTGTGGTGCCCTGAAACACAGATCGTGAATACCGTCATTGAGAAAAGAGCATAATTTCACCCTTCAGACCGTTAACATCACCCTTGTGGTGCTCTGAACAACACCACGTGATTACCGTCAATGAGAAAAGAGCATAATTTCACCCTTCAGACCGTTAACATCACCCTTGTGGTGCCCTGAAACACAGAACGTGAATACCGTCATTGAGAAAAGAGCATAATTTCACCCTTCAGACCGTTAACATCACCCTTGTGGTGCTCTGAACAACACCACGTGATTACCGTCAATGAGAAAAGAGCATAATTTCACCCTTCAGACCGTTAACATCACCCTTGTGGTGCCCTGAAACACAGAACGTGAATACCGTCATTGAGAAAAGAGCATAATTTCACCCTTCAGACCGTTAACATCACCCTTGTGGTGCCCTGAAACACAGAACGTGAATACCGTCAATGAGAAAAGAGCATAATTTCACCCTTCAGACCGTTAACATCACCCTTGTGGTGCCCTGAAACACAGAACGTGAATACCGTCATTGAGAAAAGAGCATAATTTCACCCTTCAGACCGTTAACATCACCCTTGTGGTGCCCTGAAACACAGATCGTGAATACCGTCATTGAGAAAAGAGCATAATTTCACCCTTCAGACCCTCAACATCACCCTTGTGGTGCTCTGAACAACACCACGTGATTACCGTCAATGAGAAAAGAGCATAATTTCACCCTTCAGACCGTCAACATCACCCTTGTGGTGCCCTGAAACACAGATCGTGAATACCGTCATTGAGAAAAGAGCATAATTTCACCCTTCAGACCCTCAACATCACCCTTGTGGTGCTCTGAACAACACCACGTGATTACCGTCAATGAGAAAAGAGCATAATTTCACCCTTCAGACCGTCAACATCACCCTTGTGGTGCCCTGAAACACAGATCGTGAATACCGTCATTGAGAAAAGAGCATAATTTCACCCTTCAGACCGTTAACATCACCCTTGTGTTGCTGTGAAACACAGATCGTGATTACCGTCATTGAGAAAAGAGCATAATTTCACCCTTCAGACCGTTAACATCACCCTTGTGGTGCCCTGAACAACACCACGTGATTACCGTCATTGAGAAAAGAGCATAATTTCACCCTTCAGACCCATAACATCACCCTTGTGGTGCCCTGAAACACAGATCGTGAATACCGTCATTGAGAAAAGAGCATAATTTCACCCTTCAGACCCATAACATCACCCTTGTGGTGCTCTGAACAACAGAACGTGATTACCGTCATTGAGAAAAGAGCATAATTTCACCCTTCAGACCCATAACATCACCCTTGTGGTGCTCTGAACAACAGAACGTGAATACCATTATTGAGAAAAGAGCATAATTTCACCCTTCAGACCGTTAACATCACCCTTGTGGTGCTCTGAAACACAGATCGTGAATACCGTCATTGAGAAAAGAGCATAATTTCACCCTTCATACCGTTAACATCACCCTTGTGGTGCCCTGTACAACACCACGTGATTACCGTCATTGAGAAAAGAGCATAATTTCACCCTTCAGACCCATAACATCACCCTTGTGGCGCTCTGAAACACAGATCGTGATTACCGTCATTGAGAAAAGAGCATAATTTCACCCTTCAGACCGTTAACATCACCCTTGTGGTGCTCTGAAACACAGATCGTGAATACCGTCATTGAGAAAAGAGCATAATTCCACCCTTCATACCGTTAACATCACCCTTGTGGTGCCCTGTACAACACCACGTGATTACCGTCATTGAGAAAAGAGCATAATTTCACCCTTCAGACCCATAACATCACCCTTGTGGTGCCCTGAACAACACCACGTGATTACCGTCATTGAGAAAAGAGCATAATTTCACCCTTCAGACCCATAACATCACCCTTGTGGCGCTCTGAAACACAGATCGTGATTACCGTCATTGAGAAAAGAGCATAATTTCACCCTTCAGACCGTTAACATCACCCTTGTGGTGCTCTGAAACACAGATCGTGAATACCGTCATTGAGAAAAGAGCATAATTTCACCCTTCATACCGTTAACATCACCCTTGTGGCGCCCTGAACAACAGAACGTGATTACCGTCATTGAGAAAAGAGCACAATTACACCCTTCAGACCGTTAACATCACCCTTGTGGCGCCCTGAACAACAGAACGTGATTACCGTCATTGAGAAAAGAGCATAATTTCACCCTTCAGACCGTTAACATCACCCTTGTGGTGCCCTGAAACACAGATCGTGAATACCGTCATTGAGAAAAGAGCATAATTTCACCCTTCAGACCGTTAACATCACCCTTGTGGTGCTCTGAACAACACCACGTGATTACCGTCAATGAGAAAAGAGCATAATTTCACCCTTCAGACCGTTAACATCACCCTTGTGGTGCCCTGAAACACAGAACGTGAATACCGTCATTGAGAAAAGAGCATAATTTCACCCTTCAGACCGTTAACATCACCCTTGTGGTGCCCTGAAACACAGATCGTGAATACCGTCATTGAGAAAAGAGCATAATTTCACCCTTCAGACCGTTAACATCACCCTTGTGGTGCTCTGAAACACAGATCGTGAATACCGTCATTGAGGTTAGAGCATAATTTCACCCTTCAGACCGTTAACATCACCCTTGTGGTGCTCTGAACAACAGAACGTGATTACCGTCATTGAGAAAAGAGCATAATTTCACCCTTCAGACCGTTAACATCACCCTTGTGGTGCCCTGTACAACACCACGTGATTACCGTCATTGAGAAAAGAGCATAATTTCACCCTTCAGACCGTTAACATCACCCTTGTGGTGCCCTGTACAACACCACGTGATTACCGTCATTGAGAAAAGAGCATAATTTCACCCTTCAGACCGTTAACATCACCCTTGTGGCGCCCTGTACAACACCACGTGATTACCGTCATTGAGAAAAGAGCATAATTTCACCCTTCAGACCCTCAACATCACCCTTGTGGTGCCCTGTACAACACCACGTGATTACCGTCATTGAGAAAAGAGCATAATTTCACCCTTCAGACCGTTAACATCACCCTTGTGGCGCCCTGTACAACACCACGTGATTACCGTCATTGAGAAAAGAGCATAATTTCACCCTTCAGACCCTCAACATCACCCTTGTGGTGCCCTGTACAACACCACGTGATTACCGTCATTGAGAAAAGAGCATAATTTCACCCTTCAGACCGTTAACATCACCCTTGTGGTGCTCTGTACAGCAGCACGTGATTACCGTCATTGAGAAAAGAGCATAATTTCACCCTTCAGACCGTTAACATCACCCTTGTGGCGCCCTGTACAACACCACGTGATTATCGTCATTGAGAAAAGAGCATAATTTCACCCTTCAGACCCTCAACATCACCCTTGTGGCGCCCTGTACAACACCACGTGATTACCGTCATTGAGAAAAGAGCATAATTTCACCCTTCAGACCGTTAACATCACCCTTGTGGTGCTCTGGAACACAGATCGTGAATACCGTCATTGAGAAAAGAGCATAATTTCACCCTTCAGACCGTTAACATCACCCTTGTGGTGCCCTGAAACACAGATCGTGATTACCGTCATTGAGAAAAGAGCATAATTTCACCCTTCAGACCGTTAACATCACCCTTGTTGTGCTCTTAACAACAGAACGTGAATACCGTCATTGAGAAAAGAGCATAATTTCACACTTCAGACCCTCAACATCACCCTTGTGGTGCTCTTAACAACAGAACGTGAATACCGTCATTGAGAAAAGAGCATAATTTCACCCTTCAGACCGTTAACATCACCCTTGTGGTGCCCTGAAACACAGATCGTGATTACCGTCATTGAGAAAAGTGCATAATTTCACCCTTCAGACCGTCAACATCACCCTTGTGGTGCCCTGAACAACAGAACTTGAATACCGTCATTGAGAAAAGAGCATAATTTCACTCTTCAGACCCATAACATCACCCTTGTGGTGCCCTGAAACACAGATCGTGAATACCGTCATTGAGAAAAGAGCATAATTTCACCCTTCAGACCGTTAA
This sequence comes from Brachyptera risi, assembly GCA_964007535.1. Taxonomy (NCBI): domain Eukaryota; kingdom Metazoa; phylum Arthropoda; class Insecta; order Plecoptera; family Taeniopterygidae; genus Brachyptera; species Brachyptera risi. Next base: position 2,773,566 of record OZ023334.1, on the reverse strand, counting down.
CATCACCCTTGTGGTGCCCTGAAACACAGAACGTGAATACCGTCATTGAGAAAAGAGCATAATTTCACCCTTCAGACCGTTAACATCACCCTTGTGGTGCCCTGAAACACAGATCGTGAATACCGTCATTGAGAAAAGAGCATAATTTCACCCTTCAGACCGTTAACATCACCCTTGTGGTGCTCTGAACAACACCACGTGATTACCGTCAATGAGAAAAGAGCATAATTTCACCCTTCAGACCGTTAACATCACCCTTGTGGTGCCCTGAAACACAGAACGTGAATACCGTCATTGAGAAAAGAGCATAATTTCACCCTTCAGACCGTTAACATCACCCTTGTGGTGCCCTGAAACACAGATCGTGAATACCGTCATTGAGAAAAGAGCATAATTTCACCCTTCAGACCGTTAACATCACCCTTGTGGTGCTCTGAACAACACCACGTGATTACCGTCAATGAGAAAAGAGCATAATTTCACCCTTCAGACCGTTAACATCACCCTTGTGGTGCCCTGAAACACAGAACGTGAATACCGTCATTGAGAAAAGAGCATAATTTCACCCTTCAGACCGTTAACATCACCCTTGTGGTGCTCTGAACAACACCACGTGATTACCGTCAATGAGAAAAGAGCATAATTTCACCCTTCAGACCGTTAACATCACCCTTGTGGTGCCCTGAAACACAGAACGTGAATACCGTCATTGAGAAAAGAGCATAATTTCACCCTTCAGACCGTTAACATCACCCTTGTGGTGCCCTGAAACACAGAACGTGAATACCGTCAATGAGAAAAGAGCATAATTTCACCCTTCAGACCGTTAACATCACCCTTGTGGTGCCCTGAAACACAGAACGTGAATACCGTCATTGAGAAAAGAGCATAATTTCACCCTTCAGACCGTTAACATCACCCTTGTGGTGCCCTGAAACACAGATCGTGAATACCGTCATTGAGAAAAGAGCATAATTTCACCCTTCAGACCCTCAACATCACCCTTGTGGTGCTCTGAACAACACCACGTGATTACCGTCAATGAGAAAAGAGCATAATTTCACCCTTCAGACCGTCAACATCACCCTTGTGGTGCCCTGAAACACAGATCGTTAATACCGTCATTGAGAAAAGAGCATAATTTCACCCTTCAGACCCTCAACATCACCCTTGTGGTGCTCTGAACAACACCACGTGATTACCGTCAATGAGAAAAGAGCATAATTTCACCCTTCAGACCGTCAACATCACCCTTGTGGTGCCCTGAAACACAGATCGTGAATACCGTCATTGAGAAAAGAGCATAATTTCACCCTTCAGACCGTTAACATCACCCTTGTGTTGCTCTGAAACACAGATCGTGATTACCGTCATTGAGAAAAGAGCATAATTTCACCCTTCAGACCGTTAACATCACCCTTGTGGTGCCCTGAACAACACCACGTGATTACCGTCATTGAGAAAAGAGCATAATTTCACCCTTCAGACCCATAACATCACCCTTGTGGTGCCCTGAAACACAGATCGTGAATACCGTCATTGAGAAAAGAGCATAATTTCACCCTTCAGACCCATAACATCACCCTTGTGGTGCTCTGAACAACAGAACGTGATTACCGTCATTGAGAAAAGAGCATAATTTCACCCTTCAGACCCATAACATCACCCTTGTGGTGCTCTGAACAACAGAACGTGAATACCATTATTGAGAAAAGAGCATAATTTCACCCTTCAGACCGTTAACATCACCCTTGTGGTGCTCTGAAACACAGATCGTGAATACCGTCATTGAGAAAAGAGCATAATTTCACCCTTCATACCGTTAACATCACCCTTGTGGTGCCCTGTACAACACCACGTGATTACCGTCATTGAGAAAAGAGCATAATTTCACCCTTCAGACCCATAACATCACCCTTGTGGCGCTCTGAAACACAGATCGTGATTACCGTCATTGAGAAAAGAGCATAATTTCACCCTTCAGACCGTTAACATCACCCTTGTGGTGCTCTGAAACACAGATCGTGAATACCGTCATTGAGAAAAGAGCATAATTTCACCCTTCATACCGTTAACATCACCCTTGTGGCGCCCTGAACAACAGAACGTGATTACCGTCATTGAGAAAAGAGCACAATTACACCCTTCAGACCGTTAACATCACCCTTGTGGCGCCCTGAACAACAGAACGTGATTACCGTCATTGAGAAAAGAGCATAATTTCACCCTTCAGACCGTTAACATCACCCTTGTGGTGCCCTGAAACACAGATCGTGAATACCGTCATTGAGAAAAGAGCATAATTTCACCCTTCAGACCGTTAACATCACCCTTGTGGTGCTCTGAACAACACCACGTGATTACCGTCAATGAGAAAAGAGCATAATTTCACCCTTCAGACCGTTAACATCACCCTTGTGGTGCCCTGAAACACAGAACGTGAATACCGTCATTGAGAAAAGAGCATAATTTCACCCTTCAGACCGTTAACATCACCCTTGTGGTGCCCTGAAACACAGATCGTGAATACCGTCATTGAGAAAAGAGCATAATTTCACCCTTCAGACCGTTAACATCACCCTTGTGGTGCTCTGAACAACACCACGTGATTACCGTCAATGAGAAAAGAGCATAATTTCACCCTTCAGACCGTTAACATCACCCTTGTGGTGCCCTGAAACACAGAACGTGAATACCGTCATTGAGAAAAGAGCATAATTTCACCCTTCAGACCGTTAACATCACCCTTGTGGTGCTCTGAACAACACCACGTGATTACCGTCAATGAGAAAAGAGCATAATTTCACCCTTCAGACCGTTAACATCACCCTTGTGGTGCCCTGAAACACAGAACGTGAATACCGTCATTGAGAAAAGAGCATAATTTCACCCTTCAGACCGTTAACATCACCCTTGTGGTGCCCTGAAACACAGAACGTGAATACCGTCAATGAGAAAAGAGCATAATTTCACCCTTCAGACCGTTAACATCACCCTTGTGGTGCCCTGAAACACAGAACGTGAATACCGTCATTGAGAAAAGAGCATAATTTCACCCTTCAGACCGTTAACATCACCCTTGTGGTGCCCTGAAACACAGATCGTGAATACCGTCATTGAGAAAAGAGCATAATTTCACCCTTCAGACCCTCAACATCACCCTTGTGGTGCTCTGAACAACACCACGTGATTACCGTCAATGAGAAAAGAGCATAATTTCACCCTTCAGACCGTCAACATCACCCTTGTGGTGCCCTGAAACACAGATCGTGAATACCGTCATTGAGAAAAGAGCATAATTTCACCCTTCAGACCCTCAACATCACCCTTGTGGTGCTCTGAACAACACCACGTGATTACCGTCAATGAGAAAAGAGCATAATTTCACCCTTCAGACCGTCAACATCACCCTTGTGGTGCCCTGAAACACAGATCGTGAATACCGTCATTGAGAAAAGAGCATAATTTCACCCTTCAGACCGTTAACATCACCCTTGTGTTGCTGTGAAACACAGATCGTGATTACCGTCATTGAGAAAAGAGCATAATTTCACCCTTCAGACCGTTAACATCACCCTTGTGGTGCCCTGAACAACACCACGTGATTACCGTCATTGAGAAAAGAGCATAATTTCACCCTTCAGACCCATAACATCACCCTTGTGGTGCCCTGAAACACAGATCGTGAATACCGTCATTGAGAAAAGAGCATAATTTCACCCTTCAGACCCATAACATCACCCTTGTGGTGCTCTGAACAACAGAACGTGATTACCGTCATTGAGAAAAGAGCATAATTTCACCCTTCAGACCCATAACATCACCCTTGTGGTGCTCTGAACAACAGAACGTGAATACCATTATTGAGAAAAGAGCATAATTTCACCCTTCAGACCGTTAACATCACCCTTGTGGTGCTCTGAAACACAGATCGTGAATACCGTCATTGAGAAAAGAGCATAATTTCACCCTTCATACCGTTAACATCACCCTTGTGGTGCCCTGTACAACACCACGTGATTACCGTCATTGAGAAAAGAGCATAATTTCACCCTTCAGACCCATAACATCACCCTTGTGGCGCTCTGAAACACAGATCGTGATTACCGTCATTGAGAAAAGAGCATAATTTCACCCTTCAGACCGTTAACATCACCCTTGTGGTGCTCTGAAACACAGATCGTGAATACCGTCATTGAGAAAAGAGCATAATTCCACCCTTCATACCGTTAACATCACCCTTGTGGTGCCCTGTACAACACCACGTGATTACCGTCATTGAGAAAAGAGCATAATTTCACCCTTCAGACCCATAACATCACCCTTGTGGTGCCCTGAACAACACCACGTGATTACCGTCATTGAGAAAAGAGCATAATTTCACCCTTCAGACCGTTAACATCACCCTTGTGGTGCTCTGAAACACAGATCGTGAATACCGTCATTGAGAAAAGAGCATAATTTCACCCTTCAGACCGTTAACATCACCCTTGTGGTGCTCTGAAACACAGATCGTGAATACCGTCATTGAGAAAAGAGCATAATTTCACCCTTCAGACCGTTAACATCACCCTTGTGGTGCTCTGAAACACAGATCGTGAATACCGTCATTGAGAAAAGAGCATAATTTCACCCTTCAGACCGTTAACATCACCCTTGTGGTGCTCTGAAACACAGATCGTGAATACCTTCATTGAGAAAAGAGCATAATTTCACCCTTCAGACCGTTAACATCACCCTTGTGGTGCTCTGAACAACAGAACGTGAATACTGTCATTGAGAAAAGAGCATAATTTCACCCTTCAGACCGTTAACATCACCCTTGTGGTGCTCTGAAACACAGATCGTGATTACCGTCATTGAGAAAAGAGCATAATTTCACCCTTCAGACCGTTAACATCACCCTTGTGGCGCCCTGTACAACACCACGTGATTACCGTCATTGAGAAAAGAGCATAATTTCACCCTTCAGACCGTTAACATCACCCTTGTGGTGCTCTGAAACACAGATCGTGATTACCGTCATTGAGAAAAGAGCATAATTTCACCCTTCAGACCGTTAACATCACCCTTGTGGTGCTCTGAAACACAGATCGTGATTACCGTCATTGAGAAAAGAGCATAATTTCACCCTTCAGACCGTTAACATCACCCTTGTGGTGCCCTGAACAACACCACGTGATTACCGTCATTGAGAAAAGAGCATAATTTCACCCTTCAGACCCTCAACATCACCCTTGTGGTGCTCTGAAACACAGATCGTGATTACCGTCATTGAGAAAAGAGCATAATTTCACCCTTCAGACCGTTAACATCACCCTTGTGGTGCTCTGAAACACAGATCGTGATTACCGTCATTGAGAAAAGAGCATAATTTCACCCTTCAGACCGTTAACATCACCCTTGTGGTGCCCTGAACAACACCACGTGATTACCGTCATTGAGAAAAGAGCATAATTTCACCCTTCAGACCCTCAACATCACCCTTGTGGTGCTCTGAAACACAGATCGTGATTACCGTCATTGAGAAAAGAGCATAATTTCACCCTTCAGACCCATAACATCACCCTTGTGGTGCACTGAACAACAGAACGTGATTACCGTCATTGAGAAAAGAGCATAATTTCACCCTTCAGACCCATAACATCACCCTTGTGGTGCCCTGAACAACAGAACGTGATTACCGTCATTGAGAAAAGAGCATAATTTCACCCTTCAGCCCCATAACATCACCCTTGTGGTGCTCTGAACAACAGAACGTGAATACCATTATTGAGAAAAGAGCATAATTTCACCCTCCAGACCCATAACATCACCCTTGTGGTGCTCTGAAACACAGATCGTGAATACCGTCATTGAGAAAAGAGCATAATTTCACCCTTCAGACCGTTAACATCACCCTTGTGGTGCCCTGAACAACACCACGTGATTACCGTCATTGAGAAAAGAGCATAATTTCACCCTTCAGACCATTAACATCACCCTTGTGGCGCCCTGAAACACAGATCGTGAATACCGTCATTGAGAAAAGAGCATAATTTCACCCTTCAGACCGTTAACATCACCCTTGTGGTGCTCTGAACAACACCACGTGATTACCGTCATTGAGAAAAGAGCATAATTTCACTCTTCAGACCCATAACATCACCCTTGTGGTGCCCTGAACAACAGAACGTGATTACCGTCATTGAGAAAAGAGCATAATTTCACCCTCCAGACCCATAACATCACCCTTGTGGTGCTCTGAACAACAGAACGTGATTACCGTCAATGAGAAAAGAGCATAATTTCACCCTTCAGACCCATAACATCACCCTTGTGGTGCTCTGAAACACAGAACGTGATTACCGTCATTGAGAAAAGAGCATAGTTTCACCCTTCAGACCGTTAACATCACCCTTGTGGTGCTCTGAAACACAGAACGTGATTACCGTCATTGAGAAAAGAGCATAGTTTCACCCTTCAGACCCATAACATCACCCTTGTGGTGCCCTGTACAACACCACGTGATTACCGTCATTGAGAAAAGAGCATAATTTCACCCTTCAGACCCATAACATCACCCTTGTGGTGCTCTGAAACACAGAACGTGATTACCGTCATTGAGAAAAGAGCATAATTTCACCCTTCAGACCGTTAACATCACCCTTGTGGTGCTCTGAAACACAGATCGTGAGTACTGTCATTGAGAAAAGAGCATAATTTCACCCTTCAGACCGTCAACATCACTCTTGTGGTGCCCTGAACAACACCACGTGATTACTGTCATTGAGAAAAGAGCATAATTTCACCCTTCAGACCGTCAACATCACTCTTGTGGTGCCCTGAACAACACCACGTGAATACCGTCATTGAGAAAAGAGCATAATTTCACCCTTCAGACCGTCAACATCACTCTTGTGGTGCCCTGAACAACACCACGTGATTACTGTCATTGAGAAAAGAGCATAATTTCACCCTTCAGACCGTCAACATCACTCTTGTGGTGCCCTGAACAACACCACGTGAATACTGTCATTGAGAAAAGAGCATAATTTCACCCTCCAGACCGTTAACATCACCCTTGTGGTGCCCTGAACAACACCACGTGATTACCGTCATTGAGAAAAGAGCATAATTTCACCCTTCAGACCGTTAACATCACCCTTGAGGTGCCCTGAAACACAGAACGTGATTACCGTCATTGAGAAAAGAGCATAATTTCACCCTTCAGACCCATAACATCACCCTTGTGGTGCTCTGAAACACAGATCGTGAATACTGTCATTGAGAAAAGAGCATAATTTCACCCTTCAGACCCTCAATATCACCCTTGTGGTGCCCTGATCAACAGGACGTGATTACCGTCATTGAGAAAAGAGCATAATTTCACCCTTCAGACCGTTAACATCACCCTTGTGGCGCCCTGAACAACAGAACGTGATTACCGTCAATGAGAAAAGAGCATAATTTCACCCTTCAGACCCTCAACATCACCCTTGTGGTGCCCTGTACAACACCACGTGATTACCGTCATTGAGAAAAGAGCATAATTTCACCCTTCAGACCGTTAACATCACCCTTGTGGCGCCCTGAACAACAGAACGTGATTACCGTCAATGAGAAAAGAGCATAATTTCACCCTTCAGACCGTTAACATCACCCTTGTGGCGCCCTGAACAACAGAACGTGATTATCGTCAATGAGAAAAGAGCATAATTTCACCCTTCAGACCCTCAACATCACCCTTGTGGTGCCCTGTACAACACCACGTGATTACCGTCATTGAGAAAAGAGCATAATTTCACCCTTCAGACCGTTAACATCACCCTTGTGGCGCCCTGAACAACAGAACGTGATTACCGTCATTGAGAAAAGAGCACAATTACACCCTTCAGACCGTTAACATCACCCTTGTGGCGCCCTGAACAACAGAACGTGATTACCGTCATTGAGAAAAGAGCACAATTACACCCTTCAGACCGTTAACATCACCCTTGTGGTGCCCTGAACAACAGAACGTGATTACCGTCATTGAGAAAAGAGCATAATTTCACCCTTCAGACCGTTAACATCACCCTTGTGGCGCCCTGAACAACAGAACGTGATTACCGTCATTGAGAAAAGAGCATAATTTCACCCTTCAGACCCTTAACATCACCCTTGTGGTGCCCTGTACAACAGAACGTGATTACCGTCATTGAGAAAAGAGCATAATTTCACCCTTCAGACCGTTAACATCACCCTTGTGGTGCCCTGAAACACAGATCGTGATTACCGTCATTGAGAAAAGAGCATAATTTCACCCTTCAGACCGTTAACATCACCCTTGTGGTGCTCTGAAACACAGAACGTGATTACCGTCATTGAGAAAAGAGCATAATTTCACCCTTCAGACCGTTAACATCACCCTTGTGGTGCTCTGAAACACAGATCGTGAATACCGTCATTGAGAAAAGAGCATAATTTCACCCTTCAGACCGTTAACATCACCCTTGTGGTGCTCTGAAACACAGATCGTGAATACCGTCATTGAGAAAAGAGCATAATTTCACCCTCCAGACCCATAACATCACCCTTGTGGTGCTCTGAACAACAGAACGTGATTACCGTCATTGAGAAAAGAGCATAATTTCACCCTTCAGACCCATAACATCACCCTTGTGGTGCTCTGAAACACAGATCGTGAATACCGTCATTGAGAAAAGAGCATAATTTCACCCTTCAGACCCATAACATCACCCTTGTGGTGCTCTGAACAACACCACGTGATTACCGTCATTGAGAAAAGAGCATAATTTCACCCTTCAGACCCATAACATCACCCTTGTGGTGCCCTGTACAACACCACGTGATTACCGTCATTGAGAAAAGAGCATAATTTCACCCTTCAGACCCATAACATCACCCTTGTGGTGCCCTGTACAACAGAACGTGATTACCGTCATTGAGAAAAGAGCATAATTTCACCCTTCAGACCGTTAACATCACCCTTGTGGTGCCCTGTACAACAGAACGTGATTACCGTCATTGAGAAAAGAGCCTAATTTCACCCTTCAGACCGTTAACATCACCCTTGTGGTGCTCTGAAACACAGATCGTGAATACCGTCATTGAGAAAAGAGCATAATTTCACCCTTCAGACCGTTAACATCACCCTTGTGGTGCTCTGAAACACAGATCGTGAATACCGTCATTGAGAAAAGAGCATAATTTCACCCTCCAGACCCATAACATCACCCTTGTGGTGCTCTGAAACACAGATCGTGATTACCGTCATTGAGAAAAGAGCATAATTTCACCCTTCAGACCGTTAACATCACCCTTGTGGTGCTCTGAACAACAGATCGTGATTACCGTCATTGAGAAAAGAGCATAATTTCACCCTCCAGACCCATAACATCACCCTTGTGGTGCTCTGAACAACAGAACGTGATTACCGTCATTGAGAAAAGAGCATAATTTCACCCTTCAGACCGTTAACATCACCCTTGTGGCGCCCTGAACAACACCACGTGATTACCGTCATTGAGAAAAGAGCATAATTTCACCCTTCAGACCCATAACATCACCCTTGTGGTGCTCTGAAACACAGATCGTGAATACCGTCATTGAGAAAAGAGCATAATTTCACCCTTCAGACCGTTAACATCACCCTTGTGGTGCCCTGTACAACACCACGTGATTACCGTCATTGAGAAAAGAGCATAATTTCACCCTTCAGACCGTTAACATCACCCTTGTGGTGCTCTGTACAGCAGCACTTGATTACCGTCATTGAGAAAAGAGCATAATTTCACCCTTCAGACCGTTAACATCACCCTTGTGGTGCCCTGAAACACAGAACGTGATTACCGTCATTGAGAAAAGAGCATAATTTCACCCTTCAGACCCTCAACATCACCCTTGTGGCGCCCTGTACAACACCACGTGATTACCGTCATTGAGAAAAGAGCATAATTTCACCCTTCAGACCGTTAACATCACCCTTGTGGTGCTCTGAAACACAGATCGTGAATACCGTCATTGAGAAAAGAGCATAATTTCACCCTTCAGACCGTTAACATCACCCTTGTGGTGCTCTGTACAGCAGCACGTGATTACCGTCATTGAGAAAAGAGCATAATTTCACCCTTCAGACCGTTAACATCACCCTTGTGGTGCTCTGAAACACAGATCGTGAATACCGTCATTGAGAAAAGAGCATAATTTCACCCTTCAGACCGTCAACATCACCCTTGTGATGCTCTGAACAACAGATCGTGAATACCGTCATTGAGAAAAGAGCATAATTTCACCCTTCAGACCCTCAACATCACCCTTGTGGTGCCCTGAAACACAGATCGTGAATACCGTCATTGAGAAAAGAGCATAATTTCACCCTTCAGACCCTCAACATCATCCTTGTGGTGCTCTGAAACACAGATCGTGAATACCGTCATTGAGAAAAGAGCATAATTTCACCCTTCAGACCCATAACATCACCCTTGTGGTGCCCTGAAACACAGATCGTGATTACCGTCATTGAGAAAAGAGCATAATTTCACCCTTCAGACCCTTAACATCACCCTTGTGGTGCTCTGAAACACAGATCGTGAATACTGTCATTGAGAAAAGAGCATAATTTCACCCTTCAGACCGTTAACATCACCCTTGTGGTGCTCTGAACAACACCACGTGATTACCGTCATTGAGAAAAGAGCATAATTTCACCCTTCAGACCGTCAACATCACCCTTGTGGTGCTCTGAACAACAGAACGTGATTATCGTCATTGAGAAAAGAGCATAATTTCACCCTTCAGACCGTTAACATCACCCTTGTGGTGCTCTGAAACACAGAACGTGATTACCGTCATTGAGAAAAGAGCATAATTTCACCCTTCAGACCCTCAACATCATCCTTGTGGTGCCCTGAAACACAGATCGTGAATACCGTCATTGAGAAAAGAGCATAATTTCACCCTTCAGACCGTCAACATCACCCTTGTGGTGCTCTGAACAACAGAACGTGATTATCGTCATTGAGAAAAGAGCATAATTTCACCCTTCAGACCGTTAACATCACCCTTGTGGTGCTCTGAAACACAGAACGTGATTACCGTCATTGAGAAAAGAGCATAATTTCACCCTTCAGACCCTCAACATCATCCTTGTGGTGCCCTGAAACACAGAACGTGATTACCGTCATTGAGAAAAGAGCATAATTTCACCCTTCAGACCGTTAACATCACCCTTGTGGTGCCCTGTACAACACCACGTGATTACCGTCATTGAGAAAAGAGCATAATTTCACCCTTCAGACCGTTAACATCACCCTTGTGGTGCCCTGTACAACACCACGTGATTACCGTCATTGAGAAAAGAGCATAATTTCACCCTTCAGACCCATAACATCACCCTTGTGGCGCTCTGAAACACAGATCGTGAATACTGTCATTGAGAAAAGAGCATAATTTCACCCTTCAGACCCTCAACATCACCCTTGTGGTGCCCTGTACAACACCACGTGATTACCGTCATTGAGAAAAGAGCATAATTTCACCCTTCAGACCGTCAACATCACCCTTGTGGTGCTCTGAACAACAGAACGTGATTATCGTCATTGAGAAAAGAGCATAATTTCACCCTTCAGACCGTTAACATCACCCTTGTGGTGCTCTGAAACACAGAACGTGATTACCGTCATTGAGAAAAGAGCATAATTTCACCCTTCAGACCCTCAACATCATCCTTGTGGTGCCCTGAAACACAGATCGTGATTACCGTCATTGAGAAAAGAGCATAATTTCACCCTTCAGACCGTTAACATCACCCTTGTGGTGCCCTGTACAACACCACGTGATTACCGTCATTGAGAAAAGAGCATAATTTCACCCTTCAGACCGTTAACATCACCCTTGTGGTGCCCTGTACAACACCACGTGATTACCGTCATTGAGAAAAGAGCATAATTTCACCCTCCAGACCCATAACATCACCCTTGTGGTGCTCTGAAACACAGATCGTGATTACCGTCATTGAGAAAAGAGCATAATTTCACCCTTCAGACCGTTAACATCACCCTTGTGGTGCTCTGAACAACAGATCGTGATTACCGTCATTGAGAAAAGAGCATAATTTCACCCTCCAGACCCATAACATCACCCTTGTGGTGCTCTGAACAACAGAACGTGATTACCGTCATTGAGAAAAGAGCATAATTTCACCCTTCAGACCGTTAACATCACCCTTGTGGCGCCCTGGACAACACCACGTGATTACCGTCATTGAGAAAAGAGCATAATTTCACCCTTCAGACCCATAACATCACCCTTGTGGTGCTCTGAAACACAGATCGTGAATACCGTCATTGAGAAAAGAGCATAATTTCACCCTTCAGACCGTTAACATCACCCTTGTGGTGCCCTGTACAACACCACGTGATTACCGTCATTGAGAAAAGAGCATAATTTCACCCTTCAGACCGTTAACATCACCCTTGTGGTGCTCTGTACAGCAGCACGTGATTACCGTCATTGAGAAAAGAGCATAATTTCACCCTTCAGACCGTTAACATCACCCTTGTGGTGCCCTGAAACACAGAACGTGATTACCGTCATTGAGAAAAGAGCATAATTTCACCCTTCAGACCCTCAACATCACCCTTGTGGCGCCCTGTACAACACCACGTGATTACCGTCATTGAGAAAAGAGCATAATTTCACCCTTCAGACCGTTAACATCACCCTTGTGGTGCTCTGAAACACAGATCGTGAATACCGTCATTGAGAAAAGAGCATAATTTCACCCTTCAGACCGTTAACATCACCCTTGTGGTGCTCTGTACAGCAGCACGTGATTACCGTCATTGAGAAAAGAGCATAATTTCACCCTTCAGACCGTTAACATCACCCTTGTGGTGCTCTGAAACACAGATCGTGAATACCGTCATTGAGAAAAGAGCATAATTTCACCCTTCAGACCGTCAACATCACCCTTGTGATGCTCTGAACAACAGATCGTGAATACCGTCATTGAGAAAAGAGCATAATTTCACCCTTCAGACCCTCAACATCACCCTTGTGGTGCCCTGAAACACAGATCGTGAATACCGTCATTGAGAAAAGAGCATAATTTCACCCTTCAGACCCTCAACATCATCCTTGTGGTGCTCTGAAACACAGATCGTGAATACCGTCATTGAGAAAAGAGCATAATTTCACCCTTCAGACCCATAACATCACCCTTGTGGTGCCCTGAAACACAGATCGTGATTACCGTCATTGAGAAAAGAGCATAATTTCACCCTTCAGACCCTTAACATCACCCTTGTGGTGCTCTGAAACACAGATCGTGAATACTGTCATTGAGAAAAGAGCATAATTTCACCCTTCAGACCGTTAACATCACCCTTGTGGTGCTCTGAACAACACCACGTGATTACCGTCATTGAGAAAAGAGCATAATTTCACCCTTCAGACCGTCAACATCACCCTTGTGGTGCTCTGAACAACAGAACGTGATTATCGTCATTGAGAAAAGAGCATAATTTCACCCTTCAGACCGTTAACATCACCCTTGTGGTGCTCTGAAACACAGAACGTGATTACCGTCATTGAGAAAAGAGCATAATTTCACCCTTCAGACCCTCAACATCATCCTTGTGGTGCCCTGAAACACAGATCGTGAATACCGTCATTGAGAAAAGAGCATAATTTCACCCTTCAGACCGTCAACATCACCCTTGTGGTGCTCTGAACAACAGAACGTGATTATCGTCATTGAGAAAAGAGCATAATTTCACCCTTCAGACCGTTAACATCACCCTTGTGGTGCTCTGAAACACAGAACGTGATTACCGTCATTGAGAAAAGAGCATAATTTCACCCTTCAGACCCTCAACATCATCCTTGTGGTGCCCTGAAACACAGAACGTGATTACCGTCATTGAGAAAAGAGCATAATTTCACCCTTCAGACCGTTAACATCACCCTTGTGGTGCCCTGTACAACACCACGTGATTACCGTCATTGAGAAAAGAGCATAATTTCACCCTTCAGACCGTTAACATCACCCTTGTGGTGCCCTGTACAACACCACGTGATTACCGTCATTGAGAAAAGAGCATAATTTCACCCTTCAGACCCATAACATCACCCTTGTGGCGCTCTGAAACACAGATCGTGAATACTGTCATTGAGAAAAGAGCATAATTTCACCCTTCAGACCCTCAACATCACCCTTGTGGTGCCCTGTACAACACCACGTGATTACCGTCATTGAGAAAAGAGCATAATTTCACCCTTCAGACCGTCAACATCACCCTTGTGGTGCTCTGAACAACAGAACGTGATTATCGTCATTGAGAAAAGAGCATAATTTCACCCTTCAGACCGTTAACATCACCCTTGTGGTGCTCTGAAACACAGAACGTGATTACCGTCATTGAGAAAAGAGCATAATTTCACCCTTCAGACCCTCAACATCATCCTTGTGGTGCCCTGAAACACAGATCGTGATTACCGTCATTGAGAAAAGAGCATAATTTCACCCTTCAGACCGTTAACATCACCCTTGTGGTGCCCTGTACAACACCACGTGATTACCGTCATTGAGAAAAGAGCATAATTTCACCCTTCAGACCGTTAACATCACCCTTGTGGTGCCCTGTACAACACCACGTGATTACCGTCATTGAGAAAAGAGCATAATTTCACCCTTCAGACCGTCAACATCACCCTTGTGGTGCTCTGAACAACAGAACGTGATTATCGTCATTGAGAAAAGAGCATAATTTCACCCTTCAGACCGTCAACATCACCCTTGTGGTGCTCTGTACAACACCACGTGATTACCGTCATTGAGAAAAGAGCATAATTTCACCCTTCAGACCCATAACATCACCCTTGTGGTGCCCTGTACAACACCAGGTGATCACCGTCATTGAGAAAAGAGCATAATTTCACCCTTCAGACCCATAACGTCAACCTTGTGGTGCCCTGAACAACACCACGTGATTACCGTCATTGAGAAAAGAGCATAATTTCACCCTTCAGACCCTCAACATCACCCTTGTGGTGCCCTGAAACACAGATCGTGAATACCGTCATTGAGAAAAGAGCATAATTTCACCCTTCAGACCGTTAACATCACCCTTGTGGTGCCCTGTACAACACCACGTGATTACCGTCATTGAGAAAAGAGCATAATTTCACCCTTCAGACCCTCAACATCACCCTTGTGGTGCTCTGTACAACACCACGTGATTACCGTCATTGAGAAAAGAGCATAATTTCACCCTTCAGACCGTTAACATCACCCTTGTGGTGCCCTGAAACACAGATCGTGATTACCGTCATTGAGAAAAGAGCATAATTTCACCCTTCAGACCCATAACATCACCCTTGTGGTGCCCTGTACAACACCAGGTGATCACCGTCATTGAGAAAAGAGCATAATTTCACCCTTCAGACCCTCAACATCACCCTTGTGGTGCCCTGTACAACACCACGTGATTACTGTCATTGAGAAAAGAGCATAATTTCACCCTTCAGACCCTCAACATCACCCTTGTGGTGCTCTGAAACACAGATCGTGAATACCGTCATTGAGAAAAGAGCATAATTTCACCCTTCAGACCGTTAACATCACCCTTGTGGTGCCCTGTACAACACCACGTGATTACCGTCATTGAGAAAAGAGCATAATTTCACCCTTCAGACCGTTAACATCACCCTTGTGGTGCCCTGTACAACACCACGTGATTACCGTCATTGAGAAAAGAGCATAATTTCACCCTTCAGACCGTTAACATCACCCTTGTGGTGCCCTGTACAACACCACGTGATTACCGTCATTGAGAAAAGAGCATAATTTCACCCTTCAGACCCATAACATCACCCTTGTGGTGCTCTGAAACACAGATCGTGATTACCGTCATTGAGAAAAGAGCATAATTTCACCCTTCAGACCGTTAACATCACCCTTGTGGTGCCCTGAAACACAGATCGTGAATACCGTCATTGAGAAAAGAGCATAATTTCACCCTTCAGACCGTTAACATCACCCTTGTGGTGCCCTGAAACACAGATCGTGAATACCGTCATTGAGAAAAGAGCATAATTTCACTCTTCAGACCGTTAACATCACCCTTGTGGTGCTCTGAAACACAGATCGTGATTACCGTCATTGAGAAAAGAGCATAATTTCACCCTTCAGACCGTTAACATCACCCTTGTGGTGCCCTGAAACACAGATCGTGAATACCGTCATTGAGAAAAGAGCATAATTTCACCCTTCAGACCGTTAACATCACCCTTGTGGTGCCCTGAAACACAGATCGTGAATACCGTCATTGAGAAAAGAGCATAATTTCACTCTTCAGACCGTTAACATCACCCTTGTGGTGCTCTGAAACACAGATCGTGATTACCGTCATTGAGAAAAGAGCATAATTTCACCCTTCAGACCGTTAACATCACCCTTGTGGTGCCCTGAAACACAGATCGTGAATACCGTCATTGAGAAAAGAGCATAATTTCACCCTTCAGACCGTTAACATCACCCTTGTGGTGCCCTGAACAACAGAACGTGATTACCGTCATTGAGAAAAGATCATAATTTCACTCTTCAGACCGTTAACATCACCCTTGTGGTGCTCTGAAACACAGATCGTGATTACCGTCATTGAGAAAAGAGCATAATTTCACCCTTCAGACCGTTAACATCACCCTTGTGGTGCTCTGAAACACAGATCGTGAATACCGTCATTGAGAAAAGAGCATAATTTCACCCTTCAGACCCTCAACATCACCCTTGTGGTGCTCTGAACAACAGAACGTGAATACCGTCATTGAGAAAAGAGCATAATTTCACCCTTCAGACCGTTAACATCACCCTTGTGGTGCTCTGAAACACAGATCGTGAATACTGTCATTGAGAAAAGAGCATAATTTCACCCTTCAGACCCATAACATCACCCTTGTGGTGCTCTGAACAACACCACGTGATTACCGTCATTGAGAAAAGAGCATAATTTCACCCTTCAGACCCATAACATCACCCTTGTGGTGCTCTGAAACACAGATCGTGATTACCGTCATTGAGAAAAGAGCATAATTTCACCCTTCAGACCGTTAACATCACCCTTGTGGTGCTCTGAAACACAGGACGTGAATACCGTCATTGAGAAAAGAGCATAATTTCACCCTTCAGACCCATAACATCACCCTTGTGGTGCCCTGAAACACAGATCGTGAATACTGTCATTGAGAAAAGAGCATAATTTCACCCTTCAGACCGTTAACATCACCCTTGTGGTGCTCTGAAACACAGGACGTGAATACCGTCATTGAGAAAAGAGCATAATTTCACCCTTCAGACCCATAACATCACCCTTGTGGTGCCCTGAAACACAGATCGTGAATACTGTCATTGAGAAAAGAGCATAATTTCACCCTTCAGACCGTTAACATCACCCTTGTGGTGCCCTGTACAACAGAACGTGATTACCGTCAATGAGAAAAGAGCATAATTTCACCCTTCAGACCCATAACATCACCCTTGTGGTGCCCTGAACAACAGAACGTGATTACCGTCATTGAGAAAAGAGCATAATTTCACCCTTCAGACCCTCAACATCACCCTTGTGGTGCTCTGAAACACAGATCGTGATTACCGTCATTGAGAAAAGAGCATAATTTCACCCTTCAGACCGTTAACATCACCCTTGTGGTGCCCTGAACAACAGAACGTGATTACCGTCATTGAGAAAAGAGCATAATTTCACCCTTCAGACCCTCAACATCACCCTTGTGGTGCTCTGAAACACAGATCGTGAATACCGTCATTGAGAAAAGAGCATAATTTCACCCTTCAGACCCATAACATCACCCTTGTGGTGCCCTGTACAACACCACGTGATTACCGTCATTGAGAAAAGAGCATAATTTCACCCTTCAGACCGTTAACATCACCCTTGTGGCGCCCTGAAACACAGATCGTGATTACCGTCATTGAGAAAAGAGCATAATTTCACCCTTCAGACCCATAACATCACCCTTGTGGTGCCCTGTACAACACCACGTGATTACCGTCATTGAGAAAAGAGCATAATTTCACCCTTCAGACCGTTAACATCACCCTTGTGGTGCTCTGTACAACACCACGTGATTACCGTCATTGAGAAAAGAGCATAATTTCACCCTTCAGACCCTCAACATCACCCTTGTGGTGCTCTGAACAACACCACGTGATTACCGTCATTGGAAAAAGAGCATAATTTCACCCTCCAGACCCTCAACATCACCCTTGTGGTGCCCTGAACAACACCACGTGATTACCGTCATTGAGAAAAGAGCATAATTTCACCCTTCAGACCCTCAACATCACCCTTGTGGTGCCCTGAACAACACCACGTGATTACCGTCATTGAGAAAAGAGCATAATTTCACCCTTCAGACCGTTAACATCACCCTTGTGGTGTCCTGTACAACACCACGTGATTACCGTCATTGAGAAAAGAGCATAATTTCACCCTTCAGACCCTCAACATCACCCTTGTGGTGCTCTGAACAACACCACGTGATTACCGTCATTGGGAAAAGAGCATAATTTCACCCTCCAGACCCTCAACATCACCCTTGTGGTGCCCTGAACAACACCACGTGATTACCGTCATTGAGAAAAGAGCATAATTTCACCCTTCAGACCCTCAACATCACCCTTGTGGTGCCCTGAACAACACCACGTGATTACCGTCATTAAGAAAAGAGCATAATTTCACTCTTCAGACCCATAACATCACCCTTGTGGTGCCCTGAAACACAGATCGTGAATACCGTCATTGAGAAAAGAGCATAATTTCACCCTTCAGACCCATAACATCACCCTTGTGGTGCCCTGAACAACAGAACGTGATTACCGTCATTGAGAAAAGAGCATAATTTCACCCTTCAGACCCATAACATCACCCTTGTGGTGCCCTGAACAACACCACGTGATTACCGTCATTGAGAAAAGAGCATAATTTCACCCTTCAGACCCTCAACATCACCCTTGTGGTGCCCTGTACAACAGAACGTGAATACCGTCATTGAGAAAAGAGCATAATTTCACCCTTCAGACCCTCAACATCACCCTTGTGGTGCCCTGTACAACAGAACGTGATTACCGTCATTGAGAAAAGAGCATAATTTCACCCTTCAGACCCATAACATCACCCTTGTGGTGCCCTGAACAACACCACGTGATTACCGTCATTGAGAAAAGAGCATAATTTCACCCTTCAGACCGTTAACATCACCCTTGTGGTGCTCTGAACAACACCACGTGATTACCGTCATTGAGAAAAGAGCATAATTTCACCCTTCAGACCGTTAACATCATCCTTGTGGTGCCCTGAAACACAGATCGTGAATACCGTCATTGAGAAAAGAGCATAATTTCACCCTTCAGACCCATAACATCACCCTTGTGGTGCCCTGAACAACAGAACGTGAATACCGTCATTGAGAAAAGAGCCTAATTTCACCCTTCAGACCGTTAACATCACCCTTGTGGTGCTCTGTACAACACCACGTGATTACCGTCATTGAGAAAAGAGCATAATTTCACCCTTCAGACCGTTAACATCACCCTTGTGGTGCTCTGAACAACACCACGTGATTACCGTCATTGAGAAAAGAGCATAATTTCACCCTTGAGACCCATAACATCACCCTTGTGGTGCCCTGAAACACAGATCGTGAATACCGTCATTGAGAAAAGAGCATAATTTCACCCTTCAGACCCTCAACATCACCCTTGTGGTGCTCTGTACAACACCACGTGAATACTGTCATTGAGAAAAGAGCATAATTTCACCCTTCAGACCCATAACATCACCCTTGTGGTGCCCTGAACAACACCACGTGATTACCGTCATTGAGAAAAGAGCATAATTTCACCCTTCAGACCCATAACACCACCCTTGTGGTGCCCTGAAACACAGATCGTGAATACCGTCATTGAGAAAAGAGCATAATTTCACCCTTCAGACCCATAACATCACCCTTGTGGTGCCCTGAACAACACCACGTGATTACCGTCATTGAGAAAAGAGCATAATTTCACCCTTCAGACCCATAACATCACCCTTGTGGTGCCCTGTAACACAGATCGTGAATACTGTCATTGAGAAAAGAGCATAATTTCACCCTTCAGACCCATAACATCACCCTCGTGGTGCTCTGAACAACACCACGTGATTACCGTCATTGAGAAAAGAGCATAATTTCACCCTTCAGACCGTTAACATCACCCTTGTGGTGCTCTGAAACACAGATCGTGAATACCGTCATTGAGAAAAGAGCATAATTTCACCCTTCAGACCCATAACATCACCCTCGTGGTGCTCTGAACAACACCACGTGATTACCGTCATTGAGAAAAGAGCATAATTTCACCCTTCAGACCCATAACATCACCCTTGTGGTGCCCTGTAACACAGATCGTGAATACTGTCATTGAGAAAAGAGCATAATTCCACCCTTCAGACCCATAACATCACCCTTAAGGTGCCCTGTACAACACCACGTGAATACCGTCATTGAGAAAAGAGCATAATTTCACCCTTCAGACCCATAACATCACCCTTGTGGTGCCCTGTAACACAGATCGTGAATACTGTCATTGAGAAAAGAGCATAATTCCACCCTTCAGACCGTTAACATCACCCTTGTGGTGCTCTGAAACACAGATCGTGATTACCGTCATTGAGAAAAGAGCATAATTTCACCCTTCAGACCGTTAACATCACCCTTGTGGTGCTCTGAAACACAGATCGTGAATACCGTCATTGAGAAAAGAGCATAATTTCACCCTTCAGACCGTTAACATCACCCTTGTGGTGCTCTGAAACACAGATCGTGATTACCGTCATTGAGAAAAGAGCATAATTTCACCCTTCAGACCGTTAACATCACCCTTGTGGTGCTCTGAACAACAGAACGTGAATACCGTCATTGAGAAAAGAGCATAATTTCACCCTTCAGACCGTTAACATCACCCTTGTGGTGCCCTGAAACACAGATCGTGAATACCGTCATTGAGAAAAGAGCATAATTTCACCCTTCAGACCCATAACATCACCCTTGTGGTGCCCTGAACAACAGAACGTGAATACCGTCATTGAGAAAAGAGCCTAATTTCACCCTTCAGACCGTTAACATCACCCTTGTCGTGCTCTGTACAACACCACGTGATTACCGTCATTGAGAAAAGAGCATAATTTCACCCTTCAGACCGTTAACATCACCCTTGTGGTGCTCTGAACAACACCACGTGATTACCGTCATTGAGAAAAGAGCATAATTTCACCCTTCAGACCCATAACATCACCCTTGTGGTGCCCTGAAACACAGATCGTGAATACCGTCATTGAGAAAAGAGCATAATTTCACCCTTCAGACCCATAACATCACCCTTGTGGTGCCCTGAACAACACCACGTGATTACCGTCATTGAGAAAAGAGCATAATTTCACCCTTCAGACCCATAACATCACCCTTGTGGTGCCCTGTACAACACCACGTGATTACCGTCATTGAGAAAAGAGCATAATTTCACCCTTCAGACCCATAACATCACCCTTGTGGTGCCCTGAACAACACCACGTGATTACCGTCATTGAGAAAAGAGCATAATTTCACCCTTCAGACCGTTAACATCACCCTTGTGGTGCTCTGAAACACAGATCGTGAATACCGTCATTGAGAAAAGAGCATAATTTCACCCTTCAGACCGTTAACATCACCCTTGTGGTGCTCTGAACAACACCACGTGATTACCGTCATTGAGAAAAGAGCATAATTTCACCCTTCAGACCCATAACATCACCCTTGTGGTGCCCTGAACAACACCACGTGATTACCGTCATTGAGAAAAGAGCATAATTCCACCCTTCAGACCGTTAACATCACCCTTGTGGTGCTCTGAAACACAGATCGTGAATACCGTCATTGAGAAAAGAGCATAATTTCACCCTTCAGACCCTCAACATCACCCTTGTGGCGCCCTGAAACACAGATCGTGATTACCGTCATTGAGAAAAGAGCATAATTTCACCCTTCAGACCCATAACATCACCCTTGTGGTGCCCTGAAACACAGATCGTGATTACCGTCATTGAGAAAAGAGCATAATTTCACCCTTCAGACCCATAACATCACCCTTGTGGTGCCCTGTACAACACCACGTGATTACCGTCATTGAGAAAAGAGCATAATTTCACCCTTCAGACCGTTAACATCACCCTTGTGGTGCTCTGAAACACAGATCGTGAATACCGTCATTGAGAAAAGAGCATAATTTCACCCTTCAGACCCATAACATCACCCTTGTGGTGCCCTGTACAACACCACCTGATTACCGTCATTGAGAAAAGAGCATAATTTCACCCTTCAGACCGTTAACATCACCCTTGTGGTGCTCTGAAACACAGATCGTGAATACCGTCATTGAGAAAAGAGCATAATTTCACCCTTCAGACCGTTAACATCACCCTTGTGGTGCTCTGAACAACACCACGTGATTACCGTCATTGAGAAAAGAGCATAATTTCACCCTTCAGACCCATAACATCACCCTTGTGGCGCCCTGAACAACAGAACGTGATTACCGTCATTGAGAAAAGAGCATAATTCACCCTTCAGACCCTCAACATCACCCTTGTGGCGCCCTGAACAACACCACGTGTTTACCGTCATTGAGAAAAGAGCATAATTTCACCCTTCAGACCCTCAACATCACCCTTGTGGTGCTCTGAAACACAGATCGTGAATACCGTCATTGAGAAAAGAGCATAATTCCACCCTTCAGACCCATAACATCACCCTTGTGGTGCTCTGTACAACAGAACGTGATTACCGTCATTGAGAAAAGAGCATAATTTCACCCTTCAGACCGTCAACATCACCCTAGTGGTGCTCTGAAACACAGAACGTGAATACCGTCATTGAGAAAAGAGCATAATTTCACCCTTCAGACCCATAACATCATCCTTGTGGTGCCCTGAAACACAGAACGTGAATACCGTCATTAAGAAAAGAGCATAATTTCACCCTCCAGACCGTTAACATCACCCTTGTGGTGCTCTGAAACACAGATCGTGAATACCGTCATTGAGAAAAGAGCATAATTTCACCCTTCAGACCCTCAACATCACCCTTGTGGCGCCCTGAACAACACCACGTGATTACCGTCATTGAGAAAAGAGCATAATTTCACCCTTCAGACCGTTAACATCACCCTTGTGGTGCCCTGAACAACAGAACGTGATTACCGTCATTGAGAAAAGAGCATAATTTCACCCTTCAGACCCTCAACATCACCCTTGTGGCGCCCTGAACAACAGAACGTGATTACCGTCATTGAGAAAAGAGCATGATTTCACCCTTCAGACCGTTAACATCACCCTTGTGGTGCTCTGAACAACAGATCGTGAATACCGTCATTAAGAAAAGAGCATAATTTCACCCTTCAGACCGTCAACATCACCCTTGTGGCGCCCTGAACAACACCACGTGATTACCGTCATTGAGAAAAGAGCATAATTTCACCCTTCAGACCGTTAACATCACCCTTGTGGTGCCCTGAACAACAGATCGTGATTACCGTCATTGAGAAAAGAGCATAATTTCACCCTTCAGACCCTCAACATCACCCTTGTGGCGCCCTGAACAACAGAACGTGATTACCGTCATTGAGAAAAGAGCATAATTTCACCCTTCAGACCGTTAACATCACCCTTGTGGTGCTCTGAAACACAGATCGTGAATACCGTCATTAAGAAAAGAGCATAATTTCACCCTTCAGACCCTCAACATCACCCTTGTGGCGCCCTGAACAACACCACGTGATTACCGTCATTGAGAAAAGAGCATAATTTCACCCTTCAGACCGTTAACATCACCCTTGTGGTGCCCTGAACAACAGATCGTGATTACCGTCATTGAGAAAAGAGCATAATTTCACCCTTCAGACCCTCAACATCACCCTTGTGGCGCCCTGAACAACAGAACGTGATTACCGTCATTGAGAAAAGAGCATAATTTCACCCTTCAGACCGTTAACATCACCCTTGTGGTGCTCTGAACAACAGATCGTGAATACCGTCATTAAGAAAAGAGCATAATTTCACCCTTCAGACCGTCAACATCACCCTTGTGGTGCCCTGAAACACAGATCGTGAATACCGTCATTGAGAAAAGAGCATAATTCCACCCTTCAGACCGTTAACATCACCCTTGTGGTGCCCTGTACAACACCACGTGATTACCGTCATTGAGAAAAGAGCATAATTCCACCCTTCAGACCGTTAACATCACCCTTGTAGTGCTCTGAAACACAGATCGTGAATACCGTCATTGAGAAAAGAGCATAATTTCACCCTTCAGACCCTCAACATCACCCTTGTGGCGCCCTGAACAACACCACGTGATTACCGTCATTGAGAAAAGAGCATAATTTCACCCTTCAGACCCATAACATCACCCTTGTGGTGCCCTGAACAACACCACGTGATTACCGTCATTGAGAAAAGAGCATAATTCCACCCTTCAGACCGTTAACATCACCCTTGTGGTGCTCTGAAACACAGATCGTGAATACCGTCATTGAGAAAAGAGCATAATTTCACCCTTCAGACCCTCAACATCACCCTTGTGGCGCCCTGAACAACACCACGTGATTACCGTCATTGAGAAAAGAGCATAATTCCACCCTCCAGACCGTTAACATCACCCTTGTGGTGCTCTGAAACACAGATCGTGAATACCGTCATTGAGAAAAGAGCATAATTTCCCCCTCAGACCCTCAACATCACCCTTGTGGTGCCCTGAACAACACCACGTGATTACCGTCATTGAGAAAAGAGCATAATTTCACCCTTCAGACCCTCAACATCACCCTTGTGGTGCTCTGAACAACACCACGTGATTACCGTCATTGAGAAAAGAGCATAATTTCACCCTTCAGACCCATAACATCACCCTTGTGGTGCCCTGAACAACACCACGTGATTACCGTCATTGAGACAAGAGCATAATTCCACCCTTCAGACCGTTAACATCACCCTTGTGGTGCTCTGAAACACAGATCGTGAATACCGTCATTGAGAAAAGAGCATAATTTCACCCTTCAGACCCTCAACATCACCCTTGTGGCGCCCTGAACAACACCACGTGATTACCGTCATTGAGAAAAGAGCATAATTCCACCCTTCAGACCCATAACATCACCCTTGTGGTGCTCTGAACAACACCACGTGATTACCGTCATTGAGAAAAGATCATAATTTCACCCTTCAGACCCATAACATCACCCTTGTGGTGCCCTGAACAACACCACGTGATTACCGTCATTGAGAAAAGAGCATAATTCCACCCTTCAGACCGTTAACATCACCCTTGTGGTGCTCTGAAACACAGATCGTGAATACCGT
Organism: Brachyptera risi; assembly: GCA_964007535.1. Taxonomy (NCBI): domain Eukaryota; kingdom Metazoa; phylum Arthropoda; class Insecta; order Plecoptera; family Taeniopterygidae; genus Brachyptera; species Brachyptera risi. Next base: position 2,748,127 of record OZ023334.1, on the reverse strand, counting down.
CATTGAGAAAAGAGCATAATTTCACCCTTCAGACCCTCAACATCACCCTTGTGGCGCCCTGAACAACACCACGTGATTACCGTCATTGAGAAAAGAGCATAATTCCACCCTCCAGACCGTTAACATCACCCTTGTGGCGCCCTGAACAACACCACGTGATTACCTTCATTGAGAAAAGAGCATAATTTCACCCTTCAGACCGTTAACATCACCCTTGTGGTGCTCTGAACAACAGAACGTGATTACCGTCATTGAGAAAAGAGCATAATTTCACCCTTCAGACCGTTAACATCACCCTTGTGGCGCCCTGAACAACACCACGTGATTACCGTCATTGAGAAAAGAGCATAATTTCACCCTTCAGACCGTTAACATCACCCTTGTGGCGCCCTGAACAACACCACGTGATTACCGTCATTGAGAAAAGAGCATAATTCCACCCTTCAGACCCATAACATCATCCTTGTGGTGCTCTGAAACACAGATCGTGAATACCGTCATTGAGAAAAGAGCATAATTTCACCCTTCAGACCCTCAACATCACCCTTGTGGCGCCCTGAACAACACCACGTGATCACCGTCATTGAGAAAAGAGCATAATTCCACCCTCCAGACCGTTAACATCACCCTTGTGGCGCCCTGAACAACACCACGTGATTACCGTCATTGAGAAAAGAGCATAATTCCACCCTCCAGACCGTTAACATCACCCTTGTGGTGCCCTGAAACACAGATCGTGAATACCGTCATTGAGAAAAGAGCATAATTTCACCCTTCAGACCGTTAACATCACCCTTGTGGTGCCCTGAAACACAGATCGTGAATACCGTCATTGAGAAAAGAGCATAATTTCACCCTTCAGACCGTTAACATCACCCTTGTGGTGCTCTGAAACACAGAACGTGATTACCGTCATTGAGAAAAGAGCATAATTTCACCCTTCAGACCGTTAACATCACCCTTGTGGTGCTCTGAAACACAGAACGTGATTACCGTCATTGAGAAAAGAGCATAATTTCACCCTTCAGACCGTTAACATCATCCTTGTGGTGCCCTGAAACACAGATCGTGATTACCGTCATTGAGAAAAGAGCATAATTTCACCCTTCAGACCCATAACATCACCCTTGTGGTGCTTTGAACAACAGAACGTGAATACCGTCATTGAGAAAAGAGCATAATTTCACCCTTCAGACCGTTAACATCACCCTTGTGGTGCTCTGAAACACAGATCGTGAATACTGTCATTGAGAAAAGAGCATAATTCCACCCTTCAGACCGTTAACATCACCCTTGTGGTGCTCTGAAACACAGAACGTGATTACCGTCATTGAGAAAAGAGCATAATTTCACCCTTCAGACCGTTAACATCACCCTTGTGGTGCTCTGAACAACAGAACGTGAATACCGTCATTGAGAAAAGAGCATAATTCCACCCTTCAGACCCATAACATCACCCTTGTGGTGCTCTGAAACACAGAACGTGATTACCGTCATTGAGAAAAGAGCATAATTTCACCCTTCAGACCGTTAACATCACCCTTGTGGTGCTCTGAACAACACCACGTGATTACCGTCATTGAGAAAAGAGCATAATTTCACCCTTCAGACCCATAACATCACCCTTGTGGTGCTCTGAAACACTGAACGTGATTACCGTCATTGAGAAAAGAGCATAATTTCACCCTTCAGACCGTTAACATCACCCTTGTGATGCTCTGAACAACAGAACGTGAATACCGTCATTGAGAAAAGAGCATAATTCCACCCTTCAGACCCATAACATCACCCTTGTGGTGCTCTGAAACACAGAACGTGAATACCGTCATTGAGAAAAGAGCATAATTTCACCCTTCAGACCGTTAACATCACCCTTGTGGTGCTCTGAAACACAGATCGTGAATACCGTCATTAAGAAAAGAGCATAATTTCACCCTTCAGACCCATAACATCACCCTTGTGGTGCTCTGAACAACAGAACGTGAATACCGTCATTGAGAAAAGAGCATAATTCCACCCTTCAGACCCATAACATCACCCTTGTGGTGCTCTGAAACACTGAACGTGATTACCGTCATTGAGAAAAGAGCATAATTCCACCCTTCAGACCCATAACATCACCCTTGTGGTGCTCTGAAACACAGAACGTGAATACCGTCATTGAGAAAAGAGCATAATTTCACCCTTCAGACCGTTAACATCACCCTTGTGGTGCTCTGAAACACAGATCGTGAATACCGTCATTAAGAAAAGAGCATAATTTCACCCTTCAGACCGTTAACATCACCCTTGTGGTGCTCTGAACAACACCACGTGAATACCGTCATTTAGAAAAGAGCATAATTTCACCCTCCAGACCGTTAACATCACCCTTGTGGTGCCCTGTACAACACCACGTGATTACCGTCATTGAGAAAAGAGCATAATTTCACCCTCCAGACCGTTAACATCACCCTTGTGGTGCCCTGTACAACAGAACGTGAATACCGTCATTGAGAAAAGAGCATAATTTCACCCTTCAGACCGTTAACATCACCCTTGTGGTGCTCTGAAACACTGAACGTGATTACCGTCATTGAGAAAAGAGCATAATTTCACCCTTCAGACCCTCAACATCACCCTTGTGGTGCCCTGAAACACAGATCGTGAATACCGTCATTGAGAAAAGAGCATAATTTCACCATCCAGACCCATAACATCACCCTTGTGGTGCTCTGAACAACACCACGTGAATACCGTCATTGAGAAAAGAGCATAATTTCACCCTCCAGACCGTTAACATCACCCTTGTGGTGCCCTGTACAACACCACGTGATTACCGTCATTGAGAAAAGAGCATAATTCCACCCTTCAGACCGTTAACATCACCCTTGTGGTGCTCTGAACAACAGAACGTGAATACCGTCATTGAGAAAAGAGCATAATTTCACCCTTCAGACCCATAACATCACCCTTGTGGTGCTTTGAACAACAGAACGTGAATACCGTCATTGAGAAAAGAGCATAATTTCACCCTTCAGACCGTTAACATCACCCTTGTGGTGCCCTGAAACACAGATCGTGAATACTGTCATTGAGAAAAGAGCATAATTTCACCCTTCAGACCCATAACATCACCCTCGTGGTGCCCTGTACAACACCACGTGATTACCGTCATTGAGAAAAGAGCATAATTTCACCCTTCAGACCCATAACATCACCCTTGTGGTGCCCTATACAACAGAACGTAATTACCGTCATTGAGAAAAGAGCATAATTTCACCCTTCAGACCCATAACATCACCCTTGTGGTGCCCTGAAACACCACGTGATTACCGTCATTGAGAAAAGAGCATAATTTCACCCTTCAGACCCTCAACATCACCCTTGTGGTGCCCTGTACAACACCACGTGATTACCGTCATTGAGAAAAGAGCATAATTTCACCCTTCAGACCGTCAACATCACCCTTGTGGTGCCCTGTACAACAGAACGTGAATACCGTCATTGAGAAAAGAGCATAATTTCACCCTTCAGACCGTTAACATCATCCTTGTGGTGCCCTGTACAACACCACGTGATTACCGTCATTGAGAAAAGAACATAATTTCACCCTTCAGACCGTTAACATCACCCTTGTGGTGCTCTGAAACACAGATCGTGATTACCGTCATTGAGAAAAGAGCATAATTTCACCCTTCAGACCGTTAACATCACCCTTGTGGTGCCCTGAAACACAGATCGTGAATACCGTCATTGAGAAAAGAGCATAATTTCACCCTTCAGACCGTTAACATCATCCTTGTGGTGCCCTGAAACACAGATCGTGAATACTGTCATTGAGAAAAGAGCATAATTTCACCCTTCAGACCGTTAACATCATCCTTGTGGTGCCCTGAAACACAGAACGTGAATACCGTCATTGAGAAAAGAGCATAATTTCACCCTTCAGACCGTTAACATCATCCTTGTGGTGCCCTGTACAACACCACGTGATTACCGTCATTGAGAAAAGAGCATAATTCCACCCTTCAGACCCATAACATCACCCTTGTGGTGCTCTGAACAACACCACGTGATTACCGTCATTGAGAAAAGAACATAATTTCACCCTTCAGACCGTTAACATCACCCTTGTGGTGCTCTGAAACACAGATCGTGATTACCGTCATTGAGAAAAGAGCATAATTTCACCCTTCAGACCGTTAACATCACCCTTGTGGTGCTCTGAAACACAGATCGTGAATACCGTCATTGAGAAAAGAGCATAATTTCACCCTTCAGACCGTTAACATCATCCTTGTGGTGCCCTGAAACACAGATCGTGAATACTGTCATTGAGAAAAGAGCATAATTTCACCCTTCAGACCGTTAACATCACCCTTGTGGCGCCCTGAAACACAGATCGTGAATACTGTCATTGAGAAAAGAGCATAATTTCACCCTTCAGACCGTTAACATCACCCTTGTGGTGCTCTGAAACACAGATCGTGATTACCGTCATTGAGAAAAGAGCATAATTTCACCCTTCAGACCGTTAACATCACCCTTGTGGTGCTCTGAAACACAGATCGTGAATACCGTCATTGAGAAAAGAGCATAATTTCACACTCCAGACCGTCAACATCACCCTTGTGGTGCCCTGTACAACAGAACGTGAATACCGTCATTGAGAAAAGAGCATAATTTCACCCTTCAGACCGTTAACATCATCCTTGTGGTGCCCTGTACAACACCACGTGATTACCGTCATTGAGAAAAGAGCATAATTCCACCCTTCAGACCCATAACATCACCCTTGTGGTGCTCTGAACAACACCACGTGATTACCGTCATTGAGAAAAGAGCATAATTTCACCTTTCAGACCCATAACATCACCCTTGTGGTGCCTTGTACAACACCACGTGATTACCGTCATTGAGAAAAGAGCATAATTTCACCCTTCAGACCGTTAACATCACCCTAGTGGTGCCCTGAAACACAGATCGTGAATACCGTCATTGAGAAAAGAACATAATTTCACCCTTCAGACCGTTAACATCACCCTTGTGGTGCTCTGAACAACAGAACGTGAATACCGTCATTGAGAAAAGAGCATAATTTCACCCTTCAGACCGTTAACATCACCCTTGTGGTGCTCTGAACAACAGAACGTGAATACTGTCATTGAGAAAAGAGCATAATTTCACCCTTCAGACCGTTAACATCACCCTTGTGGTGCTCTGAACAACACCACGTGATTACCGTCATTGAGAAAAGAGCATAATTTCACCCTTCAGACCCATAACATCACCCTTGTGGTGCTTTGAACAACAGAACGTGAATACCGTCATTGAGAAAAGAGCATAATTTCACCCTTCAGACCGTTAACATCACCCTTGTGGTGCCCTGTACAACACCACGTGATTACCGTCATTGAGAAAAGAGCATAATTCCACCCTTCAGACCCATAACATCACCCTTGTGGTGCTCTGAAACACAGATCGTGAATACCGTCATTGAGAAAAGAGCATAATTTCACCCTTCAGACCGTTAACATCACCCTTGTGGCGCCCTGAACTAGACCACGTGATTACCGTCATTGAGAAAAGAGCATAATTTCACCCTTCAGACCGTTAACATCACCCTTGTGGTGCCCTGAAACACAGATCGTGAATACCGTCATTGAGAAAAGAGCATAATTTCACCCTTCAGACCCATAACATCACCCTTGTGGTGCTCTGAACAACACCACGTGATTACCGTCATTGAGAAAAGAGCATAATTTCACCCTTCAGACCCATAACATCACCCTAGTGGTGCCCTGAAACACAGATCGTGAATACCGTCATTGAGAAAAGAACATAATTTCACCCTTCAGACCCATAACATCACCCTTGTGGTGCTTTGAACAACAGAACGTGAATACCGTCATTGAGAAAAGAGCATAATTTCACCCTTCAGACCGTTAACATCACCCTTGTGGTGCCCTGTACAACACCACGTGATTACCGTCATTGAGAAAAGAGCATAATTCCACCCTTCAGACCGTTAACATCACCCTTGTGGTGCTCTGAAACACAGATCGTGAATACCGTCATTGAGAAAAGAGCATAATTTCACCCTTCAGACCGTTAACATCACCCTTGTGGTGCCCTGAAACACAGATCGTGATTACCGTCATTGAGAAAAGAACATAATTTCACCCTTCAGACCGTTAACATCACCCTTGTGGTGTCCTGAAACACAGATCGTGAATACCGTCATTGAGAAAAGAGCATAATTTCACCCTTCAGACCGTTAACATCACCCTTGTGGTGCTCTGTACAACAGAACGTGATTACCGTCATTGAGAAAAGAGCATAATTTCACCCTTCAGACCGTTAACATCACCCTTGTGGTGCCCTGAAACACAGATCGTGAATACCGTCATTGAGAAAAGAGCATAATTTCACCCTCCAGACCGTTAACATCACCCTTGTGGCGCCCTGAAACACAGATCGTGATTACCGTCATTGAGAAAAGAGCATAATTTCACCCTTCAGACCGTTAACATCACCCTTGTGGTGCCCTGAAACACAGATCGTGATTACTGTCATTGAGAAAAGAGCATAATTTCACCCTTCAGACCCATAACATCATCCTTGTGGTGCTCTGAACAACACCACGTGAATACCGTCATTGAGAAAAGAGCATAATTTCACCCTTCAGACCCATAACATCACCCTTGTGGTGCTCTGTACAACACAGATCGTGATTACCGTCATTGAGAAAAGAGCATAATTTCACCCTTCAGACCGTTAACATCACCCTTGTGGTGCTCTGTACAACACCACGTGATTACCGTCATTGAGAAAAGAGCATAATTTCACCCTTCAGACCCATAACATCACCCTTGTGGTGCTCTGAAACACAGATCGTGAATACCGTCATTGAGAAAAGAGCATAATTTCACCCTTCAGACCCATAACATCACCCTTGTGGTGCCCTGTACAACACCACGTGATTACCGTCAATGAGAAAAGAGCATAATTTCACCCTTCAGACCGTTAACATCACCCTTGTGGTGCTCTGTACAACACAGATCGTGATTACCGTCATTGAGAAAAGAGCATAATTTCACCCTTCAGACCGTTAACATCACCCTTGTGGTGCTCTGTACAACACCACGTGATTACCGTCATTGAGAAAAGAGCATAATTTCACCCTTCAGACCCATAACATCACCCTTGTGGTGCTCTGAAACACAGATCGTGAATACCGTCATTGAGAAAAGAGCATAATTTCACCCTTCAGACCGTTAACATCACCCTTGTGGTGCTCTGTACAACACAGATCGTGATTACCGTCATTGAGAAAAGAGCATAATTTCACCCTTCAGACCGTTAACATCACCCTTGTGGTGCTCTGTACAACACCACGTGATTACCGTCATTGAGAAAAGAGCATAATTTCACCCTTCAGACCCATAACATCACCCTTGTGGTGCTCTGAAACACAGATCGTGAATACCGTCAATGAGAAAAGAGCATAATTTCACCCTTCAGACCGTTAACATCACCCTTGTGGTGCTCTGTACAACACAGATCGTGATTACCGTCATTTAGAAAAGAGCATAATTTCACCCTTCAGACCGTTAACATCACCCTTGTGGTGCTCTGTACAACACCACGTGATTACCGTCATTGAGAAAAGAGCATAATTTCACCCTTCAGACCCATAACATCACCCTTGTGGTGCTCTGAAACACAGATCGTGAATACCGTCATTGAGAAAAGAGCATAATTTCACCCTCCAGACCCTCAACATCACCCTTGTGGTGCTCTGAACAAAACCACGTGATTACCGTCATTGAGAAAAGAGCATAATTTCACCCTTCAGACCGTTAACATCACCCTTGTGGTGCTCTGAAACACAGATCGTGAATACCGTCATTGAGAAAAGAGCATAATTTCACCCTTCAGACCCATAACATCACCCTTGTGGCGCCCTGAAACACAGATCGTGATTACTGTCATTGAGAAAAGAGCATAATTTCACCCTTCAGACCCATAACATCACTCTTGTGGTGCCCTGAAACACAGAACGTGAATACCGTCATTGAGAAAAGAGCATAATTTCACCCTTCAGACCCATAACATCACCCTTGTGGTGCCCTGAAACACAGATCGTGATTACCGTCATTGAGAAAAGAGCATAATTTCACCCTTCAGACCGTTAACATCACCCTTGTGGTGCTCTGAACAACAGAACGTGAATACCGTCATTGAGAAAAGAGCATAATTTCACCCTTCAGACCGTTAACATCACCCTTGTGGTGCTCTGAAACACAGATCGTGATTACCGTCATTGAGAAAAGAGCATAATTTCACCCTTCAGACCCATACCATCACCCTTGTGGTGCTCTGAACAACAGAACGTGATTACCGTCATTGAGAAAAGAGCATAATTTCACCCTTCAGACCGTTAACATCACCCTTGTGGTGCTCTGAAACACAGATCGTGAATACCGTCATTGAGAAAAGAGCATAATTTCACCCTTCAGACCCATAACATCACCCTTGTGGTGCCCTGTACAACACCACGTGATTACCGTCATTGAGAAAAGAGCATAATTTCACCCTTCAGACCGTTAACATCATCCTTGTGGTGCTCTGAAACACAGATCGTGAATACCGTCATTGAGAAAAGAGCATAATTTCACCCTTCAGACCGTTAACATCACCCTTGTGGTGCTCTGAAACACAGATCGTGAATACCGTCATTGAGAAAAGAGCATAATTTCACCCTTCAGACCGTTAACATCACCCTTGTGGTGCTCTGAAACACAGATCGTGATTACCGTCATTGAGAAAAGAGCATAATTTCACCCTTCAGACCCATAACATCACCCTTGTGGTGCCCTGTACAACACCACGTGATTACCGTCATTGAGAAAAGAGCATAATTTCACCCTTCAGACCGTTAACATCACCCTTGTGGTGCCCTGAAACAAAGATCGTGAATACTGTCATTGAGAAAAGAGCATAATTTCACCCTTCAGACCGTTAACATCACCCTTGTGGTGCCCTGAAACACAGATCGTGAATACCGTCATTGAGAAAAGAGCATAATTCCACCCTTCAGACCGTTAACATCACCCTTGTGGTGCTCTGAAACACAGATCGTGATTACCGTCATTGAGAAAAGAGCATAATTTCACCCTTCAGACCCATAACATCACCCTTGTGGTGCCCTGTACAACACCACGTGATTACCGTCATTGAGAAAAGAGCATAATTTCACCCTTCAGACCGTTAACATCACCCTTGTGGTGCCCTGAAACACAGATCGTGATTACCGTCATTGAGAAAAGAGCATAATTTCACCCTTCAGACCCATAACATCACCCTTGTGGTGCCCTGTACAACACCACGTGAATACCGTCATTGAGAAAAGAGCATAATTTCACCCTTCAGACCGTTAACATCACCCTTGTGGTGCTCTGATACACAGATCGTGAATACCGTCATTGAGAAAAGAGCATAATTCCACCCTTCAGACCGTTAACATCACCCTTGTGGTGCCCTGAAACACAGATCGTGAATATCGTCATTGAGAAAAGAGCATAATTCCACCCTTCAGACCGTTAACATCACCCTTGTGGTGCTCTGAAACACAGAACGTGATTACCGTCATTGAGAAAAGAGCATAATTTCACCCTTCAGACCCATAACATCACCCTTGTGGTGCCCTGAACAACACCACGTGATTACCGTCATTGAGAAAAGAGCATAATTTCACCCTCCAGACCGTTAACATCACCCTTGTGGTGCTCTGAACAACACCACGTGATTACCGTCATTGAGAATAGAGCATAATTTCACCCTTCAGACCCATAACATCACCCTTGTGGTGCTCTGAAACACAGATCGTGAATACTGTCATTGAGAAAAGAGCATAATTTCACCCTCCAGACCGTTAACATCACCCTTGTGGTGCTCTGAACAACACCACGTGATTACCGTCATTGAGAATAGAGCATAATTTCACCCTTCAGACCCATAACATCACCCTTGTGGTGCTCTGTACAACACAGAACGTGAATACCGTCATTGAGAAAAGAGCATAATTTCACCCTTCAGACCCATAACATCACCCTTGTGGTGCCCTGAAACACAGAACGTGAATACCGTCATTGAGAAAAGAGCATAATTTCACCCTTCAGACCCATAACATCACCCTTGTGGTGCCCTGAAACACAGATCGTGATTACCGTCATTGAGAAAAGAGCATAATTTCACCCTTCAGACCCATAACATCATCCTTGTGGTGCCCTAAAACACAGAACGTGATTACCGTCATTGAGAAAAGAGCATAATTTCACCATCCAGACCCATAACATCACCCTTGTGGTGCTCTGAAACACAGATCGTGAATACCGTCATTGAGAAAAGAGCATAATTTCACCCTTCAGACCGTTAACATCACCCTTGTGGTGCCCTGAAACACAGATCGTGAATACCGTCATTGAGAAAAGAGCATAATTTCACCCTTCAGACCGTTAACATCACCCTTGTGGTGCTCTGAAACACAGATCGTGAATACTGTCATTGAGAAAAGAGCATAATTTCACCCTTCAGACCCATAACATCACCCTTGTGGTGCTCTGAAACACAGATCGTGAATACCGTCATTGAGAAAAGAGCATAATTTCACCCTTCAGACCGTTAACATCACCCTTGTGGTGCTCTGAAACACAGATCGTGAATACTGTCATTGAGAAAAGAGCATAATTTCACCCTTCAGACCCATAACATCATCCTTGTGGTGCTCTGAAACACAGAACGTGAATACCGTCATTAAGAAAAGAGCATAATTTCACCCTTCATACCCATAACATCACCCTTGTGGTGCTCTGAAACACAGAACGTGATTACCGTCATTGAGAAAAGAGCATAATTTCACCCTTCAGACCCATAACATCACCCTTGTGGTGCTTTGAACAACAGAACGTGAATACCGTCATTGAGAAAAGAGCATAATTTCACCCTCCAGACCGTTAACATCACCCTTGTGGTGCCCTGAAACACAGAACGTGATTACCGTCATTGAGAAAAGAGCATAATTTCACCCTTCAGACCCATAACATCACCCTTGTGGTGCTTTGAACAACAGAACGTGAATACCGTCATTGAGAAAAGAGCATAATTTCACCCTCCAGACCGTTAACATCATCCTTGTGGTGCCCTGAAACACAGAACGTGATTACCGTCATTGAGAAAAGAGCATAATTTCACCATCCAGACCCATAACATCACCCTTGTGGTGCTCTGAAACACAGATCGTGAATACCGTCATTGAGAAAAGAGCATAATTTCACCCTTCAGACCGTTAACATCACCCTTGTGGTGCCCTGAAACACAGATCGTGAATACCGTCATTGAGAAAAGAGCATAATTTCACCCTTCAGACCGTTAACATCACCCTTGTGGTGCTCTGAAACACAGATCGTGAATACTGTCATTGAGAAAAGAGCATAATTTCACCCTTCAGACCCATAACATCACCCTTGTGGTGCTCTGAAACACAGATCGTGAATACCGTCATTGAGAAAAGAGCATAATTTCACCCTTCAGACCGTTAACATCACCCTTGTGGTGCTCTGAAACACAGATCGTGAATACTGTCATTGAGAAAAGAGCATAATTTCACCCTTCAGACCCATAACATCATCCTTGTGGTGCTCTGAAACACAGAACGTGAATACCGTCATTAAGAAAAGAGCATAATTTCACCCTTCATACCCATAACATCACCCTTGTGGTGCTCTGAAACACAGAACGTGATTACCGTCATTGAGAAAAGAGCATAATTTCACCCTTCAGACCCATAACATCACCCTTGTGGTGCTTTGAACAACAGAACGTGAATACCGTCATTGAGAAAAGAGCATAATTTCACCCTCCAGACCGTTAACATCACCCTTGTGGTGCTCTGAAACACAGATCGTGAATACTGTCATTGAGAAAAGAGCATAATTTCACCCTTCAGACCCATAACATCATCCTTGTGGTGCTCTGAAACACAGAACGTGAATACCGTCATTAAGAAAAGAGCATAATTTCACCCTTCATACCCATAACATCACCCTTGTGGTGCTCTGAAACACAGAACGTGATTACCGTCATTGAGAAAAGAGCATAATTTCACCCTTCAGACCCATAACATCACCCTTGTGGTGCTTTGAACAACAGAACGTGAATACCGTCATTGAGAAAAGAGCATAATTTCACCCTTCAGACCGTTAACATCACCCTTGTGGTGCTCTGAAACACAGATCGTGAATACTGTCATTGAGAAAAGAGCATAATTTCACCCTTCAGACCCATAACATCATCCTTGTGGTGCTCTGAAACACAGAACGTGAATACCGTCATTAAGAAAAGAGCATAATTTCACCCTTCATACCCATAACATCACCCTCGTGGTGCCCTGAAACACAGAACGTGATTACCGTCATTGAGAAAAGAGCATAATTTCACCCTTCAGACCCATAACATCACCCTTGTGGTGCCTTGAACAACAGAACGTGAATACCGTCATTGAGAAAAGAGCATAATTTCACCCTTCAGACCGTTAACATCACCCTTGTGGTGCCCTGAAACACACCACGTGATTACCGTCATTGAGAAAAGAGCATAATTTCACCCTTCAGACCCATAACATCACCCTTGTGGTGCCCTGAAACACCACGTGATTACCGTCATTGAGAAAAGAGCATAATTTCACCCTTCAGACCCTCAACATCACCCTTGTGGTGCCCTGTACAACACCACGTGATTACCGTCATTGAGAAAAGAGCATAATTTCACCCTTCAGACCGTCAACATCACCCTTGTGGTGCCCTGTACAACAGAACGTGAATACCGTCATTGAGAAAAGAGCATAATTTCACCCTTCAGACCGTTAACATCATCCTTGTGGTGCCCTGTACAACACCACGTGATTACCGTCATTGAGAAAAGAGCATAATTTCACCCTTCAGACCGTCAACATCACCCTTGTGGTGCCCTGAAACACAGATCGTGAATACCGTCATTGAGATAAGAGCATAATTCCACCCTTCAGACCGTTAACATCACCCTTGTGGTGCCCTGTACAACACCACGTGATTACCGTCATTGAGAAAAGAGCATAATTTCACCCTTCAGACCGTTAACATCACCCTTGTGGTGCCCTGAAACACTGAACGTGATTACCGTCATTGAGAAAAGAGCATAATTTCACCCTTCAGACCGTTAACATCACCCTTGTGGTGCTCTGAACAACACCACGTGATTACCGTCATTGAGAAAAGAGCATAATTTCACCCTTCAGACCCATAACATCACCCTTGTGGTGCCCTGAAACACTGAACGTGATTACCGTCATTGAGAAAAGAGCATAATTTCACCCTTCAGACCGTTAACATCACCCTTGTGGTGCTCTGAACAACACCACGTGATTACCGTCATTGAGAAAAGAGCATAATTTCACCCTTCAGACCCATAACATCACCCTTGTGGTGCCCTGAAACACTGAACGTGATTACCGTCATTGAGAAAAGAGCATAATTTCACCCTTCAGACCGTTAACATCACCCTTGTGGTGCCCTGTACAACACCACGTGATTACCGTCATTGAGAAAAGAGCATAATTTCACCCTTCAGACCCATAACATCACCCTTGTGGTGCCCTGAAACACTGAACGTGATTACCGTCATTGAGAAAAGAGCATAATTTCACCCTTCAGACCGTTAACATCACCCTTGTGGTGCTCTGAACAACACCACGTGATTACCGTCATTGAGAAAAGAGCATAATTTCACCCTTCAGACCGTTAACATCACCCTTGTGGTGCCCTGAACAACAGAACGTGAATACCGTCATTGAGAAAAGAGCATAATTTCACCCTTCAGACCCATAACATCACCCTTGTGGTGCTTTGAACAACAGAACGTGAATACCGTCATTGAGAAAAGAGCATAATTTCACCCTCCAGACCGTTAACATCACCCTTGTGGTGCTCTGAACAACACCACGTGATTACCGTCATTGAGAAAAGAGCATAATTTCACCCTCCAGACCCATAACATCATCCTTGTGGTGCTCTGAAACACAGAACGTGAATACCGTCATTGAGAAAAGAGCATAATTTCACCCTTCAGACCCATAACATCACCCTTGTGGTGCCCTGAAACACAGATCGTGAATACCGTCATTGAGAAAAGAGCATAATTTCACCCTTCAGACCCATAACATCACCCTTGTGGTGCTTTGAACAACAGAACGTGAATACCGTCATTGAGAAAAGAGCATAATTCCACCCTTCAGACCGTTAACATCACCCTTGTGGTGCTCTGAACAACACCACGTGATTACCGTCATTGAGAAAAGAGCATAATTTCACCCTTCAGACCGTTAACATCACCCTTGTGGTGCCCTGAACAACAGAACGTGAATACCGTCATTGAGAAAAGAGCATAATTTCACCCTTCAGACCCATAACATCACCCTTGTGGTGCTTTGAACAACAGAACGTGAATACCGTCATTGAGAAAAGAGCATAATTTCACCCTCCAGACCGTTAACATCACCCTTGTGGTGCTCTGAACAACACCACGTGATTACCGTCATTGAGAAAAGAGCATAATTTCACCCTTCAGACCGTTAACATCACCCTTGTGGTGCTCTGAAACACAGATCGTGAATACTGTCATTGAGAAAAGAGCATAATTTCACCCTTCAGACCGTTAACATCACCCTTGTGGTGCTCTGAAACACAGATCGTGATTACCGTCATTGAGAAAAGAGCATAATTTCACCCTTCAGACCGTTAACATCACCCTTGTGGTGCTCTGAAACACAGATCGTGAATACCGTCATTGAGAGAAGAGCATAATTTCACCCTTCAGACCGTTAACATCACCCTTGTGGTGCCCTGAACAACAGATCGTGAATACCGTCATTGAGAAAAGAGCATAATTTCACCCTTCAGACCGTTAACATCACCCTTGTGGTGCTCTGAAACACAGATCGTGAATACTGTCATTGAGAAAAGAGCATAATTTCACCCTTCAGACCCATAACATCACCCTTGTGGTGCCCTGAAACACTGAACGTGATTACCGTCATTGAGAAAAGAGCATAATTTCACCCTTCAGACCGTTAACATCACCCTTGTGGTGCTCTGATCAACACCACGTGATTACCGTCATTGAGAAAAGAGCATAATTTCACCCTTCAGACCGTTAACATCACCCTTGTGGTGCCCTGAACAACAGAACGTGAATACCGTCATTGAGAAAAGAGCATAATTTCACCCTTCAGACCCATAACATCACCCTTGTGGTGCTTTGAACAACAGAACGTGAATACCGTCATTGAGAAAAGAGCATAATTTCACCCTCCAGACCGTTAACATCACCCTTGTGGTGCTCTGAACAACACCACGTGATTACCGTCATTGAGAAAAGAGCATAATTTCACCCTCCAGACCCATAACATCATCCTTGTGGTGCTCTGAAACACAGAACGTGAATACCGTCATTGAGAAAAGAGCATAATTTCACCCTTCAGACCCATAACATCACCCTTGTGGTGCCCTGAAACACAGATCGTGAATACCGTCATTGAGAAAAGAGCATAATTTCACCCTTCAGACCCATAACATCACCCTTGTGGTGCTTTGAACAACAGAACGTGAATACCGTCATTGAGAAAAGAGCATAATTCCACCCTTCAGACCGTTAACATCACCCTTGTGGTGCTCTGAACAACACCACGTGATTACCGTCATTGAGAAAAGAGCATAATTTCACCCTTCAGACCGTTAACATCACCCTTGTGGTGCCCTGAACAACAGAACGTGAATACCGTCATTGAGAAAAGAGCATAATTTCACCCTTCAGACCCATAACATCACCCTTGTGGTGCTTTGAACAACAGAACGTGAATACCGTCATTGAGAAAAGAGCATAATTTCACCCTCCAGACCGTTAACATCACCCTTGTGGTGCTCTGAACAACACCACGTGATTACCGTCATTGAGAAAAGAGCATAATTTCACCCTTCAGACCGTTAACATCACCCTTGTGGTGCTCTGAAACACAGATCGTGAATACTGTCATTGAGAAAAGAGCATAATTTCACCCTTCAGACCGTTAACATCACCCTTGTGGTGCTCTGAAACACAGATCGTGATTACCGTCATTGAGAAAAGAGCATAATTTCACCCTTCAGACCGTTAACATCACCCTTGTGGTGCTCTGAAACACAGATCGTGAATACCGTCATTGAGAGAAGAGCATAATTTCACCCTTCAGACCGTTAACATCACCCTTGTGGTGCCCTGAACAACAGATCGTGAATACCGTCATTGAGAAAAGAGCATAATTTCACCCTTCAGACCGTTAACATCACCCTTGTGGTGCTCTGAAACACAGATCGTGAATACTGTCATTGAGAAAAGAGCATAATTTCACCCTTCAGACCGTTAACATCACCCTTGTGGTGCTCTGAAACACAGATCGTGATTACCGTCATTGAGAAAAGAGCATAATTTCACCCTTCAGACCGTTAACATCACCCTTGTGGTGCTCTGAAACACAGATCGTGAATACCGTCATTGAGAGAAGAGCATAATTTCACCCTTCAGACCGTTAACATCACCCTTGTGGTGCCCTGAACAACAGATCGTGAATACCGTCATTGAGAAAAGAGCATAATTTCACCCTTCAGACCGTTAACATCACCCTTGTGGTGCTCTGAAACACAGATCGTGAATACTGTCATTGAGAAAAGAGCATAATTTCACCCTTCAGACCGTTAACATCACCCTTGTGGTGCTCTGAAACACAGATCGTGATTACCGTCATTGAGAAAAGAGCATAATTTCACCCTTCAGACCCATAACATCACCCTTGTGGTGCTTTGAACAACAGAACGTGAATACCGTCATTGAGAAAAGAGCATAATTCCACCCTCCAGACCGTTAACATCACCCTTGTGGTGCTCTGAACAACACCACGTGATTACCGTCATTGAGAAAAGAGCATAATTTCACCCTCCAGACCGTTAACATCACCCTTGTGGTGCTCTGAACAACACCACGTGATTACCGTCATTGAGAAAAGAGCATAATTTCACCCTTCAGACCGTTAACATCACCCTTGTGGTGCTCTGAAACACAGATCGTGAATACTGTCATTGAGAAAAGAGCATAATTTCACCCTTCAGACCCATAACATCACCCTTGTGGTGCTTTGAACAACAGAACGTGAATACCGTCATTGAGAAAAGAGCATAATTTCACCCTTCAGACCCATAACATCACCCTTGTGGTGCTTTGAACAACAGAACGTGATTACCGTCATTGAGAAAAGAGCATAATTTCACCCTTCAGACCGTTAACATCACCCTTGTGGTGCTCTGAAACACAGATCGTGAATACTGTCATTGAGAAAAGAGCATAATTTCACCCTTCAGACCCATAACATCACCCTTGTGGTGCTTTGAACAACAGAACGTGAATACCGTCATTGAGAAAAGAGCATAATTTCACCCTCCAGACCGTTAACATCACCCTTGTGGTGCCCTGTACAACACCACGTGATTACCGTCATTGAGAAAAGAGCATAATTTCACCCTTCAGACCGTTAACATCACCCTTGTGGTGCTCTGAAACACAGATCGTGAATACTGTCATTGAGAAAAGAGCATAATTTCACCCTTCAGACCCATAACATCACCCTTGTGGTGCTTTGAACAACAGAACGTGAATACCGTCATTGAGAAAAGAGCATAATTTCACCCTTCAGACCCATAACATCACCCTTGTGGTGCTTTGAACAACAGAACGTGAATACCGTCATTGAGAAAAGAGCATAATTTCACCCTCCAGACCGTTAACATCACCCTTGTGGTGCCCTGTACAACAGGACGTGATTACCGTCATTGAGAAAAGAGCATAATTTCACCCTTCAGACCGTTAACATCACCCTTGTGGTGCTCTGAAACACAGATCGTGAATACTGTCATTGAGAAAAGAGCATAATTTCACCCTTCAGACCCTCAACATCACCCTTGTGGTGCTCTGAAACACAGATCGTGAATACTGTCATTGAGAAAAGAGCATAATTTCACCCTTCAGACCCATAACATCACCCTTGTGGTGCCTTGAACAACAGAACGTGATTACCGTCATTGAGAAAAGAGCATAATTTCACCCTTCAGACCGTTAACATCATCCTTGTGGTGCTCTGATACACAGATCGTGAATACCGTCATTGAGAAAAGAGCATAATTTCACCCTTCAGACCGTTAACATCACCCTTGTGGTGCCCTGAAACACAGAACGTGAATACCGTCATTGAGAAAAGAGCATAATTTCACTCTTCAGACCCATAACATCACCCTTGTGGTGCTCTGTACAACAGAACGTGATTACCGTCATTGAGAAAAGAGCATAATTTCACCCTTCAGACCCATAACATCACCCTTGTGGCGCTCTGAACAACACCACGTGATTACCGTCATTGAGAAAAGAGCATAATTCCACCCTTCAGACCGTTAACATCACCCTTGTGGTGCTCTGAAACACAGGACGTGATTACCGTCATTGAGAAAAGAGCATAATTTCACCCTTCAGACCCATAACATCACCCTTGTGGTGCTCTGAAACACAGATCGTGAATACCGTCATTGAGAAAAGAGCATAATTTCACCCTTCAGACCGTTAACATCACCCTTGTGGTGCCCTGTACAACAGAACGTGATTACCGTCATTGAGAAAAGAGCATAATTTCACCCTTCAGACCCATAACATCACCCTTGTGGTGCTCTGAAACACAGATCGTGAATACCGTCATTGAGAAAAGAGCATAATTTCACCCTTCAGACCCATAACATCACCCTTGTGGTGCTCTGAACAACACCACGTGATTACCGTCATTGAGAAAAGAGCATAATTTCACCCTTCAGACCGTCAACATCACCCTTGTGGTGCCCTGAACAACAGATCGTGAATACCGTCATTGAGAAAAGAGCATAATTTCACTCTTCAGACCCATAACATCACCCTTGTGGTGCTCTGTACAACAGAACGTGATTACCGTCATTGAGAAAAGAGCATAATTTCACCCTTCAGACCCATAACATCACCCTTGTGGCGCCCTGAAACACAGATCGTGAATACCGTCATTGAGAAAAGAGCATAATTTCACCCTTCAGACCGTCAACATCACCCTTGTGGTGCCCTGAACAACAGATCGTGAATACCGTCATTGAGAAAAGAGCATAATTTCACTCTTCAGACCCATAACATCACCCTTGTGGTGCTCTGTACAACAGAACGTGATTACCGTCATTGAGAAAAGAGCATAATTTCACCCTTCAGACCCATAACATCACCCTTGTGGTGCTCTGAACAACAGAACGTGAATACCGTCATTGAGAAAAGAGCATAGTTTCACCCTTCAGACCCTCAACATCACCCTTGTGGCGCCCTGAACAACAGAACGTGATTACCGTCATTGAGAAAAGAGCATAATTTCACCCTTCAGACCGTCAACATCACCCTTGTGGTGCTCTGAACAACAGAACGTGATTACCGTCATTGAGAAAAGAGCATAATTTCACCCTTCAGACCGTTAACATCACCCTTGTGGTGCTCTGAAACACAGAACGTGATTACCGTCATTGAGAAAAGAGCATAATTTCACCCTTCAGACCCATAACATCACCCTTGTGATGCTCTGAAACACAGATCGTGAATACCGTCATAGAGAAAAGAGCATAATTTCACCCTTCAGACCGTTAACATCACCCTTGTGGTGCTCTGAACAACACCACGTGATTACCGTCATTGAGAAAAGAGCATAATTTCACCCTCCAGACCGTTAACATCACCCTTGTGGCGCCCTGAAACACAGATCGTGAATACCGTCATTGAGAAAAGAGCATAATTTCACCCTTCAGACCGTCAACATCACCCTAGTGGTGCTCTGAAACACAGATCGTGAATACCGTCATTGAGAAAAGAGCATAATTTCACCCTTCAGACCGTTAACATCACCCTTGTGGTGCTCTGAACAACACCACGTGATTACCGTCATTGAGAAAAGAGCATAATTTCACCCTTCAGACCGTTAGCATCACCCTTGTGGTGCTCTGAAACACAGATCGTGATTACCGTCATAGAGAAAAGAGCATAATTTCACCCTTCAGACCGTTAACATCACCCTTGTGGTGCTCTGAACAACACCACGTGATTACCGTCATTGAGAAAAGAGCATAATTTCACCCTCCAGACCGTTAACATTACCCTTGTGGCGCCCTGAAACACAGATCGTGAATACCGTCATTGAGAAAAGAGCATAATTTCACCCTTCAGACCGTTAACATCACCCTTGTGGTGCTCTGAAACACAGATCGTGAATACCGTCATAGAGAAAAGAGCATAATTTCACCCTTCAGACCGTTAACATCACCCTTGTGGTGCTCTGAACAACACCACGTGATTACCGTCATTGAGAAAAGAGCATAATTTCACCCTTCAGACCCATAACATCACCCTTGTGGTGCTCTGAAACACAGATCGTGAATACCGTCATTAAGAAAAGAGCATAATTTCACCCTTCAGACCGTTAACATCACCCTTGTGGTGCTCTGAAACACAGATCGTGAATACCGTCATAGAGAAAAGAGCATAATTTCACCCTTCAGACCGTTAACATCACCCTTGTGGTGCTCTGAACAACACCACGTGATTACCGTCATTGAGAAAAGAGCATAATTTCACCCTTCAGACCCATAACATCACCCTTGTGGTGCTCTGAAACACAGATCGTGAATACCGTCATTAAGAAAAGAGCATAATTTCACCCTTCAGACCGTTAACATCACCCTTGTGGTGCTCTGAAACACAGATCGTGAATACCGTCATAGAGAAAAGAGCATAATTTCACCCTTCAGACCGTTAACATCACCCTTGTGGTGCTCTGAACAACACCACGTGATTACCGTCATTGAGAAAAGAGCATAATTTCACCCTTCAGACCCATAACATCACCCTTGTGGTGCTCTGAAACACAGATCGTGAATACCGTCATAGAGAAAAGAGCATAATTTCACCCTTCAGACCCATAACATCACCCTAGTGGTGCCCTGTATAACACCACGTGATTACCGTCATTGAGAAAAGAGCATAATTTCACCCTTCAGACCCATAACATCACCCTTGTGGTGCTCTGAAACACAGATCGTGAATACCGTCATTGAGAAAAGAGCATAATTTCACCCTTCAGACCCATAACATCACCCTTGTGGTGCTCTGAAACACAGATCGTGAATACCGTCATTGAGAAAAGAGCATAATTTCACCCTTCAGACCGTTAACATCACCCTTGTGGTGCCCTGAACAACAGATCGTGAATACCGTCAATGAGAAAAGAGCATAATTTCACCCTCCAGACCCATAACATCACCCTTGTGGTGCCCTGAAACACAGATCGTGAATACCGTCATTGAGAAAAGAGCATAATTTCACCCTTCAGACCGTTAACATCATCCTTGTGGTGCCCTGAACAACACCACGTGATTACCGTCATTGAGAAAAGAGCATAATTTCACCCTTCAGACCCTTAACATCACCCTTGTGGTGCCCTGAACAACACCACGTGATTACCGTCATTGAGAAAAGAGCATAATTTCACCCTTCAGACCCATAACATCACCCTAGTGGTGCCCTGTATAACACCACGTGATTACCGTCATTGAGAAAAGAGCATAATTTCACCCTTCAGACCGTTAACATCACCCTTGTGGTGCTCTGAAACACAGATCGTGAATACTGTCATTGAGAAAAGAGCATAATTTCACCCTTCAGACCGTTAACATCACCCTTGTGGTGCTCTGTACAACACCACGTGATTACCGTCAATGAGAAAAGAGCATAATTTCACCCTTCAGACCGTTAACATCACCCTTGTGGTGCTCTGAAACACAGATCGTGAATACCGTCATTGAGAAAAGAGCATAATTTCACCCTTCAGACCGTTAACATCACCCTTGTGATGCTCTGAAACACAGATCGTGATTACCGTCATTGAGAAAAGAGCATAATTTCACCCTTCAGACCCATAACATCACCCTAGTGGTGCCCTGTATAACACCACGTGATTACCGTCATTGAGAAAAGAACATAATTTCACCCTTCAGACCGTTAACATCACCCTTGTGGTGCCCTGAACAACACCACGTGATTACCGTCATTGAGAAAAGAGCATAATTTCACCCTTCAGACCCATAACATCACCCTAGTGGTGCCCTGTACAACACCACGTGATTACCGTCATTGAGAAAAGAGCATAATTTCACCCTTCAGACCCATAACATCACCCTAGTGGTGCCCTGTATAACACCACGTGATTACCGTCATTGAGAAAAGAACATAATTTCACCCTTCAGACCCTTAACATCACCCTTGTGGTGCTCTGAAACACAGATCGTGAATACCGTCATTGAGAAAAGAGCATAATTTCACCCTTCAGACCGTTAACATCACCCTTGTGGTGCTCTGTACAACACCACGTGATTACCGTCATTGAGAAAAGAGCATAATTTCACCCTTCAGACCGTTAACATCACCCTTGTGGTGCTCTGAAACACAGATCGTGATTACCGTCATTGAGAAAAGAGCATAATTTCACCCTCCAGACCCATAACATCACCCTTGTGGTGCTCTGTACAACACCACGTGATTACCGTCATTGAGAAAAGAACATAATTTCACCCTTCAGACCGTTAACATCACCCTTGTGGTGCCCTGAACAACACCACGTGATTACCGTCATTGAGAAAAGAGCATAATTTCACCCTTCAGACCCTCAACATCACCCTTGTGGTGATCTGAAACACAGAACGTGATTACCGTCATTGAGAAAAGAGCATAATTTCACCCTTCAGACCCATAACATCACCCTTGTGGTGCTCTGAACAACAGAACGTGAATACCGTCATTGAGAAAAGAGCATAATTTCACCCTTCAGACCCTCAACATCACCCTTGTGGTGCTCTGAAACACAGAACGTGATTACCGTCATTGAGAAAAGAGCATAATTTCACCCTTCAGACCGTTAACATCACCCTTGTGGTGCCCTGAACAACAGAACGTGATTACCGTCAATGAGAAAAGAGCATAATTTCACCCTTCAGACCGTCAACATCACCCTTGTGGTGCCCTGAACAACAGATCGTGAATACCGTCATTGAGAAAAGAGCATAATTTCACCCTTCAGACCCATAACATCACCCTTGTGGTGCTCTGAAACACAGATCGTGATTACCGTCATTGAGAAAAGAGCATAATTTCACCCTTCAGACCCATAACATCACCCTAGTGGTGCCCTGTATAACACCACGTGATTACCGTCATTGAGAAAAGAACATAATTTCACCCTTCAGACCGTTAACATCACCCTTGTGGTGCCCTGAACAACACCACGTGATTACCGTCATTGAGAAAAGAGCATAATTTCACCCTTCAGACCCATAACATCACCCTAGTGGTGCCCTGTATAACACCACGTGATTACCGTCATTGAGAAAAGAGCATAATTTCACCCTTCAGACCCATAACATCACCCTCGTGGTGCCCTGTACAACACCACGTGATTACCGTCATTGAGAAAAGAGCATAATTTCACCCTTCAGACCGTTAACATCACCCTTGTGGTGCCCTGAACAACACCACGTGATTACCGTCATTGAGAAAAGAGCATAGTTTCACCCTTCAGACCCTTAACATCACCCTTGTGGTGCCCTGTACAACACCACCTGATTACCGTCATTGAGAAAAGAACATAATTTCACCCTTCAGACCGTTAACATCACCCTTGTGGTGCTCTGAAACACAGATCGTGAATACCGTCATTGAGAAAAGAGCATAATTTCACCCTTCAGACCCATAACATCACCCTTGTGGCGCCCTGTACAACAGAACGTGAATACCGTCATTGAGAAAAGAGCATAATTTCACCCTTCAGACCGTTAACATCACCCTTGTGGTGCTCTGAAACACAGATCGTGAATACCGTCATTGAGAAAAGAGCATAATTTCACCCTTCAGACCCTCAACATCACCCTTGTGGTGCTCTGAAACACAGATCGTGAATACCGTCATTGAGAAAAGAGCATAATTACACCCTTCAGACCGTTAACATCACCCTTGTGGTGCCCTGAACAACACCACGTGTTTACCGTAATTGAGAAAAGAGCATAATTTCACCCTTCAGACCCTCAACATCACCCTTGTGGTGCTCTGAAACACAGATCGTGATTACCGTCATTGAGAAAAGAGCATAATTTCACCCTTCAGACCCATAACATCACCCTTGTGGTGCCCTGAAACACAGATCGTGAATACCGTCATTGAGAAAAGAGCATAATTTCACCCTTCAGACCCATAACATCACCCTTGTGGTGCTCTGAAACACAGATCGTGATTACCGTCATTGAGAAAAGAGCATAATTTCACCCTTCAGACCCTTAACATCACCCTTGTGGTGCCCTGTACAACACCACGTGATTACCGTCATTGAGAAAAGAGCATAATTTCACCCTTCAGACCCATAACATCACCCTTGTGGTGCCCTGTAACACAGATCGTGATTACCGTCATTGAGAAAAAAGCATAATTTCACCCTTCAGACCCATAACATCACCCTTGTGGTGCCCTGAAACACAGATCGTGAATACCGTCATTGAGAAAAGAGCATAATTTCACCCTTCAGACCCATAACATCACCCTTGTGGTGCCCTGTACAACAGATCGTGATTACCGTCATTGAGAAAAGAACATAATTTCACCCTTCAGACCCTTAACATCACCCTTGTGGTGCTCTGAAACACAGATCGTGAATACCGTCATTGAGAAAAGAGCATAATTTCACCCTTCAGACCCATAACATCACCCTTGTGGTGCCCTGTACAACAGATCGTGATTACCGTCATTGAGAAAAGAACATAATTTCACCCTTCAGACCGTTAACATCACCCTTGTGGTGCCCTGTACAACACCACGTGATTACCGTCATTGAGAAAAGAGCATAATTTCACCCTTCAGACCCATAACATCACCCTTGTGGTGCCCTGAAACACAGATCGTGATTACCGTCATTGAGAAAAGAACATAATTTCACCCTTCAGACCGTTAACATCACCCTTGTGGTGCCCTGTACAACACCACGTGATTACCGTCATTGAGAAAAGAGCATAATTTCACCCTTCAGACCCATAACATCACCCTTGTGGTGCCCTGTACAACAGATCGTGATTACCGTCATTGAGAAAAGAACATAATTTCACCCTTCAGACCGTTAACATCACCCTTGTGGTGCCCTGTACAACACCACGTGATTACCGTCATTGAGAAAAGAGCATAATTTCACCCTTCAGGCCCATAACATCACCCTTGTGGTGCCCTGAAACACAGATCGTGATTACCGTCATTGAGAAAAGAGCATAATTTCACCCTTCAGACCCATAACATCACCCTTGTGGTGCCCTGTACAACAGATCGTGATTACCGTCATTGAGAAAAGAACATAATTTCACCCTTCAGACCCTTAACATCACCCTTGTGGTGCTCTGAAACACAGATCGTGAATACCGTCATTGAGAAAAGAGCATAATTTCACCCTTCAGACCCATAACATCACCCTTGTGGTGCCCTGTACAACAGAACCTGATTAACTTCATTGAGAAAAGAGCATAATTTCACCCTCCAGACCCATAACATGACCCTTGTGGTGCTCTGAAACACAGATCGTGAATACAGTCATTGAGAAAAGAGCATAATTTCACCCTTCAGACCCTCAACATCACCCTTGTGGTGCTCTGTACAACACCACGTGATTACCGTCATTGAGAAAAGAACATAATTTCACCCTTCAGACCGTTAACATCACCCTTGTGGTGCCCTGAACAACACCACGTGATTACCGTCATTGAGAAAAGAGCATAATTTCACCCTTCAGACCCTCAACATCACCCTTGTGGTGCTCTGAAACACAGATCGTGAATACAGTCATTGAGAAAAGAGCATAATTTCACCCTTCAGACCGTTAACATCACCCTTGTGGTGCCCTGTACAACACCACGTGATTACCGTCATTGAGAAAAGAACATAATTCCACCCTTCAGACCGTTAACATCACCCTTGTGGTGCCCTGAACAACACCACGTGATTACCGTCATTGAGAAAAGAGCATAATTTCACCCTTCAGACCCATAACATCACCCTAGTGGTGCCCTGTATAACACCACGTGATTACCGTCATTGAGAAAAGAACATAATTTCACCCTTCAGACCGTTAACATCACCCTTGTGGTGCTCTGTACAACACCACGTGAATACCGTCATTGAGAAAAGAGCATAATTTCACCCTTCAGACCCATAACATCACCCTTGTGGTGCCCTGAACATCACCACGTGATTACCGTCATTGAGAAAAGAGCATAATTTCACCCTTCAGACCGTTAACATCACCCTTGTGGTGCTCTGAAACACAGATCGTGAATACCGTCATTGAGAAAAGAGCATAATTTCACCCTTCAGACCCATAACATCACCCTTGTGGTGCCCTGAACATCACCACGTGATTACCGTCATTGAGAAAAGAGCATAATTTCACCCTTCAGACCGTTAACATCACCCTTGTGGTGCCCTGAAACACAGATCGTGATTACCGTCATTGAGAAAAGAGCATAATTTCACCCTTCAGACCGTTAACATCACCCTTGTGTTGCTCTGAAACACAGAACGTGATTACCGTCATTGAGAAAAGAGCATAATTTCACCCTTCAGACCGTTAACATCACCCTTGTGGTGCTCTGAAACACAGATCGTGAATACCGTCATTGAGAAAAGAGCATAATTCCACCCTTCAGACCCATAACATCACCCTTGTGGTGCCCTGTACAACACCACGTGATTACCGTCATTGAGAAAAGAGCATAATTTCACCCTTCAGACCGTTAACATCACCCTTGTGGTGCTCTGAAACACAGATCGTGAATACCGTCATTGAGAAAAGAGCATAATTTCACCCTTCAGACCCATAACATCACCCTTGTGGTGCCCTGACCATCACCACGTGATTACCGTCATTGAGAAAAGAGCATAATTTCACCCTTCAGACCGTTAACATCACCCTTGTGGTGCTCTGGAACACAGATCGTGAATACCGTCATTGAGAAAAGAGCATAATTTCACCCTTCAGACCCATAACATCACCCTTGTGGTGCCCTGTACAACACCACGTGATTACCGTCATTGAGAAAAGAGCATAATTTCACCCTTCAGACCGTTAACATCACCCTTGTGGTGCTCTGAAACACAGATCGTGAATACCGTCATTGAGAAAAGAGCATAATTTCACCCTTCAGACCCATAACATCACCCTTGTGGTGCCCTGAACATCACCACGTGATTACCGTCATTGAGAAAAGAGCATAATTTCACCCTTCAGACCGTTAACATCACCCTTGTGGTGCCCTGTACAACACCACGTGATTACCGTCATTGAGAAAAGAGCATAATATCACCCTTCAGACCGTTAACATCACCCTTGTGGTGCTCTGAAACACAGATCGTGAATACCGTCATTGAGAAAAGAGCATAATTTCACCCTTCAGACCCATAACATCACCCTAGTGGTGCTCTGAACAACACCACGTGATTACCGTCATTGAGAAAAGAGCATAATTTCACCCTTCAGACCGTTATCATCACCCTTGTGGTGCCCTGTACAACACCACGTGATTACCGTCATTGAGAAAAGAACATAATTCCACCCTTCAGACCGTTAACATCACCCTTGTGGTGCCCTGAACAACACCACGTGATTACCGTCATTGAGAAAAGAACATAATTTCACCCTTCAGACCGTTAACATCACCCTTGTGGTGCTCTGTACAACACCACGTGAATACCGTCATTGAGAAAAGAGCATAATTTCACCCTTCAGACCCATAACATCACCCTTGTGGTGCCCTGAACATCACCACGTGATTACCGTCATTGAGAAAAGAGCATAATTTCACCCTTCAGACCGTTAACATCACCCTTGTGGTGCTCTGAAACACAGATCGTGAATACCGTCATTGAGAAAAGAGCATAATTTCACCCTTCAGACCCATAACATCACCCTTGTGGTGCCCTGAACATCACCACGTGATTACCGTCATTGAGAAAAGAGCATAATTTCACCCTTCAGACCGTTAACATCACCCTTGTGGTGCCCTGAAACACAGATCGTGATTACCGTCATTGAGAAAAGAGCATAATTTCACCCTTCAGACCGTTAACATCACCCTTGTGGTGCTCTGAAACACAGAACGTGATTACCGTCATTGAGAAAAGAGCATAATTTCACCCTTCAGACCGTTAACATCACCCTTGTGGTGCTCTGAAACACAGATCGTGAATACCGTCATTGAGAAAAGAGCATAATTTCACCCTTCAGACCCATAACATCACCCTTGTGGTGCCCTGTACAACACCACGTGATTACCGTCATTGAGAAAAGAGCATAATTTCACCCTTCAGACCGTTAACATCACCCTTGTGGTGCTCTGAAACACAGATCGTGAATACCGTCATTGAGAAAAGAGCATAATTTCACCCTTCAGACCCATAACATCACCCTTGTGGTGCCCTGAACATCACCACGTGATTACCGTCATTGAGAAAAGAGCATAATTTCACCCTTCAGACCGTTAACATCACCCTTGTGGTGCTCTGAAACACAGATCGTGAATACCGTCATTGAGAAAAGAGCATAATTTCACCCTTCAGACCCATAACATCACCCTTGTGGTGCCCTGTACAACACCACGTGATTACCGTCATTGAGAAAAGAGCATAATTTCACCCTTCAGACCGTTAACATCACCCTTGTGGTGCTCTGAAACACAGATCGTGAATACCGTCATTGAGAGAAGAGCATAATTTCACCCTTCAGACCCATAACATCACCCTTGTGGTGCCCTGAACATCACCACGTGATTACCGTCATTGAGAAAAGAGCATAATTTCACCCTTCAGACCGTTAACATCACCCTTGTGGTGCCCTGTACAACACCACGTGATTACCGTCATTGAGAAAAGAGCATAATTTCACCCTTCAGACCGTTAACATCACCCTTGTGGTGCTCTGAAACACAGATCGTGAATACCGTCATTGAGAAAAGAGCATAATTTCACCCTTCAGACCCATAACATCACCCTAGTGGTGCTCTGAACAACACCACGTGATTACCGTCATTGAGAAAAGAGCATAATTTCACCCTTCAGACCGTTACCATCACCCTTGTGGTGCCCTGAACAACACCACGTGATTACCGTCATTGAGAAAAGAGCATAATTTCACCCTCCAGACCCATAACATCACCCTTGTGGTGCTCTGAACAACACCACGTGATTACCGTCATTGAGAAAAGAGCATAATTTCACCCTTCAGACCCATAACATCACCCTTGTGGTGCTCTGAAACACAGATCGTGAATACCGTCATTGAGAAAAGAGCCTAATTTCACCCTCCAGACCCATAGCATCACCCTTGTGGTGCCCTGAACAACACCACGTGAATACCGTCATTGAGAAAAGAGCATAATTTCACCCTTCAGACCGTTAACATCACCCTTGTGGTGCCCTGTACAACACCACGTGATTACCGTCATTGAGAAAAGAGCATAATTTCACCCTTCAGACCCATAACATCACCCTTGTGGTGCTCTGAAACACAGATCGTGAATACCGTCATTGAGAAAAGAGCATAATTTCACCCTTCAGACCGTTAACATCACCCTTGTGGTGCCCTGTACAACACCACGTGATTACCGTCATTGAGAAAAGAGCATAATTTCACCCTTCAGACCCATAACATCACCCTTGTGGTGCTTTGAACAACAGAACGTGATTACCGTCATTGAGAAAAGAGCATAATTTCACCCTTCAGACCCATAACATCACCCTTGTGGTGCTCTGAAACACAGATCGTGAATACCGTCATTGAGAAAAGAGCATAATTTCACCCTTCAGACCCATAACATCACCCTTGTGGTGCCCTGTACAACACCACGTGATTACCGTCAATGAGAAGAGAGCATAATTTCACCCTTCAGACCCATAACATCACCCTTGTGGTGCTCTGAAACACAGATCGTGATTACCGTCATTGAGAAAAGAGCATAATTTCACCCTTCAGACCCATAACATCACCCTTGTGGTGCTCTGTACAACACCACGTGAATACCGTCATTGAGAAAAGAGCATAATTTCACCCTTCAGACCGTTAACATCACCCTTGTGGTGCTCTGAAACACAGATCGTGAATACCGTCATTGAGAAAAGAGCATAATTTCACCCTTCAGACCCATAACATCACCCTTGTGGTGCTCTGAACAACAGAACGTGATTACCGTCATTGAGAAAAGAGCATAATTTCACCCTTCAGACCCATAACATCACCCTTGTGGTGCTCTGAAACACAGAACGTGAATACCGTCATTGAGAAAAGAGCATAATTTCACCCTTCAGACCCATAACATCACCCTTGTGGTGCCCTGTA
This sequence comes from Brachyptera risi, assembly GCA_964007535.1. Taxonomy (NCBI): domain Eukaryota; kingdom Metazoa; phylum Arthropoda; class Insecta; order Plecoptera; family Taeniopterygidae; genus Brachyptera; species Brachyptera risi. The sequence goes on along the minus strand of OZ023334.1, from coordinate 2,717,514 downwards.
CAACAGAACGTGATTACCGTCATTGAGATAAGAGCATAATTTCACCCTTCAGACCCATAACATCACCCTTGTGGTGCCCTGTACAACAGAACGTGATTACCGTCATTGAGATAAGAGCATAATTTCACCCTTCAGACCCATAACATCACCCTTGTGGTGCCCTGTACAACAGAACGTGATTACCGTCATTGAGATAAGAGCATAATTTCACCCTTCAGACCCATAACATCACCCTTGTGGTGCTCTGATACACAGATCGTGATTACCGTTATTGAGAAAAGAGCATAATTTCACCCTTCAGACCGTTAACATCACCCTTGTGGTGCGCTGAACAACAGAACGTGAATACCGTCATTGAGAAAAGAGCATAATTTCACCCTTCAGACCCATAACATCACCCTTGTGGTGCTCTGAAACACAGATCGTGAATCCCGTCATTAAGAAAAGAGCATGATTTCACCCTTCAGACCCATAACATCACCCTTGTGGTGCTCTGAACAACACCACGTGATCACCGTCATTGAGAAAAGAGCATAATTTCACCCTTCAGACCGTTAACATCACCCTTGTGGTGCTCTGAAACACAGATCGTGATTACCGTCATTGAGAAAAGAGCATAATTTCACCCTTCAGACCGTTAACATCACCCTTGTGGTGCCCTGAACAACACCACGTGATTACCGTCATTGAGAAAAGAGCATAATTTCACCCTTCAGGCCCATAACATCACCCTTGTGGTGCCCTGTACAACACCACGTGATTACCGTCATTGAGAAAAGAGCATAATTTCACCCTTCAGACCGTTAACATCACCCTTGTGGTGCCCTGAAACACAGATCGTGAATACCGTCATTGAGAAAAGAGCATAATTTCACCCTTCAGACCCATAACATCACCCTTGTGGTGCTCTGAAACACAGATCGTGATTACCGTCATTGAGAAAAGAGCATAATTTCACCCTTCAGACCGTTAACATCACCCTTGTGGTGCTCTGAAACACAGATCGTGATTACCGTCATTGAGAAAAGAGCATAATTTCACCCTTCAGACCGTTAACATCACCCTTGTGGTTCTCTGAAACACAGATCGTGAATATCGTCATTGAGAAAAGAGCATAATTTCACCCTTCAGACCCATAACATCACCCTTGTGGTGCCCTGAACAACAGAACGTGAATACCGTCATTGAGAAAAGAGCATAATTTCACCCTTCAGACCGTTAACATCACCCTTGTGGTGCTCTGAAACACAGATCGTGAATACCGTCATTGAGAAAAGAGCATAATTTCACCCTTCAGACCGTTAACATCACCCTTGTGGTGCCCTGAAACACAGATCGTGAATACCGTCATTGAGAAAAGAGCATAATTTCACCCTTCAGACCCATAACATCACCCTTGTGGTGCCCTGTACAACACCACGTGATTACCGTCATTGAGAAAAGAGCATAATTTCACCCTTCAGACCGTTAACATCACCCTTGTGGTGCCCTGAAACACAGATCGTGAATACCGTCATTGAGAAAAGAGCATAATTTCACCCTTCAGACCCATAACATCACCCTTGTGGTGCTCTGAAACACAGATCGTGATTACCGTCATTGAGAAAAGAGCATAATTTCACCCTTCAGACCGTTAACATCACCCTTGTGGTGCTCTGAAACACAGATCGTGATTACCGTCATTGAGAAAAGAGCATAATTTCACCCTTCAGACCGTTAACATCACCCTTGTGGTTCTCTGAAACACAGATCGTGAATACCGTCATTGAGAAAAGAGCATAATTTCACCCTTCAGACCCATAACATCACCCTTGTGGTGCCCTGAACAACAGAACGTGAATACCGTCATTGAGAAAAGAGCATAATTTCACCCTTCAGACCCATAACATCACCCTTGTGGTTTTCTGAACAACACCACGTGATTACCGTCATTGAGAAAAGAGCATAATTTCACCCTTCAGACCGTTAACATCACCCTTGTGGTGCTCTGAAACACAGATCGTGAAAACCGTCAATGAGAAAAGAGCATAATTTCACCCTTCAGACCGTTAACATCACCCTTGTGGTGCTCTGAACAACACCACGTGATTACCGTCATTGAGAAAAGAGCATAATTTCACCCTTCAGACCCATAACATCACCCTTGTGGTGCTCTGAAACACAGATCGTGATTACCGTCATTGAGAAAAGAGCATAATTTCACCCTTCAGACCGTTAACATCACCCTTGTGGTGCTCTGAACAACACCACGTGATTACCGTCATTGAGAAAAGAGCATAATTTCACCCTTCAGACCCATAACATCACCCTTGTGGTGCTCTGAACAACAGAACGTGATTACCGTCATTGAGAAAAGAGCATAATTTCACCCTTCGGACCGTTAACATCACCCTTGTGGTGCTCTGTACAACACCACGTGATTACCGTCATTGAGAAAAGAGCATAATTTCACCCTTCAGACCCATAACATCACCCTTGTGGTGCTCTGAAACACAGATCGTGAATACCGTCATTGAGAAAAGAGCATAATTTCACCCTTGTGGTGCTCTGTACAACACCACGTGATTACCGTCATTGAGAAAAGAGCATAATTTCACCCTTCAGACCGTTAACATCACCCTTGTGGTGCTTTGAAACACAGATCGTGAATACTGTCATTGAGAAAAGAGCATAATTTCACCCTTCAGACCCATAACATCACCCTTGTGGTGCTCTGAAACACAGATCGTGAATACCGTTATTGAGAAAAGAGCATAATTTCACCCTTCAGACCGTTAACATCACCCTTGTGGTGCCCTGAACAACACCACGTGATTACCGTCATTGAGAAAAGAGCATAATTTCACCCTTCAGACCGTTAACATCACCCTTGTGGTGCTCTGAACAACAGAACGTGATTACCGTCATTAAGAAAAGAGCATAATTTCACCCTTCAGACCCATAACATCACCCTTGTGGTGCTTTGAAACACAGATCGTGAATACTGTCATTGAGAAAAGAGCATAATTTCACCCTTCAGACCCTCAACATCACCCTTGTGGTGCTCTGAACAACACCACGTGATTACCGTCATTGAGAAAAAAGCATAATTTCACCCTTCAGACCGTTAACATCACCCTTGTGGTGCTCTGAACAACAGAACGTGATTACCGTCATTGAGAAAAGAGCATAATTTCACCCTTCAGACCCATAACATCACCCTTGTGGTGCCCTGAACAACACCACGTGATTACCGTCATTGAGAAAAGAGCATAATTTCACCCTTCAGACCGTTAACATCACCCTTGTGGTGCTCTGAACAACAGAACGTGATTACCGTCATTAAGAAAAGAGCATAATTTCACCCTTCAGACCCATAACATCACCCTTGTGGTGCTCTGTACAACACCACGTGATTACCGTCATTGAGAAAAGAGCATAATTTCACCCTTCAGACCGTTAACATCACCCTTGTGGTGCCCTGAACATCACCACGTGATTACCGTCATTGAGAAAAGAGCATAATTTCACCCTTCAGACCGTTAACATCACCCTTGTGGTGCTCTGAACAACAGAACGTGATTACCGTCATTAAGAAAAGAGCATAATTTCACCCTTCAGACCGTTAACATCACCCTTGTGGTGCCCTGAACAACACCACGTGATTACCGTCATTGAGAAAAGAGCATAATTTCACCCTTCAGACCGTTAACATCACCCTTGTGGTGCTCTGAACAACAGATCGTGAATACCGTCATTGAGAAAAGAGCATAATTTCACCCTTCAGACCCTTAACATCACCCTTGTGGTGCTCTGAAACACAGATCGTGAAAACCGTCAATGAGAAAAGAGCATAATTTCACCCTTCAGACCGTTAACATCACCCTTGTGGTGCTCTGAACAACAGAACGTGATTACCGTCATTGAGAAAAGAGCATAATTTCACCCTTCAGACCCATAACATCACCCTTGTGGTGCTCTGAAACACAGATCGTGATTACCGTCATTGAGAAAAGAGCATAATTTCACCCTTCAGACCCATAACATCACCCTAGTGGTGCCCTGAACAACAGATCGTGAATACCGTCATTGAGGAAAGAGCATAATTTCACCCTTCAGACCGTTAACATCACCCTTGTGGTGCTCTGAACAACAGAACGTGATTACCGTCATTGAGAAAAGAGCATAATTTCACCCTTCAGACCCTCAACATCACCCTTGTGGTGCTCTGAACAACAGAACGTGATTACCGTCATTGAGAAAAGAGCATAATTTCACCCTTCAGACCGTTAACATCACCCTTGTGGTGCTCTGAAACACAGATCGTGAATACTGTCATTGAGAAAAGAGCATAATTTCACCCTTCAGACCCATAACATCACCCTTGTGGTGCTCTGAACAACAGATCGTGATTACCGTCATTGAGAAAAGAGCATAATTTCACCCTTCAGACCCTCAACATCACCCTTGTGGTGCTCTGAACAACAGAACGTGATTACCGTCATTGAGAAAAGAGCATAATTTCACCCTCCAGACCCATAACATCACCCTTGTGGCGCCCTGTACAACAGTACGTGAATACCGTCATTGAGAAAAGAGCATAATTTCACCCTTCAGACCGTTAACATCACCCTTGTGGTGCTCTGAAACACAGATCGTGAATACCGTCATTGAGAAAAGAGCATAATTTCACCCTTCAGACCGTTAACATCACCCTTGTGGTGCTCTGAACAACACCACGTGATTACCGTCATTGAGAAAAGAGCATAATTTCACCCTTCAGACACTCAACATCACCCTTGTGGTGCCCTGAACAACACCACGTGATTACCGTCATTGAGAAAAGAGCATAATTTCACCCTTCAGACCGTTAACATCACCCTTGTGGTGCTCTGAACAACAGAACGTGATTACCGTCATTAAGAAAAGAGCATAATTTCACCCTTCAGACCGTTAACATCACCCTTGTGGTGCCCTGAACAACACCACGTGATTACCTTCATTGAGAAAAGAGCATAATTTCACCCTTCAGACCGTTAACATCACCCTTGTGGTGCTCTGAACAACAGATCGTGAATACCGTCATTGAGAAAAGAGCATAATTTCACCCTTCAGACCCATAACATCACCCTTGTGGTGCTCTGAAACACAGATCGTGAATACTGTCATTGAGAAAAGAGCATAATTTCACCCTTCAGACCGTTAACATCACCCTTGTGGTGCTCTGAAACACAGAACGTGATTACCGTCATTGAGAAAAGAGCATAATTTCACCCTTCAGACCGTTAACATCACCCTTGTGGTGCTCTGAAACACAGATCGTGAATACCGTCATTGAGAAAAGAGCATAATTTCACCCTTCAGACCCATAACATCACCCTTGTGGTGCCCTGTACAACACCACGTGATTACCGTCATTGAGAAAAGAGCATAATTTCACCCTTCAGACCGTTAACATCACCCTTGTGGTGCTCTGAAACACAGATCGTGAATACCGTCATTGAGAAAAGAGCATAATTTCACCCTTCAGACCCATAACATCACCCTTGTGGTGCCCTGAACATCACCACGTGATTACCGTCATTGAGAAAAGAGCATAATTTCACCCTTCAGACCGTTAACATCACCCTTGTGGTGCTCTGAAACACAGATCGTGAATACCGTCATTGAGAAAAGAGCATAATTTCACCCTTCAGACCCATAACATCACCCTTGTGGTGCCCTGTACAACACCACGTGATTACCGTCATTGAGAAAAGAGCATAATTTCACCCTTCAGACCGTTAACATCACCCTTGTGGTGCTCTGAAACACAGATCGTGAATACCGTCATTGAGAGAAGAGCATAATTTCACCCTTCAGACCCATAACATCACCCTTGTGGTGCCCTGAACATCACCACGTGATTACCGTCATTGAGAAAAGAGCATAATTTCACCCTTCAGACCGTTAACATCACCCTTGTGGTGCCCTGTACAACACCACGTGATTACCGTCATTGAGAAAAGAGCATAATTTCACCCTTCAGACCGTTAACATCACCCTTGTGGTGCTCTGAAACACAGATCGTGAATACCGTCATTGAGAAAAGAGCATAATTTCACCCTTCAGACCCATAACATCACCCTAGTGGTGCTCTGAACAACACCACGTGATTACCGTCATTGAGAAAAGAGCATAATTTCACCCTTCAGACCGTTACCATCACCCTTGTGGTGCCCTGAACAACACCACGTGATTACCGTCATTGAGAAAAGAGCATAATTTCACCCTCCAGACCCATAACATCACCCTTGTGGTGCTCTGAACAACACCACGTGATTACCGTCATTGAGAAAAGAGCATAATTTCACCCTTCAGACCCATAACATCACCCTTGTGGTGCTCTGAAACACAGATCGTGAATACCGTCATTGAGAAAAGAGCCTAATTTCACCCTCCAGACCCATAGCATCACCCTTGTGGTGCCCTGAACAACACCACGTGAATACCGTCATTGAGAAAAGAGCATAATTTCACCCTTCAGACCGTTAACATCACCCTTGTGGTGCCCTGTACAACACCACGTGATTACCGTCATTGAGAAAAGAGCATAATTTCACCCTTCAGACCCATAACATCACCCTTGTGGTGCTCTGAAACACAGATCGTGAATACCGTCATTGAGAAAAGAGCATAATTTCACCCTTCAGACCGTTAACATCACCCTTGTGGTGCCCTGTACAACACCACGTGATTACCGTCATTGAGAAAAGAGCATAATTTCACCCTTCAGACCCATAACATCACCCTTGTGGTGCTTTGAACAACAGAACGTGATTACCGTCATTGAGAAAAGAGCATAATTTCACCCTTCAGACCCATAACATCACCCTTGTGGTGCTCTGAAACACAGATCGTGAATACCGTCATTGAGAAAAGAGCATAATTTCACCCTTCAGACCCATAACATCACCCTTGTGGTGCCCTGTACAACACCACGTGATTACCGTCAATGAGAAGAGAGCATAATTTCACCCTTCAGACCCATAACATCACCCTTGTGGTGCTCTGAAACACAGATCGTGATTACCGTCATTGAGAAAAGAGCATAATTTCACCCTTCAGACCCATAACATCACCCTTGTGGTGCTCTGTACAACACCACGTGAATACCGTCATTGAGAAAAGAGCATAATTTCACCCTTCAGACCGTTAACATCACCCTTGTGGTGCTCTGAAACACAGATCGTGAATACCGTCATTGAGAAAAGAGCATAATTTCACCCTTCAGACCCATAACATCACCCTTGTGGTGCTCTGAACAACAGAACGTGATTACCGTCATTGAGAAAAGAGCATAATTTCACCCTTCAGACCCATAACATCACCCTTGTGGTGCTCTGAAACACAGAACGTGAATACCGTCATTGAGAAAAGAGCATAATTTCACCCTTCAGACCCATAACATCACCCTTGTGGTGCCCTGTACAACAGAACGTGATTACCGTCATTGAGATAAGAGCATAATTTCACCCTTCAGACCCATAACATCACCCTTGTGGTGCCCTGTACAACAGAACGTGATTACCGTCATTGAGATAAGAGCATAATTTCACCCTTCAGACCCATAACATCACCCTTGTGGTGCCCTGTACAACAGAACGTGATTACCGTCATTGAGATAAGAGCATAATTTCACCCTTCAGACCCATAACATCACCCTTGTGGTGCTCTGATACACAGATCGTGATTACCGTTATTGAGAAAAGAGCATAATTTCACCCTTCAGACCGTTAACATCACCCTTGTGGTGCGCTGAACAACAGAACGTGAATACCGTCATTGAGAAAAGAGCATAATTTCACCCTTCAGACCCATAACATCACCCTTGTGGTGCTCTGAAACACAGATCGTGAATCCCGTCATTAAGAAAAGAGCATGATTTCACCCTTCAGACCCATAACATCACCCTTGTGGTGCTCTGAACAACACCACGTGATCACCGTCATTGAGAAAAGAGCATAATTTCACCCTTCAGACCGTTAACATCACCCTTGTGGTGCTCTGAAACACAGATCGTGATTACCGTCATTGAGAAAAGAGCATAATTTCACCCTTCAGACCGTTAACATCACCCTTGTGGTGCCCTGAACAACACCACGTGATTACCGTCATTGAGAAAAGAGCATAATTTCACCCTTCAGGCCCATAACATCACCCTTGTGGTGCCCTGTACAACACCACGTGATTACCGTCATTGAGAAAAGAGCATAATTTCACCCTTCAGACCGTTAACATCACCCTTGTGGTGCCCTGAAACACAGATCGTGAATACCGTCATTGAGAAAAGAGCATAATTTCACCCTTCAGACCCATAACATCACCCTTGTGGTGCTCTGAAACACAGATCGTGATTACCGTCATTGAGAAAAGAGCATAATTTCACCCTTCAGACCGTTAACATCACCCTTGTGGTGCTCTGAAACACAGATCGTGATTACCGTCATTGAGAAAAGAGCATAATTTCACCCTTCAGACCGTTAACATCACCCTTGTGGTTCTCTGAAACACAGATCGTGAATATCGTCATTGAGAAAAGAGCATAATTTCACCCTTCAGACCCATAACATCACCCTTGTGGTGCCCTGAACAACAGAACGTGAATACCGTCATTGAGAAAAGAGCATAATTTCACCCTTCAGACCGTTAACATCACCCTTGTGGTGCTCTGAAACACAGATCGTGAATACCGTCATTGAGAAAAGAGCATAATTTCACCCTTCAGACCGTTAACATCACCCTTGTGGTGCCCTGAAACACAGATCGTGAATACCGTCATTGAGAAAAGAGCATAATTTCACCCTTCAGACCCATAACATCACCCTTGTGGTGCCCTGTACAACACCACGTGATTACCGTCATTGAGAAAAGAGCATAATTTCACCCTTCAGACCGTTAACATCACCCTTGTGGTGCCCTGAAACACAGATCGTGAATACCGTCATTGAGAAAAGAGCATAATTTCACCCTTCAGACCCATAACATCACCCTTGTGGTGCTCTGAAACACAGATCGTGATTACCGTCATTGAGAAAAGAGCATAATTTCACCCTTCAGACCGTTAACATCACCCTTGTGGTGCTCTGAAACACAGATCGTGATTACCGTCATTGAGAAAAGAGCATAATTTCACCCTTCAGACCGTTAACATCACCCTTGTGGTTCTCTGAAACACAGATCGTGAATACCGTCATTGAGAAAAGAGCATAATTTCACCCTTCAGACCCATAACATCACCCTTGTGGTGCCCTGAACAACAGAACGTGAATACCGTCATTGAGAAAAGAGCATAATTTCACCCTTCAGACCCATAACATCACCCTTGTGGTTTTCTGAACAACACCACGTGATTACCGTCATTGAGAAAAGAGCATAATTTCACCCTTCAGACCGTTAACATCACCCTTGTGGTGCTCTGAAACACAGATCGTGAAAACCGTCAATGAGAAAAGAGCATAATTTCACCCTTCAGACCGTTAACATCACCCTTGTGGTGCTCTGAACAACACCACGTGATTACCGTCATTGAGAAAAGAGCATAATTTCACCCTTCAGACCCATAACATCACCCTTGTGGTGCTCTGAAACACAGATCGTGATTACCGTCATTGAGAAAAGAGCATAATTTCACCCTTCAGACCGTTAACATCACCCTTGTGGTGCTCTGAACAACACCACGTGATTACCGTCATTGAGAAAAGAGCATAATTTCACCCTTCAGACCCATAACATCACCCTTGTGGTGCTCTGAACAACAGAACGTGATTACCGTCATTGAGAAAAGAGCATAATTTCACCCTTCGGACCGTTAACATCACCCTTGTGGTGCTCTGTACAACACCACGTGATTACCGTCATTGAGAAAAGAGCATAATTTCACCCTTCAGACCCATAACATCACCCTTGTGGTGCTCTGAAACACAGATCGTGAATACCGTCATTGAGAAAAGAGCATAATTTCACCCTTGTGGTGCTCTGTACAACACCACGTGATTACCGTCATTGAGAAAAGAGCATAATTTCACCCTTCAGACCGTTAACATCACCCTTGTGGTGCTTTGAAACACAGATCGTGAATACTGTCATTGAGAAAAGAGCATAATTTCACCCTTCAGACCCATAACATCACCCTTGTGGTGCTCTGAAACACAGATCGTGAATACCGTTATTGAGAAAAGAGCATAATTTCACCCTTCAGACCGTTAACATCACCCTTGTGGTGCCCTGAACAACACCACGTGATTACCGTCATTGAGAAAAGAGCATAATTTCACCCTTCAGACCGTTAACATCACCCTTGTGGTGCTCTGAACAACAGAACGTGATTACCGTCATTAAGAAAAGAGCATAATTTCACCCTTCAGACCCATAACATCACCCTTGTGGTGCTTTGAAACACAGATCGTGAATACTGTCATTGAGAAAAGAGCATAATTTCACCCTTCAGACCCTCAACATCACCCTTGTGGTGCTCTGAACAACACCACGTGATTACCGTCATTGAGAAAAAAGCATAATTTCACCCTTCAGACCGTTAACATCACCCTTGTGGTGCTCTGAACAACAGAACGTGATTACCGTCATTGAGAAAAGAGCATAATTTCACCCTTCAGACCCATAACATCACCCTTGTGGTGCCCTGAACAACACCACGTGATTACCGTCATTGAGAAAAGAGCATAATTTCACCCTTCAGACCGTTAACATCACCCTTGTGGTGCTCTGAACAACAGAACGTGATTACCGTCATTAAGAAAAGAGCATAATTTCACCCTTCAGACCCATAACATCACCCTTGTGGTGCTCTGTACAACACCACGTGATTACCGTCATTGAGAAAAGAGCATAATTTCACCCTTCAGACCGTTAACATCACCCTTGTGGTGCCCTGAACATCACCACGTGATTACCGTCATTGAGAAAAGAGCATAATTTCACCCTTCAGACCGTTAACATCACCCTTGTGGTGCTCTGAACAACAGAACGTGATTACCGTCATTAAGAAAAGAGCATAATTTCACCCTTCAGACCGTTAACATCACCCTTGTGGTGCCCTGAACAACACCACGTGATTACCGTCATTGAGAAAAGAGCATAATTTCACCCTTCAGACCGTTAACATCACCCTTGTGGTGCTCTGAACAACAGATCGTGAATACCGTCATTGAGAAAAGAGCATAATTTCACCCTTCAGACCCTTAACATCACCCTTGTGGTGCTCTGAAACACAGATCGTGAAAACCGTCAATGAGAAAAGAGCATAATTTCACCCTTCAGACCGTTAACATCACCCTTGTGGTGCTCTGAACAACAGAACGTGATTACCGTCATTGAGAAAAGAGCATAATTTCACCCTTCAGACCCATAACATCACCCTTGTGGTGCTCTGAAACACAGATCGTGATTACCGTCATTGAGAAAAGAGCATAATTTCACCCTTCAGACCCATAACATCACCCTAGTGGTGCCCTGAACAACAGATCGTGAATACCGTCATTGAGGAAAGAGCATAATTTCACCCTTCAGACCGTTAACATCACCCTTGTGGTGCTCTGAACAACAGAACGTGATTACCGTCATTGAGAAAAGAGCATAATTTCACCCTTCAGACCCTCAACATCACCCTTGTGGTGCTCTGAACAACAGAACGTGATTACCGTCATTGAGAAAAGAGCATAATTTCACCCTTCAGACCGTTAACATCACCCTTGTGGTGCTCTGAAACACAGATCGTGAATACTGTCATTGAGAAAAGAGCATAATTTCACCCTTCAGACCCATAACATCACCCTTGTGGTGCTCTGAACAACAGATCGTGATTACCGTCATTGAGAAAAGAGCATAATTTCACCCTTCAGACCCTCAACATCACCCTTGTGGTGCTCTGAACAACAGAACGTGATTACCGTCATTGAGAAAAGAGCATAATTTCACCCTCCAGACCCATAACATCACCCTTGTGGCGCCCTGTACAACAGTACGTGAATACCGTCATTGAGAAAAGAGCATAATTTCACCCTTCAGACCGTTAACATCACCCTTGTGGTGCTCTGAAACACAGATCGTGAATACCGTCATTGAGAAAAGAGCATAATTTCACCCTTCAGACCGTTAACATCACCCTTGTGGTGCTCTGAACAACACCACGTGATTACCGTCATTGAGAAAAGAGCATAATTTCACCCTTCAGACACTCAACATCACCCTTGTGGTGCCCTGAACAACACCACGTGATTACCGTCATTGAGAAAAGAGCATAATTTCACCCTTCAGACCGTTAACATCACCCTTGTGGTGCTCTGAACAACAGAACGTGATTACCGTCATTAAGAAAAGAGCATAATTTCACCCTTCAGACCGTTAACATCACCCTTGTGGTGCCCTGAACAACACCACGTGATTACCGTCATTGAGAAAAGAGCATAATTTCACCCTTCAGACCGTTAACATCACCCTTGTGGTGCTCTGAACAACAGATCGTGAATACCGTCATTGAGAAAAGAGCATAATTTCACCCTTCAGACCCATAACATCACCCTTGTGGTGCTCTGAAACACAGATCGTGAATACTGTCATTGAGAAAAGAGCATAATTTCACCCTTCAGACCGTTAACATCACCCTTATGGTGCTCTGAACAACAGAACGTGTTTACCGTCATTGAGAAAAGAGCATAATTTCACCCTTCAGACCGTTAACATCACCCTTGTGGTGCTCTGAAACACAGATCGTGAATACCGTCATTGAGAAAAGAGCATAATTTCACCCTTCAGACCGTTAACATCACCCTTGTGGTGCTCTGAACAACAGATCGTGAATACCGTCATTGAGAAAAGAGCATAATTTCACCCTTCAGACCCATAACATCACCCTTGTGGTGCCCTGTACAACAGAACGTGAATACCGTCATTGAGAAAAGAGCATAATTTCACCCTTCAGACCCTTAACATCACCCTTGTGGTGCTCTGAAACACAGATCGTGAAAACCGTCAATGAGTAAAGAGCATAGTTTCACCCTTCAGACCGCCAACATCACCCTTGTGGTGCCCTGAACAACACCACGTGATTACCGTCATTGAGAAAAGAGCATAATTTCACCCTTCAGACCCATAACATCACCCTTGTGGTGCTCTGAACAACACCACGTGATTACCGTCATTGAGAAAAGAGCATAATTTCACCCTTCAGACCCATAACATCACCCTTGTGGTGCTCTGAAACACAGATCGTGAATACCGTCATTGAGAAAAGAGCATAATTTCACCCTTCAGACCGTTAACATCACCCTTGTGGTGCTCTGAACAACAGATCGTGAATACCGTCATTGAGAAAAGAGCATAATTTCACCCTTCAGACCCATAACATCACCCTTGTGGTGCCCTGAAACACAGATCGTGATTACCGTCATTGAGAAAAGAGCATAATTTCACCCTTCAGACCCATAACATCACCCTTGTGGTGCTCTAAACAACAGAACGTGATTACCGTCATTGAGAAAAGAGCATAATTTCACCCTTCAGACCGTTAACATCACCCTTGTGGTGCCCTGTACAACAGAACGTGAATACCGTCATTGAGAAAAGAGCATAATTTCACCCTTCAGACCCTTAACATCACCCTTGTGGTGCCCTGTACAACAGAACGTGAATACTGTCATTGAGAAAAGAGCCTAATTTCACCCTTCAGACCCATAACATCACCCTTGTGGTGCTCTGAAACACAGATCGTGAAAACCGTCAATGAGAAAAGAGCATAATTTCACCCTTCAGACCGTTAACATCACCCTTGTGGTGCCCTGTACAACAGAACGTGAATACCGTCATTGAGAAAAGAGCATAATTTCACCCTTCAGACCGTTAACATCACCCTTGTGGTGCTCTGAAACACAGATCGTGAATACCGTCATTGAGAAAAGAGCATATTTTCACCCTTCAGACCGTTAACATCACCCTTGTGGTGCTCTGAACAACAGAACGTGATTACCGTCATTGAGAAAAGAGCATAATTTCACCCTTCAGACCCATAACATCACCCTTGTGGTGCTCTGAACAACAGAACGTGATTACCGTCATTGAGAAAAGAGCATAATTTCACCCTTCAGACCGTTAACATCACCCTTGTGGTGCCCTGTACAACAGAACGTGAATACCGTCATTGAGAAAAGAGCATAATTTCACCCTTCAGACCCTTAACATCACCCTTGTGGTGCCCTGTACAACAGAACGTGAATACTGTCATTGAGAAAAGAGCATAATTTCACCCTTCAGACCCATAACATCACCCTTGTGGTGCTCTGAAACACAGATCGTGAAAACCGTCAATGAGAAAAGAGCATAATTTCACCCTTCAGACCGTTAACATCACCCTTGTGGTGCCCTGTACAACAGAACGTGAATACCGTCATTGAGAAAAGAGCATAATTTCACCCTTCAGACCGTTAACATCACCCTTGTGGTGCTCTGAAACACAGATCGTGAAAACCGTCAATGAGAAAAGAGCATAATTTCACCCTTCAGACCGTTAACATCACCCTTGTGGTGCCCTGTACAACAGAACGTGAATACCGTCATTGAGAAAAGAGCATAATTTCACCCTTCAGACCCATAACATCACCCTTGTGGTGCTCTGAAACACAGATCGTGAAAACCGTCAATGAGAAAAGAGCATAATTTCACCCTTCAGACCCATAACATCACCCTTGTGGTGCTCTGAACAACAGAACGTGATTACCGTCATTGAGAAAAGAGCATGATTTCACCCTTCAGACCGTTAACATCACCCTTGTGGTGCTCTGAAACACAGATCGTGAATACCGTCATTGAGAAAAGAGCATAATTTCACCCTTCAGACCGTTAACATCACCCTTGTGGTGCCCTGTACAACAGAACGTGAATACCGTCACTGAGAAAAGAGCATAGTTTCACCCTTCAGACCGTTAACATCACCCTTGTGGTGCTCTGAACAACACCACGTGATTACCGTCATTGAGAAAAGAGCATAATTTCACCCTTCAGACCCATAACATCACCCTTGTGGTGCTCTGAACAACACCACGTGATTACCGTCATTGAGAAAAGAGCATAATTTCACCCTTCAGACCCATAACATCACCCTTGTGGTGCCCTGTACAACAGAACGTGATTACCGTCATTGAGAAAAGAGCATAATTTCACCCTTCAGACCGTTAACATCACCCTTGTGGTGCTCTGAAACACAGATCGTGAAAACCGTCAATGAGAAAAGAGCATAATTTCCCCCTTCAGACCGTTAACATCACCCTTGTGGTGCCCTGAACAACACCACGTGATTACCGTCATTGAGAAAAGAGCATAATTTCACCCTTCAGACCGTTAACATCACCCTTGTGGTGCTCTGAACAACAGAACGTGATTACCGTCATTGAGAAAAGAGCATAATTTCACCCTTCAGACCCATAACATCACCCTTGTGGTGCCCTGAACAACACCACGTGATTACCGTCATTGAGAAAAGAGCATAATTTCACCCTTCAGACCGTTAACATCACCCTTGTGGTGCTCTGAACAACAGAACGTGATTACCGTCATTAAGAAAAGAGCATAATTTCACCCTTCAGACCCATAACATCACCCTTGTGGTGCTCTGTACAACACCACGTGATTACCGTCATTGAGAAAAGAGCATAATTTCACCCTTCAGACCGTTAACATCACCCTTGTGGTGCCCTGAACATCACCACGTGATTACCGTCATTGAGAAAAGAGCATAATTTCACCCTTCAGACCGTTAACATCACCCTTGTGGTGCTCTGAACAACAGAACGTGATTACCGTCATTAAGAAAAGAGCATAATTTCACCCTTCAGACCGTTAACATCACCCTTGTGGTGCCCTGAACAACACCACGTGATTACCGTCATTGAGAAAAGAGCATAATTTCACCCTTCAGACCGTTAACATCACCCTTGTGGTGCTCTGAACAACAGATCGTGAATACCGTCATTGAGAAAAGAGCATAATTTCACCCTTCAGACCCTTAACATCACCCTTGTGGTGCTCTGAAACACAGATCGTGAAAACCGTCAATGAGAAAAGAGCATAATTTCACCCTTCAGACCGTTAACATCACCCTTGTGGTGCTCTGAACAACAGAACGTGATTACCGTCATTGAGAAAAGAGCATAATTTCACCCTTCAGACCCATAACATCACCCTTGTGGTGCTCTGAAACACAGATCGTGATTACCGTCATTGAGAAAAGAGCATAATTTCACCCTTCAGACCCATAACATCACCCTAGTGGTGCCCTGAACAACAGATCGTGAATACCGTCATTGAGGAAAGAGCATAATTTCACCCTTCAGACCGTTAACATCACCCTTGTGGTGCTCTGAACAACAGAACGTGATTACCGTCATTGAGAAAAGAGCATAATTTCACCCTTCAGACCCTCAACATCACCCTTGTGGTGCTCTGAACAACAGAACGTGATTACCGTCATTGAGAAAAGAGCATAATTTCACCCTTCAGACCGTTAACATCACCCTTGTGGTGCTCTGAAACACAGATCGTGAATACTGTCATTGAGAAAAGAGCATAATTTCACCCTTCAGACCCATAACATCACCCTTGTGGTGCTCTGAACAACAGATCGTGATTACCGTCATTGAGAAAAGAGCATAATTTCACCCTTCAGACCCTCAACATCACCCTTGTGGTGCTCTGAACAACAGAACGTGATTACCGTCATTGAGAAAAGAGCATAATTTCACCCTCCAGACCCATAACATCACCCTTGTGGCGCCCTGTACAACAGTACGTGAATACCGTCATTGAGAAAAGAGCATAATTTCACCCTTCAGACCGTTAACATCACCCTTGTGGTGCTCTGAAACACAGATCGTGAATACCGTCATTGAGAAAAGAGCATAATTTCACCCTTCAGACCGTTAACATCACCCTTGTGGTGCTCTGAACAACACCACGTGATTACCGTCATTGAGAAAAGAGCATAATTTCACCCTTCAGACACTCAACATCACCCTTGTGGTGCCCTGAACAACACCACGTGATTACCGTCATTGAGAAAAGAGCATAATTTCACCCTTCAGACCGTTAACATCACCCTTGTGGTGCTCTGAACAACAGAACGTGATTACCGTCATTAAGAAAAGAGCATAATTTCACCCTTCAGACCGTTAACATCACCCTTGTGGTGCCCTGAACAACACCACGTGATTACCGTCATTGAGAAAAGAGCATAATTTCACCCTTCAGACCGTTAACATCACCCTTGTGGTGCTCTGAACAACAGATCGTGAATACCGTCATTGAGAAAAGAGCATAATTTCACCCTTCAGACCCATAACATCACCCTTGTGGTGCTCTGAAACACAGATCGTGAATACTGTCATTGAGAAAAGAGCATAATTTCACCCTTCAGACCGTTAACATCACCCTTATGGTGCTCTGAACAACAGAACGTGTTTACCGTCATTGAGAAAAGAGCATAATTTCACCCTTCAGACCGTTAACATCACCCTTGTGGTGCTCTGAAACACAGATCGTGAATACCGTCATTGAGAAAAGAGCATAATTTCACCCTTCAGACCGTTAACATCACCCTTGTGGTGCTCTGAACAACAGATCGTGAATACCGTCATTGAGAAAAGAGCATAATTTCACCCTTCAGACCCATAACATCACCCTTGTGGTGCCCTGTACAACAGAACGTGAATACCGTCATTGAGAAAAGAGCATAATTTCACCCTTCAGACCCTTAACATCACCCTTGTGGTGCTCTGAAACACAGATCGTGAAAACCGTCAATGAGTAAAGAGCATAGTTTCACCCTTCAGACCGCCAACATCACCCTTGTGGTGCCCTGAACAACACCACGTGATTACCGTCATTGAGAAAAGAGCATAATTTCACCCTTCAGACCCATAACATCACCCTTGTGGTGCTCTGAACAACACCACGTGATTACCGTCATTGAGAAAAGAGCATAATTTCACCCTTCAGACCCATAACATCACCCTTGTGGTGCTCTGAAACACAGATCGTGAATACCGTCATTGAGAAAAGAGCATAATTTCACCCTTCAGACCGTTAACATCACCCTTGTGGTGCTCTGAACAACAGATCGTGAATACCGTCATTGAGAAAAGAGCATAATTTCACCCTTCAGACCCATAACATCACCCTTGTGGTGCCCTGAAACACAGATCGTGATTACCGTCATTGAGAAAAGAGCATAATTTCACCCTTCAGACCCATAACATCACCCTTGTGGTGCTCTAAACAACAGAACGTGATTACCGTCATTGAGAAAAGAGCATAATTTCACCCTTCAGACCGTTAACATCACCCTTGTGGTGCCCTGTACAACAGAACGTGAATACCGTCATTGAGAAAAGAGCATAATTTCACCCTTCAGACCCTTAACATCACCCTTGTGGTGCCCTGTACAACAGAACGTGAATACTGTCATTGAGAAAAGAGCCTAATTTCACCCTTCAGACCCATAACATCACCCTTGTGGTGCTCTGAAACACAGATCGTGAAAACCGTCAATGAGAAAAGAGCATAATTTCACCCTTCAGACCGTTAACATCACCCTTGTGGTGCCCTGTACAACAGAACGTGAATACCGTCATTGAGAAAAGAGCATAATTTCACCCTTCAGACCGTTAACATCACCCTTGTGGTGCTCTGAAACACAGATCGTGAATACCGTCATTGAGAAAAGAGCATATTTTCACCCTTCAGACCGTTAACATCACCCTTGTGGTGCTCTGAACAACAGAACGTGATTACCGTCATTGAGAAAAGAGCATAATTTCACCCTTCAGACCCATAACATCACCCTTGTGGTGCTCTGAACAACAGAACGTGATTACCGTCATTGAGAAAAGAGCATAATTTCACCCTTCAGACCGTTAACATCACCCTTGTGGTGCCCTGTACAACAGAACGTGAATACCGTCATTGAGAAAAGAGCATAATTTCACCCTTCAGACCCTTAACATCACCCTTGTGGTGCCCTGTACAACAGAACGTGAATACTGTCATTGAGAAAAGAGCATAATTTCACCCTTCAGACCCATAACATCACCCTTGTGGTGCTCTGAAACACAGATCGTGAAAACCGTCAATGAGAAAAGAGCATAATTTCACCCTTCAGACCGTTAACATCACCCTTGTGGTGCCCTGTACAACAGAACGTGAATACCGTCATTGAGAAAAGAGCATAATTTCACCCTTCAGACCGTTAACATCACCCTTGTGGTGCTCTGAAACACAGATCGTGAAAACCGTCAATGAGAAAAGAGCATAATTTCACCCTTCAGACCGTTAACATCACCCTTGTGGTGCCCTGTACAACAGAACGTGAATACCGTCATTGAGAAAAGAGCATAATTTCACCCTTCAGACCCATAACATCACCCTTGTGGTGCTCTGAAACACAGATCGTGAAAACCGTCAATGAGAAAAGAGCATAATTTCACCCTTCAGACCCATAACATCACCCTTGTGGTGCTCTGAACAACAGAACGTGATTACCGTCATTGAGAAAAGAGCATGATTTCACCCTTCAGACCGTTAACATCACCCTTGTGGTGCTCTGAAACACAGATCGTGAATACCGTCATTGAGAAAAGAGCATAATTTCACCCTTCAGACCGTTAACATCACCCTTGTGGTGCCCTGTACAACAGAACGTGAATACCGTCACTGAGAAAAGAGCATAGTTTCACCCTTCAGACCGTTAACATCACCCTTGTGGTGCTCTGAACAACACCACGTGATTACCGTCATTGAGAAAAGAGCATAATTTCACCCTTCAGACCCATAACATCACCCTTGTGGTGCTCTGAACAACACCACGTGATTACCGTCATTGAGAAAAGAGCATAATTTCACCCTTCAGACCCATAACATCACCCTTGTGGTGCCCTGTACAACAGAACGTGATTACCGTCATTGAGAAAAGAGCATAATTTCACCCTTCAGACCGTTAACATCACCCTTGTGGTGCTCTGAAACACAGATCGTGAAAACCGTCAATGAGAAAAGAGCATAATTTCCCCCTTCAGACCGTTAACATCACCCTTGTGGTGCCCTGAACAACACCACGTGATTACCGTCATTGAGAAAAGAGCATAATTTCACCCTTCAGACCGTTAACATCACCCTTGTGGTGCTCTGAACAACAGAACGTGATTACCGTCATTGAGAAAAGAGCATAATTTCACCCTTCAGACCGTTAACATCACCCTTGTGGTGCTCTGAAACACAGATCGTGAATACCGTCATTGAGAAAAGAGCATAATTTCACCCTTCAGACCCATAACATCACCCTTGTGGTGCTCTGAACAACAGAACGTGATTACCGTCATTGAGAAAAGAGCATAATTTCATCCTTCAGACCGTTAACATCACCCTTGTGATGCTCTGAAACACAGAACGTGATTACCGTCATTGAGAAAAGAGCATAATTTCACCCTTCAGACCGTTAACATCACCCTTGTGGTGCTCTGAAACACAGAACGTGATTACCGTCATTGAGAAAAGAGCATAATTTCACCCTTCAGACCGTTAACATCACCCTTGTGGTGCTCTGAACAACAGAACGTGATTACCGTCATTGAGAAAAGAGCATAATTTCACCCTCCAGACCCATAACATCACCCTTGTGGCGCCCTGTACAACAGAACGTGAATACCGTCATTGAGAAAAGAGCATAATTTCACCCTTCAGACCGTTAACATCACCCTTGTGGTGCTCTGAAACACAGATCGTGAATACCGTCATTGAGAAAAGAGCATAATTTCACCCTTCAGACCGTTAACATCACCCTTGTGGTGCTCTGAACAACACCACGTGATTACCGTCATTGAGAAAAGAGCATAATTTCACCCTTCAGACCCATAACATCACCCTTGTGGTGCCCTGAACAACACCACGTGATTACCGTCATTGAGAAAAGAGCATAATTTCACCCTTCAGACCGTTAACATCACCCTTGTGGTGATCTGAACAACAGAACGTGATTACCGTCATTAAGAAAAGAGCATAATTTCACCCTTCAGACCGTTAACATCACCCTTGTGGTGCCCTGAACAACACCACGTGATTACCGTCATTGAGAAAAGAGCATAATTTCACCCTTCAGACCGTTAACATCACCCTTGTGGTGCTCTGAACAACAGATCGTGAATACCGTTATTGAGAAAAGAGCATAATTTCACCCTTCAGACCCATAACATCACCCTTGTGGTGCCCTGAACAACACCACGTGATTACCGTCATTGAGAAAAGAGCATAATTTCACCCTTCAGACCGTTAACATCACCCTAGTGGTGCTCTGAAACACAGATCGTGAATACTGTCATTGAGAAAAGAGCATAATTTCACCCTTCAGACCGTTAACATCACCCTTGTGGTGCCCTGAACAACAGAACGTGATTACCGTCATTGAGAAAAGAGCATAATTTCACCCTTCAGACCCATAACATCACCCTTGTGGTGCTCTGAAACACAGATCGTGAAAACCGTCAATGAGAAAAGAGCATAATTTCACCCTTCAGACCGTTAACATCACCCTTGTGGTGCTCTGAACAACAGAACGTGATTACCGTCATTGAGAAAAGAGCATAATTTCACCCTTCAGACCCATAACATCACCCTTGTGGTGCTCTGAAACACAGATCGTGAATACCGTTATTGAGAAAAGAGCATAATTTCACCCTTCAGACCGTTAACATCACCCTTGTGGTGCTCTGAACAACAGAACGTGATTACCGTCATTGAGAAAAGAGCATAATTTCACCCTTCAGACCCTCAACATCACCCTTGTGGTGCTCTGAACAACAGAACGTGATTACCGTCATTGAGAAAAGAGCATAATTTCACCCTTCAGACCGTTAACATCACCCTTGTGGTGCTCTGAAACACAGATCGTGAATACCGTCATTGAGAAAAGAGCATAATTTCACCCTTCAGACCGTTAACATCACCCTTGTGGTGCCCTGTACAACACCACGTGATTACCGTCATTGAGAAAAGAGCATAATTTCACCCTTCAGGCCCATAACATCACCCTTGTGGTGCCCTGTACAACACCACGTGATTACCGTCATTGAGAAAAGAGCATAATTTCACCCTCCAGACCCATAACATCACCCTTGTGGCGCCCTGTACAACAGAACGTGAATACCGTCATTGAGAAAAGAGCATAATTTCACCCTTCAGACCGTTAACATCACCCTTGTGGTGCTCTGAACAACACCACGTGATTACCGTCATTGAGAAAAGAGCATAATTTCACCCTTCAGACCCTCAACATCACCCTTGTGGTGCCCTGTACAACACCACGTGATTACCGTCATTGAGAAAAGAGCATAATTTCACCCTTCAGACCGTTAACATCACCCTTGTGGTGCTCTGAAACACAGATCGTGATTACTGTCATTGAGAAAAGAGCATAATTTCACCCTCCAGACCCATAACATCACCCTTGTGGTGCTCTGAACAACACCACGTGATTACCGTCATTGAGAAAAGAGCATAATTTCACCCTTCAGACCCTCAACATCACCCTTGTGGTGCTCTGTACAACAGAACGTGATTACCGTCATTGAGAAAAGAGCATAATTTCACCCTTCAGACCGTTAACATCACCCTTGTGGTGCCCTGAACAACAGAACGTGATTACCGTCATTGAGAAAAGGGCATAATTTCACCCTTCAGACCGTTAACATCACCCTTGTGGTGCTATGAAACACAGATCGTGAATACCGTCATTGAGGAAAGAGCATAATTTCACCCTTCAGACCCTTAACATCACCCTTGTGGTGCTCTGAAACACAGATCGTGAATACTGTCATTGAGAAAAGAGCATAATTTCACCCTTCAGACCGTTAACATCACCCTTGTGGTGCCCTGTACAACACCACGTGATTACCGTCATTGGGAAAAGAGCATAATTTCACCCTTCAGACCCATAACATCACCCTTGTGGTGCTCTGAAACACAGATCGTGATTACCGTCATTGAGAAAAGAGCATAATTTCACCCTTCAGACCCTTAACATCACCCTTGTGGTGCTCTGAAACACAGATCGTGAATACCGTCATTGAGAAAAGAGCATAATTTCACCCTTCAGACCCTCAACATCACCCTTGTGGTGCTCTGAAACACAGATCGTGATTACCGTCATTGAGAAAAGAGAATAATTTCACCCTTCAGACCCTCAACATCATCCTTGTGGTGCTCTGTACAACACCACGTGAATACCGTCATTGAGAAAAGAGCATAATTTCACCCTTCAGACCGTTAACATCACCCTTGTGGTGCTCTGAAACACAGATCGTGAATACCGTCATTGAGAAAAGAGAATAATTTCACCCTTCAGACCGTTAACATCACCCTTGTGGTGCTCTGAACAACACCACGTGATTACCGTCATTGAGAAAAGAGCATAATTTCACCCTTCAGACCCATAACATCACCCTTGTGGTGCTCTGAAACACAGATCGTGAATACCGTCATTGAGAAAAGAGCATAATTTCACCCTTCAGACCGTTAACATCACCCTTGTGGTGCCCTGAACAACACCACGTGATTACCGTCATTGAGAAAAGAGCATAATTTCACCCTTCAGACCCATAACATCACCCTTGTGGTGCTCTGAAACACAGATCGTGATTACCGTCATTGAGAAAAGAGCATAATTTCACCCTTCAGACCCTCAACATCACCCTTGTGGTGCTCTGAAACACAGATCGTGATTACCGTCATTGAGAAAAGAGCATAATTTCACCCTTCAGACCCTCAACATCACCCTTGTGGTGCTCTGAAACACAGATCGTGAATACCGTCATTGAGAAAAGAGCATAATTTCACCCTTCAGACCGTTAACATCACCCTTGTGGTGCTCTGTACAACACCACGTGATTACCGTCATTGAGAAAAGAGCATAATTTCACCCTTCAGACCGTTAACATCACCCTTGTGGTGCTCTGTACAACACCACGTGATTACAGTCAATGAGAAAAGAGCATAATTTCACCCTTCAGACCGTCAACATCACCCTTGTGGTGCTCTGAAACACAGATCGTGAATACCGTCATTGAGAAAAGAGCATAATTTCACCTTTCAGACCCTCAACATCACCCTTGTGGTGCCCTGTACAACACCACGTGATTACCGTCATTGAGAAAAGAGCATAATTTCACCCTTCAGACCCATAACATCACCCTTGTGGTGCTCTGAACAACAGATCGTGATTACCGTCATTGAGAAAAGAGCATAATTTCACCCTTCAGACCGTTAACATCACCCTTGTGGTGCCCTGAAACACAGATCGTGAAAACCGTCATTGAGAAAAGAGCATAATTTCACCCTTCAGACCGTCAACATCACCCTTGTGGTGCTCTGAACAACACCACGTGATTACTGTCATTGAGAAAAGAGCATAATTTCACCCTTCAGACCCATAACATCACCCTTGTGGTGCTCTGAAACACAGATCGTGAAAACCGTCATTGAGAAAAGAGCATAATTTCACCCTTCAGACCGTCAACATCACCCTTGTGGTGCTCTGAACAACACCACGTGATTACCGTCATTGAGAAAAGAGCATAATTTCACCCTTCAGACCGTCAACATCACCCTTGTGGTGCTCTGTACAACACCACGTGAATACAGTCATTGAGAAAAGAGAATAATTTCACCCTTCAGACCCATAACATCACCCTTGTGGTGCCCTGAAACACAGATCGTGAATACCGTCATTGAGAAAAGAGAATAATTTCACCCTTCAGACCCATAACATCACCCTTGTGGCGCCCTGTACAACAGAACGTGAATACCGTCATTGAGAAAAGAGCATAATTTCACCCTTCAGACCCTCAACATCACCCTTGTGGTGCTCTGAAACACAGATCGTGAATACCGTCATTGAGAAAAGAGCATAATTTCACCCTTCAGACCGTTAACATCGCCCTTGTGGTGCTCTGAAACACAGATCGTGAATACCGTCATTGAGAAAAGAGCATAATTTCACCCTTCAGACCCATAACATCACCCTTGTGGCGCCCTGTACAACAGAACGTGAATACCGTCATTGAGAAAAGAGCATAATTTCACCCTTCAGACCCATAACATCACCCTTGTGGTGCCCTGTACAACAAAACGTGAATTCCGTCATTGAGAAAAGAGCATAATTTCACCCTTCAGACCCATAACATCACCCTTGTGGTGCTCTGAAACACAGATCGTGAATACCGTCATTGAGAAAAGAGCATAATTTCACCCTTCAGACCGTTAACATCACCCTTGTGGTGCTCTGAAACACAGATCGTGAATACCGTCATTGAGAAAAGAGCATAATTTCACCCTTCAGACCCATAACATCACCCTTGTGGTGCCCTGTACAACAGAACGTGAATACCGTCATTGAGAAAAGAGCATAATTTCACCCTTCAGACCCATAACATCACCCTTGTGGTGCTCTGAAACACAGATCGTGAATACCGTCATTGAGAAAAGAGCATAATTTCACCCTTCAGACCCATAACATCACCCTTGTGGTGCCCTGTACAACAGAACGTGATTACCGTCATTGAGAAAAGAGCATAATTTCACCCTTCAGACCGTTAACATCACCCTTGTGGCGCTCTGTACAACACACGTGATTACCGTCATTGAGAAAAGAGCATAATTTCACCCTTCAGACCCATATCATCACCCTTGTGGTGCTCTGAAACACAGAACGTGAATACCGTCATTGAGAAAAGAGCATAATTTCACCCTTCAGACCCATAACATCACCCTTGTGGTGCTCTGAAACACAGATCGTGAATACCGTCATTGAGAAAAGAGCATAATTTCACCCTTCAGACCGTTAACATCACCCTTGTGGTGCTCTGTATAACAGAACGTGATTACCGTCATTGAGAAAAGAGCATAATTTCACCCTTCAGACCGTTAACATCACCCTTGTGGTGCTCTGAAACACAGATCGTGAATACCGTCATTGAGAAAAGAGCATAATTTCACCCTTCAGACCCATAACATCACCCTTGTGGCGCCCTGTACAACAGAACGTGAATACCGTCATTGAGAAAAGAGCATAATTTCACCCTTCAGACCCTCAACATCACCCTTGTGGTGCTCTGAAACACAGATCGTGAATACCGTCATTGAGAAAAGAGCATAATTTCACCCTTCAGACCGTTAACATCACCCTTGTGGTGCCCTGAACAACACCACGTGATTACCGTCATTGAGAAAAGAGCATAATTTCACCCTTCAGACCCATAACATCATCCTTGTGGTGCCCTGTACAACACCACGTGATTACCGTCATTGAGAAAAGAGCATAATTTCACCCTTCAGACCGTTAACATCACCCTTGTGGTGCTCTGAAACACAGAACGTGAATACCGTCATTGAGAAAAGAGCATAATTTCACCCTTCAGACCGTTAACATCACCCTTGTGGTGCTCTGAACCAACAGAACGTGATTACCGTCATTGAGAAAAGAGCATAATTTCACCCTTCAGACCGTTAACATCACCCTTGTGGTGCCCTGAACAACAGAACGTGATTACCGTCATTGAGAAAAGAGCATAATTTCACCCTTCAGACCCTCAACATCACCCTTGTGGTGCTCTGTAACACAGATCGTGAATACCGTCATTGAGAAAAGAGCATAATTTCACCCTTCAGACCGTTAACATCACCCTTGTGGTGCTCTGAACAACACCACGTGATTACCGTCATTGAGAAAAGAGCATAATTTCACCCTTCAGACCGTTAACATCACCCTTGTAGTGCTCTGAAACACAGATCGTGGATACCGTCATTGAGAAAAGAGCATAATTTCACCCTTCAGACCGTTAACATCACCCTTGTGGTGCTCTGAAACACAGATCGTGAATACCGTCATTGAGAAAAGAGCATAATTTCACCCTTCAGACCGTTAACATCACCCTTGTGGTGCTCTGAACAACAGAACGTGATTACCGTCATTGAGAAAAGAGCATAATTTCACCCTTCAGACCGTTAACATCACCCTTGTGGTGCTCTGAAACACAGATCGTGAATACCGTCATTGAGAAAAGAGCATAATTTCACCCTTCAGACCGTTAACATCACCCTTGTGGTGCTCTGAAACACAGATCGTGAATACCATCATTGAGAAAAGAGCATAATTTCACCCTTCAGACCGTTAACATCACCCTTGTGGTGCCCTGAACAACACCACGTGATTACCGTCATTGAGAAAAGAGCATAATTTCACCCTTCAGACCGTTAACATCACCCTTGTGGTGCTCTGAAACACAGAACGTGAATACCGTCATTGAGAAAAGAGCATAATTTCACCCTCCAGACCCATATCATCACCCTTGTGGTGCTCTGAACAACAGATCGTGAATACCGTCATTGAGAAAAGAGCATAATTCCACCCTTCAGACCGTTAACATCACCCTTGTGGTGCTCTGAAACACAGATCGTGAATACCGTCATTGAGAAAAGAGCATAATTTCACCCTTCAGACCGTTAACATCACCCTTGTGGTGCTCTGAAACACAGATCGTGAATACCGTCATTGAGAAAAGAGCATAATTTCACCCTTCAGACCCATAACATCACCCTTGTGGTGCTCTGAAACACAGATCGTGAATACCGTCATTGAGAAAAGAGCATAATTTCACCCTTCAGACCGTTAACATCACCCTTGTGGTGCTCTGTATAACAGATCGTGAATACCGTCATTGAGAAAAGAGCATAATTTCACCCTTCAGACCGTTAACATCACCCTTGTGGTGCTCTGAAACACAGATCGTGAATACCGTCATTGAGAAAAGAGCATAATTCCACCCTTCAGACCGTTAACATCACCCTTGTGGTGCTCTGAAACACAGATCGTGAATACCGTCATTGAGAAAAGAGCATAATTTCACCCTTCAGACCCTCAACATCACCCTTGTGGTGCTCTGAAACACAGATCGTGAATACCGTCATTGAGAAAAGAGCATAATTTCACCCTTCAGACCCATAACATCACCCTTGTGGTGCTCTGAACAACACCACGTGATTACCGTCATTGAGAAAAGAGCATAATTTCACCCTTCAGACCGTTAACATCTCCCTTGTGGTGCTCTGAACAACACCACGTGATTACCGTCATTGAGAAAAGAGCCTAATTTCACCCTTCAGACCCTCAACATCACCCTTGTGGTGCTCTGAAACACAGATCGTGAATACCGTCATTGAGAAAAGAGCATAATTTCACCCTTCAGACCCATAACATCACCCTTGTGGTGCTCTGAACAACACCACGTGATTACCGTCATTGAGAAAAGAGCATAATTTCACCCTTCAGACCGTTAACATCACCCTTGTGGTGCTCTGAAACACAGAACGTGAATACCGTCATTGAGAAAAGAGCATAATTCCACCCTTCAGACCGTTAACATCACCCTTGTGGTGCTCTGTACAACACCACGTGATTACCGTCATTGAGAAAAGAGCATAATTCCACCCTTCAGACCGTTAACATCACCCTTGTGGTGCTCTGAACAACACCACGTGATTACCGTCATTGAGAAAAGAGCATAATTTCACCCTTCAGACCCATATCATCACCCTTGTGGTGCTCTGAAACACAGAACGTGAATACCGTCATTGAGAAAAGAGCATAATTTCACCCTTCAGACCCATATCATCACCCTTGTGGTGCTCTGAAACACAGAACGTGATTACCGTCATTGAGAAAAGAGCATAATTTCACCCTTCAGACCCATATCATCACCCTTGTGGTGCTCTGAAACACAGAACGTGAATACCGTCATTGAGAAAAGAGCATAATTTCACCCTTCAGACCCATAACATCACCCTTGTGGTGCTCTGAAACACAGATCGTGAATACCGTCATTGAGAAAAGAGCATAATTTCACCCTTCAGACCGTTAACATCACCCTTGTGGTGCTCTGTATAACAGAACGTGATTACCGTCATTGAGAAAAGAGCATAATTTCACCCTTCAGACCCATAACATCACCCTTGTGGTGCTCTGAAACACAGATCGTGAATACCGTCATTGAGAAAAGAGCATAATTTCACCCTTCAGACCGTTAACATCACCCTTGTGGTGCTCTGTATAACAGATCGTGAATACCGTCATTGAGAAAAGAGCATAATTTCACCCTTCAGACCGTTAACATCACCCTTGTGGTGCCCTGAAACACAGATCGTGATTACCGTCATTGAGAAAAGAGCATAATTTCACCCTTCAGACCGTTAACATCACCCTTGTGGTGCTCTGAAACACAGATCGTGAATACCGTCACTGAGAAAAGAGCATAATTTCACCCTTCAGACCGTTAACATCACCCTTGTGGTGCCCTGAAACACAGAACGTGATTACCGTCATTGAGAAAAGAGCATAATTTCACCCTTCAGACCCATAACATCACCCTTGTGGTGCTCTGAAACACAGATCGTGAATACCGTCATTGAGAAAAGAGCATAATTTCACCCTTCAGACCGTTAACATCACCCTTGTGGTGCTCTGAACAACAGAACGTGATTACCGTCATTGAGAAAAGAGCATAATTTCACCCTTCAGACCGTTAACATCACCCTTGTGGTGCTCTGAACAACAGAACGTGATTACCGTCATTGAGAAAAGCGCATAATTTCACCCTTCAGACCGTTAACATCACCCTTGTGGTGCTCTGAAACACAGATCGTGAATACCGTCACTGAGAAAAGAGCATAATTTCACCCTTCAGACCGTTAACATCACCCTTGTGGTGCCCTGAAACACAGAACGTGATTACCGTCATTGAGAAAAGAGCATAATTTCACCCTTCAGACCCATAACATCACCCTTGTGGTGCTCTGAAACACAGATCGTGAATACCGTCATTGAGAAAAGAGCATAATTTCACCCTTCAGACCGTTAACATCAACCTTGTGGTGCCCTGAACAACACCACGTGAATACCGTCATTGAGAAAAGAGCATAATTTCACCCTTCAGACCCATAACATCACCCTTGTGGTGCTCTGAAACACAGAACGTGATTACCGTCATTGAGAAAAGAGCATAATTTCACCCTTCAGACCCATAACATCACCCTTGTGGTGCTCTGAAACACAGATCGTGATTACCGTCATTGAGAAAAGAGCATAATTTCACCCTTCAGACCGTTAACATCACCCTTATGGTGCTCTGAACAACAGAACGTGTTTACCGTCATTGAGAAAAGAGCCTAATTTCACCCTTCAGACCGTTAACATCACCCTTGTGGTGCTCTGAAACACAGATCGTGAATACCGTCATTGAGAAAAGAGCATAATTTCACCCTTCAGACCGTTAACATCACCCTTGTGGTGCTCTGAACAACAGATCGTGAATACCGTCATTGAGAAAAGAGCATAATTTCACCCTTCAGACCCATAACATCACCCTTGTGGTGCCCTGTACAACAGAACGTGAATACCGTCATTGAGAAAAGAGCATAATTTCACCCTTCAGACCGTTAACATCACCCTTGTGGTGCTCTGAAACACAGATCGTGAATACCGTCATTGAGAAAAGAGCATAATTTCACCCTTCAGACCCATAACATCACCCTTGTGGTGCCCTGTACAACACCACGTGATTACCGTCATTGAGAAAAGAGCATAATTTCACCCTTCAGACCGTTAACATCACCCTTGTGGTGCTCTGAAACACAGATCGTGAATACCGTCATTGAGAAAAGAGCATAATTTCACCCTTCAGACCGTTAACATCACCCTTGTGATGCTCTGAAACACAGATCGTGAATACCGTCATTGAGAAAAGAGCATAATTTCACCCTTCAGACCCTCAACATCACCCTTGTGGTGCTCTGAACAACAGAACGTGATTACCGTCATTGAGAAAAGAGCATAGTTTCACCCTTCAGACCGTTAACATCACCCTTGTGGTGCTCTGAACAACAGATCGTGAATACCGTCATTGAGAAAAGAGCATAATTTCACCCTTCAGACCCATAACATCACCCTTGTGGTGCCCTGTACAACAGAACGTGAATACCGTCATTGAGAAAAAAGCATAATTTCACCCTTCAGACCGTTAACATCACCCTTGTGGTGCTCTGAAACAGAGATCGTGAATACCGTCATTGAGAAAAGAGCATAATTTCACCCTTCAGACCCATAACATCACCCTTGTGGTGCCCTGTACAACACCACGTGATTACCGTCATTGAGAAAAGAGCATAATTTCACCCTTCAGACCGTTAACATCACCCTTGTGGTGCTCTGAAACACAGATCGTGAATACCGTCATTGAGAAAAGAGCATAATTTCACCCTTCAGACCGTTAACATCACCCTTGTGGTGCTCTGAAACACAGATCGTGAATACCGTCATTGAGAAAAGAGCATAATTTCACCCTTCAGACCCTCAACATCACCCTAGTGGTGCTCTGAAACACAGATCGTGATTACCGTCATTGAGATAAGAGCATAATTTCACCCTTCAGACCCTCAACATCACCCTTGTGGTGCTCTGAAACACAGATCGTGAAAACCGTCAATGAGAAAAGAGCATAGTTTCACCCTTCAGACCGTTAACATCACCCTTGTGGTGCTCTGAACAACACCACGTGATTACCGTCATTGAGAAAAGAGCATAATTTCACCCTTCAGACCCATAACATCACCCTTGTGGTGCTCTGAACAACACCACGTGATTACCGTCATTGAGAAAAGAGCATAATTTCACCCTTCAGACCCATAACATCACCCTTGTGGTGCCCTGTACAACAGAACGTGATTACCGTCATTGAGAAAAGAGCATAATTTCACCCTTCAGACCGTTAACATCACCCTTGTGGTGCTCTGAAACACAGATCGTGAAAACCGTCAATGAGAAAAGAGCATAATTTCACCCTTCAGACCGTTAACATCACCCTTGTGGTGCTCTGAACAACAGAACGTGATTACCGTCATTGAGAAAAGAGCATAATTTCACCCTCCAGACCCATAACATCACCCTTGTGGCGCCCTGTACAACAGAACGTGAATACCGTCATTGAGAAAAGAGCATAATTTCACCCTTCAGACCGTTAACATCACCCTTGTGGTGCTCTGAAACACAGATCGTGAATACCGTCATTGAGAAAAGAGCATAATTTCACCCTTCAGACCGTTAACATCACCCTTGTGGTGCTCTGAACAACACCACGTGATTACCGTCATTGAGAAAAGAGCATAATTTCACCCTTCAGACCCATAACATCACCCTTGTGGTGCCCTGAACAACACCACGTGATTACCGTCATTGAGAAAAGAGCATAATTTCACCCTTCAGACCGTTAACATCACCCTTGTGGTGCTCTGAACAACAGAACGTGATTACCGTCATTAAGAAAAGAGCATAATTTCACCCTTCAGACCGTTAACATCACCCTTGTGGTGCCCTGAACAACACCACGTGATTACCGTCATTGAGAAAAGAGCATAATTTCACCCTTCAGACCGTTAACATCACCCTTGTGGTGCTCTGAACAACAGATCGTGAATACCGTCATTGAGAAAAGAGCATAATTTCACCCTTCAGACCCATAACATCACCCTTGTGGTGCCCTGAACAACACCACGTGATTACCGTCATTGAGAAAAGAGCATAATTTCACCCTTCAGACCGTTAACATCACCCTAGTGGTGCTCTGAAACACAGATCGTGAATACTGTCATTGAGAAAAGAGCATAATTTCACCCTTCAGACCGTTAACATCACCCTTGTGGTGCCCTGAACAACAGAACGTGATTACCGTCATTGAGAAAAGAGCATAATTTCACCCTTCAGACCGTTAACATCACCCTTGTGATGCCCTGAACAACAGAACGTGATTACCGTCATTGAGAAAAGAGCATAATTTCACCCTTCAGACCGTTAACATCACCCTTGTGGTGCCCTGAACAACAGAACGTGATTACCGTCATTGAGAAAAGAGCATAATTTCACCCTTCAGACCGTTAACATCACCCTTGTGGTGCTCTGAAACACAGATCGTGAAAAACGTCAATGAGAAAAGAGCATAATTTCACCCTTCAGACCGTTAACATCACCCTTGTGGTGCTCTGAACAACAGAACGTGATTACCGTCATTGAGAAAAGAGCATAATTTCACCCTTCAGACCCATAACATCACCCTTGTGGTGCTCTGAAACACAGATCGTGAATACCGTTATTGAGAAAAGAGCATAATTTCACCCTTCAGACCGTTAACATCACCCTTGTGGTGCTCTGAACAACAGAACGTGATTACCGTCATTGAGAAAAGAGCATAATTTCACCCTTCAGACCCTCAACATCACCCTTGTGGTGCTCTGAACAACAGAACGTGATTACCGTCATTGAGAAAAGAGCATAATTTCACCCTTCAGACCTTTAACATCACCCTTGTGGTGCTCTGAAACACAGATCGTGAATACCGTCATTGAGAAAAGAGCATAATTTCACCCTTCAGACCGTTAACATCACCCTTGTGGTGCCCTGTACAACACCACGTGATTACCGTCATTGAGAAAAGAGCATAATTTCACCCTTCAGGCCCATAACATCACCCTTGTGGTGCCCTGTACAACACCACGTGATTACCGTCATTGAGAAAAGAGCATAATTTCACCCTCCAGACCCATAACATCACCCTTGTGGCGCCCTGTACAACAGAACGTGAATACCGTCATTGAGAAAAGAGCATAATTTCACCCTTCAGACCGTTAACATCACCCTTGTGGTGCTCTGAACAACACCACGTGATTACCGTCATTGAGAAAAGAGCATAATTTCACCCTTCAGACCCTCAACATCACCCTTGTGGTGCCCTGTACAACACCACGTGATTACCGTCATTGAGAAAAGAGCATAATTTCACCCTTCAGACCGTTAACATCACCCTTGTGGTGCTCTGAAACACAGATCGTGATTACTGTCATTGAGAAAAGAGCATAATTTCACCCTCCAGACCCATAACATCACCCTTGTGGTGCTCTGAACAACACCACGTGATTACCGTCATTGAGAAAAGAGCATAATTTCACCCTTCAGACCCTCAACATCACCCTTGTGGTGCTCTGTACAACAGAACGTGATTACCGTCATTGAGAAAAGAGCATAATATCACCCTTCAGACCGTTAACATCACCCTTGTGGTGCCCTGAACAACAGAACGTGATTACCGTCATTGAGAAAAGAGCATAATTTCACCCTTCAGACCGTTAACATCACCCTTGTGGTGCTCTGAAACACAGATCGTGAATACCGTCATTGAGAAAAGAGCATAATTTCACCCTTCAGACCCTTAACATCACCCTTGTGGTGCTCTGAAACACAGATCGTGAATACTGTCATTGAGAAAAGAGCATAATTTCACCCTTCAGACCGTTAACATCACCCTTGTGGTGCTCTGAAACACAGATCGTGATTACCGTCATTGAGAAAAGAGCATAATTTCACCCTTCAGACCCTTAACATCACCCTTGTGGTGCTCTGAAACACAGATCGTGATTACCGTCATTGAGAAAAGAGCATAATTTCACCCTTCAGACCCATAACATCACCCTTGTGGTGCTCTGAAACACAGATCGTGAATACCGTCATTGAGAAGAGAGCATAATTTCACCCTTCAGACCGTTAACATCACCCTTGTGGTGCCCTGAAACACAGATCGTGAATACCGTCATTGAGAAAAGAGCATAATTTCACCCTTCAGACCGTTAACATCACCCTTGTGGTGCTCTGAAACACAGATCGTGAATACCGTCATTGAGAAAAGAGAATAATTTCACCCTTCAGACCGTTAACATCACCCTTGTGGTGCTCTGAACAACACCACGTGATTACCGTCATTGAGAAAAGAGCATAATTTCACCCTTCAGACCCATAACATCACCCTTGTGGTGCTCTGAAACACAGATCGTGAATACCGTCATTGAGAAAAGAGCATAATTTCACCCTTCAGACCGTTAACATCACCCTTGTGGTGCCCTGAACAACACCACGTGATTACCGTCATTGAGAAAAGAGCATAATTTCACCCTTCAGACCCATAACATCACCCTTGTGGTGCTCTGAAACACAGATCGTGATTACCGTCATTGAGAAAAGAGCATAATTTCACCCTTCAGACCCTCAACATCACCCTTGTGGTGCTCTGAAACACAGATCGTGATTACCGTCATTGAGAAAAGAGCATAATTTCACCCTTCAGACCCATAACATCACCCTTGTGGTGCTCTGAAACACAGATCGTGAATACTGTCATTGAGAAAAGAGAATAATTTCACCCTTCAGACCCATAACATCACCCTTGTGGCGCCCTGTACAACAGAACGTGAATACCGTCATTGAGAAAAGAGCATAATTTCACCCTTCAGACCCTCAACATCACCCTTGTGGTGCTCTGAAACACAGATCGTGATTACCGTCATTGAGAAAAGAGCATAATTTCACCCTTCAGACCGTCAACATCACCCTTGTGGTGCTCTGAACAACACCACGTGATTACCGTCATTGAGAAAAGAGCATAATTTCACCCTTCAGACCGTCAACATCACCCTTGTGGTGCTCTGTACAACACCACGTGAATACAGTCATTGAGAAAAGAGAATAATTTCACCCTTCAGACCCATAACATCACCCTTGTGGTACCCTGTACAACAGAACGTGATTACCGTCATTGAGAAAAGAGCATAATTTCACCCTCCAGACCCATAACATCACCCTTGTGGCGCCCTGAACAACACCACGTGATTACCGTCATTGAGAAAAGAGCATAATTTCACCCTTCAGACCCATAACATCACCCTTGTGGTGCCCTGTACAACACCACGTGATTACCGTCATTGAGAAAAGAGCATAATTTCACCCTTCAGACCCATAACATCACCCTTGTGGTGCCCTGAAACACAGATCGTGAATACCGTCATTGAGAAAAGAGAATAATTTCACCCTTCAGACCCATAACATCACCCTTGTGGCGCCCTGTACAACAGAACGTGAATACCGTCATTGAGAAAAGAGCATAATTTTACCCTTCAGACCCTCAACATCACCCTTGTGGTGCTCTGAAACACAGATCGTGAATACCGTCATTGAGAAAAGAGCATAATTTCACCCTTCAGACCCATAACATCACCCTTGTGGTGCTCTGTACAACACCACGTGATTACCGTCATTGAGAAAAGAGCATAATTTCACCCTTCAGACCCATAACATCACCCTTGTGGTGCCCTGAAACACAGATCGTGAATACCGTCATTGAGAAAAGAGAATAATTTCACCCTTCAGACCCATAACATCACCCTTGTGGCGCCCTGAACAACACCACGTGATTACCGTCATTGAGAAAAGAGCATAATTTCACCCTTCAGACCCATAACATCACCCTTGTGGTGCTCTGTACAACACCACGTGATTACCGTCATTGAGAAAAGAGCATAATTTCACCCTTCAGACCGTTAACATCACCCTTGTGGTGCTCTGAAACACAGATCGTGAATACCGTCATTGAGAAAAGAGCATAATTTCACCCTTCAGACCCATAACATCACCCTTGTGGCGCCCTGTACAACAGAACGTGAATACCGTCATTGAGAAAAGAGCATAATTTCACCCTTCAGACCCATAACATCACCCTTGTGGTGCTCTGAAACACAGATCGTGAATACCGTCATTGAGAAAAGAGCATAATTTCACCCTTCAGACCCATAACATCACCCTTGTGGCGCCCTGTACAACAGAACGTGAATACCGTCATTGAGAAAAGAGCATAATTTCACCCTTCAGACCCTCAACATCACCCTTGTGGTGCTCTGAAACACAGATCGTGAATACCGTCATTGAGAAAAGAGCATAATTTCACCCTTCAGACCGTTAACATCACCCTTGTGGTGCCCTGAACAACACCACGTGATTACCGTCATTGAGAAAAGAGCATAATTTCACCCTTCAGACCCATAACATCATCCTTGTGGTGCCCTGTACAACACCACGTGATTACCGTCATTGAGAAAAGAGCATAATTTCACCCTTCAGACCGTTAACATCACCCTTGTGGTGCTCTGAAACACAGAACGTGAATACCGTCATTGAGAAAAGAGCATAATTTCACCCTTCAGACCGTTAACATCACCCTTGTGGTGCTCTGAACCAACAGAACGTGATTACCGTCATTGAGAAAAGAGCATAATTTCACCCTTCAGACCGTTAACATCACCCTTGTGGTGCCCTGAACAACAGAACGTGATTACCGTCATTGAGAAAAGAGCATCATTTCACCCTTCAGACCCTCAACATCACCCTTGTGGTGCTCTGTAACACAGATCGTGAATACCGTCATTGAGAAAAGAGCATAATTTCACCCTTCAGACCGTTAACATCACCCTTGTGGTGCTCTGAAACACAGATCGTGATCACCGTCATTGAGAAAAGAGCATAATTTCACCCTTCAGACCGTTAACATCACCCTTGTGGTGCTCTGAACAACAGAACGTGATTACCGTCATTGAGAAAAGAGCATAATTTCACCCTTCAGACCGTTAACATCACCCTTGTGGTGCTCTGAACAACAGAACGTGATTACCGTCATTGAGAAAAGAGCATAATTTCACCCTTCAGACCGTTAACATCACCCTTGTGGTGCTCTGAAACACAGATCGTGAATACCGTCATTGAGAAAAGAGCATAATTTCACCCTTCAGACCGTTAACATCACCCTTGTGGTGCTCTGAAACACAGATCGTGAATACCGTCATTGAGAAAAGAGCATAATTTCACCCTTCAGACCGTTAACATCACCCTTGTGGTGCCCTGAACAACACCACGTGATTACCGTCATTGAGAAAAGAGCATAATTTCACCCTTCAGACCGTTAACATCACCCTTGTGGTGCTCTGAAACACAGAACGTGAATACCGTCATTGAGAAAAGAGCATAATTTCACCCTCCAGACCCATAACATCACCCTTGTGGTGCTCTGAACAACAGATCGTGAATACCGTCATTGAGAAAAGAGCATAATTCCACCCTTCAGACCGTTAACATCACCCTTGTGGTGCTCTGAAACACAGATCGTGAATACCGTCATTGAGAAAAGAGCATAATTTCACCCTTCAGACCCATATCATCACCCTTGTGGTGCTCTGAAACACAGATCGTGAATACCGTCATTGAGAAAAGAGCATAATTTCACCCTTCAGACCCTCAACATCACCCTTGTGGTGCTCTGAAACACAGATCGTGAATACCGTCATTGAGAAAAGAGCATAATTTCACCCTTCAGACCCATAACATCACCCTTGTGGTGCTCTGAACAACACCACGTGATTACCGTCATTGAGAAAAGAGCATAATTTCACCCTTCAGACCGTTAACATCACCCTTGTGTTGCTCTGAAACACAGAACGTGATTACTGTCATTGAGAAAAGAGCACAATTTCACCCTTCAGACCGTTAACATCACCCTTGTGGTGCTCTGAAACACAGATCGTGAATACCGTCATTGAGAAAAGAGCATAATTTCACCCTTCAGACCCTCAACATCACCCTTGTGGTGCTCTGAAACACAGATCGTGAATACCGTCATTGAGAAAAGAGCATAATTTCACCCTTCAGACCCATAACATCACCCTTGTGGTGCTCTGAACAACACCACGTGATTACCGTCATTGAGAAAAGAGCATAATTTCACCCTTCAGACCGTTAACATCACCCTTGTGGTGCTCTGAACAACACCACGTGATTACCGTCATTGAGAAAAGAGCATAATTTCACCCTTCAGACCCTCAACATCACCCTTGTGGTGCTCTGAAACACAGATCGTGAATACCGTCATTGAGAAAAGAGCATAATTTCACCCTTCAGACCCATAACATCACCCTTGTGGTGCTCTGAACAACACCACGTGATTACCGTCATTGAGAAAAGAGCATAATTTCACCCTTCAGACCGTTAACATCACCCTTGTGGTGCTCTGAAACACAGAACGTGAATACCGTCATTGAGAAAAGAGCATAATTTCACCCTTCAGACCGTTAACATCACCCTTGTGGTGCTCTGAAACACAGAACGTGAATACCGTCATTGAGAAAAGAGCATAATTTCACCCTTCATACCCATAACATCACCCTTG
This sequence comes from Brachyptera risi, assembly GCA_964007535.1. Lineage (NCBI taxonomy): Eukaryota > Metazoa > Arthropoda > Insecta > Plecoptera > Taeniopterygidae > Brachyptera > Brachyptera risi. The sequence goes on along the minus strand of OZ023334.1, from coordinate 2,678,308 downwards.
TGGTGCTCTGAAACACAGATCGTGAATACCGTCATTGAGAAAAGAGCATAATTTCACCCTTCAGACCGTTAACATCACCCTTGTGGTGCCCTGAACAACAGAACGTGATTACCGTCATTGAGAAAAGAGCATAATTTCACCCTTCAGACCGTTAACATCACCCTTGTGGTGCTCTGAAACACAGATCGTGATTACCGTCATTGAGAAAAGAGCATAGTTTCACCCTTCAGACCGTTAACATCACCCTTGTGGTGCTCTGTATAACAGAACGTGATTACCGTCATTGAGAAAAGAGCATATTTTCACCCTTCATACCCATAACATCACCCTTGTGGTGCTCTGAAACACAGATCGTGAATACCGTCATTGAGAAAAGAGCATAATTTCACCCTTCAGACCGTTAACATCACCCTTGTGGTGCTCTGAACAACACCACGTGATTACCGTCATTGAGAAAAGAGCATAGTTTCACCCTTCAGACCGTTAACATCACCCTTGTGGTGCTCTGTATAACAGAACGTGAATACCGTCATTGAGAAAAGAGCATAATTTCACCCTTCATACCCATAACATCACCCTTGTGGTGCTCTGAAACACAGATCGTGAATACCGTCATTGAGAAAAGAGCATAATTTCACCCTTCAGACCCATAACATCACCCTTATGGTGCTCTGAACAACAGAACGTGATCACCGTCATTGAGAAAAGAGCATAATTTCACCCTTCAGACCGTTAACATCACCCTTGTGGTGCTCTGAAACACAGATCGTGATTACCGTCATTGAGAAAAGAGCATAGTTTCACCCTTCAGACCGTTATCATCACCCTTGTGGTGCTCTGTATAACAGAACGTGATTACCGTCATTGAGAAAAGAGCATAATTTCACCCTTCAGACCCATAACATCACCCTTGTGGTGCTCTGAAACACAGATCGTGAATACCGTCATTGAGAAAAGAGCATAATTTCACCCTTCAGACCGTTAACATCACCCTTGTGGTGCTCTGTATAACAGATCGTGAATACCGTCATTGAGAAAAGAGCATAATTTCACCCTTCAGACCGTTAACATCACCCTTGTGGTGCTCTGAACAACACCACGTGATTACCGTCATTGAGAAAAGAGCATAATTTCAACCTTCAGACCGTTAACATCACCCTTGTGGTGCCCTGAAACACAGATCGTGATTACCGTCATTGAGAAAAGAGCATAATTTCACCCTTCAGACCGTTAACATCACCCTTGTGGTGCTCTGAACAACAGATCGTGAATACCGTCATTGAGAAAAGAGCATAATTTCACCCTTCAGACCCATAACATCACCCTTGTGGTGCCCTGTACAACAGAACGTGAATACCGTCATTGAGAAAAGAGCATAATTTCACCCTTCAGACCGTTAACATCACCCTTGTGGTGCTCTGAAACACAGATCGTGAATACCGTCATTGAGAAAAGAGCATAATTTCACCCTTCAGACCCATAACATCACCCTTGTGGTGCCCTGTACAACACCACGTGATTACCGTCATTGAGAAAAGAGCATAATTTCACCCTTCAGACCGTTAACATCACCCTTGTGGTGCTCTGAAACACAGATCGTGAATACCGTCATTGAGAAAAGAGCATAATTTCACCCTTCAGACCGTTAACATCACCCTTGTGATGCTCTGAAACACAGATCGTGAATACCGTCACTGAGAAAAGAGCATAATTTCACCCTTCAGACCGTTAACATCACCCTTGTGGTGCCCTGAAACACAGAACGTGATTACCGTCATTGAGAAAAGAGCATAATTTCACCCTTCAGACCCATAACATCACCCTTGTGGTGCTCTGAAACACAGATCGTGAATACCGTCATTGAGAAAAGAGCATAATTTCACCCTTCAGACCGTTAACATCACCCTTGTGGTGCCCTGAACAACACCACGTGAATACCGTCATTGAGAAAAGAGCATAATTTCACCCTTCAGACCCATAACATCACCCTTGTGGTGCTCTGAAACACAGAACGTGATTACCGTCATTGAGAAAAGAGCATAATTTCACCCTTCAGACCCATAACATCACCCTTGTGGTGCTCTGAAACACAGATCGTGATTACCGTCATTGAGAAAAGAGCATAATTTCACCCTTCAGACCCATAACATCACCCTTGTGGTGCTCTGAACAACACCACGTGATTACCGTCATTGAGAAAAGAGCATAATTTCACCCTTCAGACCGTTAACATCACCCTTGTGGTGCTCTGAACAACAGATCGTGAATACCGTCATTGAGAAAAGAGCATAATTTCACCCTTCAGACCGTTAACATCACCCTTGTGGTGCTCTGAAACACAGATCGTGAATACCGTCATTGAGAAAAGAGCATAATTTCACCCTTCAGACCCATAACATCACCCTTGTGGTGCTCTGAAACACAGATCGTGAATACCGTCATTGAGAAAAGAGCATAATTTCACCCTTCAGACCCTCAACATCACCCTTGTGGTGCCCTGAAACACAGATCGTGAATACCGTCATTGAGAAATGAGCATAATTTCACCCTTCAGACCCTCAACATCACCCTTGTGGTGCCCTGTACAACACCACGTGATTACCGTCATTGAGAAAAGAGCATAATTTCACCCTTCAGACCCATAACATCACCCTTGTGGTGCTCTGAAACACAGATCGTGAATACCGTCATTGAGAAAAGAGCATAATTTCACCCTTCAGACCCATAACATCACCCTTGTGGTGCTCTGAAACACAGAACGTGATTACCGTCATTGAGAAAAGAGCATAATTTCACCCTTCAGACCCATAACATCACCCTTGTGGTGCTCTGAAACACAGATCGTGAATACCGTCATTGAGAAAAGAGCATAATTTCACCCTTCAGACCCATAACATCACCCTTGTGGTGCTCTGAACAACACCACGTGATTACCGTCATTGAGAAAAGAGCATAATTTCACCCTTCAGACCCATAACATCACCCTTGTGGTGCTCTGAAACACAGATCGTGAATACCGTCATTGAGAAAAGAGCAAAATTTCACCCTTCAGACCCATAACATCACCCTTGTGGTGCTCTGAACAACACCACGTGATTACCGTCATTGAGAAAAGAGCATAATTTCACCCTTCAGACCCATAACATCACCCTTGTGGTGCTCTGAAACACAGAACGTGATTACCGTCATTGAGAAAAGAGCATAATTTCACCCTTCAGACCCATAACATCACCCTTGTGGTGCTCTGAAACACAGATCGTGAATACCGTCATTGAGAAAAGAGCATAATTTCACCCTTCAGACCCATAACATCACCCTTGTGGTGCTCTGAACAACACCACGCTATTACCGTCATTGAGAAAAGAGCATAATTTCACCCTTCAGACCGTTAACATCACCCTTGTGGTGCTCTGAAACACAGATCGTGAATACCGTCATTGAGAAAAGAGCATAATTTCACCCTTCAGACCGTTAACATCACTCTTGTGGTGCCCTGTACAACACCACGTGATTACCGTCATTGAGAAAAGAGTATAATTTCACCCTTCAGACCGTTAACATCACCCTTGTGGCGCCCTGAACAACACCACGTGATTACGGTCATTGAGAAAAGAGCATAATTTCACCCTTCAGACCCATAACATCACCCTTGTGGTGCTCTGAAACACAGATCGTGAATATCGTCATTGAGAAAAGAGCATAATTTCACCCTTCAGACCCTTAACATCACTCTTGTGGTGCCCTGTACAACACCACGTGATTACCGTCTTTGAGAAAAGAGCATAATTTCACCATTCAGACCCATAACATCACCCTTGTGGTGCCCTGTACAACACCACGTGATTACCGTCATTGAGAAAAGAGCATAATTTCACCCTTCAGACCCATAACATCACCCTTGTGGTGCTCTGAAACACAGATCGTGAATACCGTCATTGAGAAAAGAGCATAATTTCACCCTTCAGACCGTTAACATCACTCTTGTGGTGCCCTGTACAACACCACGTGATTACCGTCTTTGAGAAAAGAGCATAATTTCACCCTTCAGACCCATAACATCACCCTTGTGGTGCCCTGAACAACAGAACGTGATTACCGTCATTGAGAAAAGAGCATAATTTCACCCTTCAGACCCATAACATCAACCTTGTGGTGCCCTGTACAACACCACGTGATTACCGTCATTGAGAAAAGAGCATAATTTCACCCGTCAGACCGTTAACATCACCCTTGTGGTGCCCTGAAACACAGATCGTGATTACCGTCATTGAGAAAAGAGCATAATTTCACCCTTCAGACCCATAACATCACCCTTGTGGTGCTCTGAAACACAGATCGTGAATACCGTCATTGAGAAAAGAGCATAATTTCACCCTTCAGACCGTTAACATCACCCTTGTGGTGCTCTGAAACACAGATCGTGAATACCGTCATTGAGAAAAGAGCATAATTTCACCCTTCAGACCGTTAACATCACCCTTGTGGTGCTCTGAAACACAGATCGTGAATACCGTCATTGAGAAAAGAGCATAATTTCACCCTTCAGACCGTTAACATCACCCTTGTGGTGCTCTGAAACACAGATCGTGAATACCGTCATTGAGAGAAGAGCATAATTTCACCCTTCAGACCGTTAACATCACCCTTGTGGTGCTCTGAAACACAGATCGTGAATACCGTCATTGAGAAAAGAGCATAATTTCACCCTTCAGACCGTTAACATCACCCTTGTGGTGCTCTGAAACACAGATCGTGAATACCGTCATTGAGAAAAGAGCATAATTTCACCCTTCAGACCGTTAACATCACCCTTGTGGTGCCCTGTATAACACCACGTGATTACCGTCATTGAGAAAAGAGCATAATTTCACCCTTCAGACCCATAACATCACCCTTGTGGTGCTCTGAAACACAGATCGTGAATACCGTCATTGAGAAAAGAGCATAATTTCACCCTTCAGACCGTTAACATCACTCTTGTGGTGCCCTGTACAACACCACGTGATTACCGTCATTGAGAAAAGAGTATAATTTCACCCTTCAGACCCATAACATCACCCTTGTGGTGCTCTGAAACACAGATTGTGAATACCGTCATTGAGAAAAGAGCATAATTTCACCCTTCAGACCGTTAACATAACTCTTGTGGTGCCCTGTACAACACCACGTGATTACCGTCTTTGAGAAAAGAGCATAATTTCACCCTTCAGACCCATAACATCACCCTTGTGGTGCCCTGAACAACAGAACGTGATTACCGTCATTGAGAAAAGAGCATAATTTCACCCTTCAGACCCATAACATCAACCTTGTGGTGCCCTGTACAACACCACGTGATCACCGTCATTGAGAAAAGAGCATAATTTCACCCTTCAGACCCATAACATCACCCTTGTGGTGCCCTGAAACACAGAACGTGAATACCGTCATTGAGAAAAGAGCATAATTTCACCCTCCAGACCGTTAACATCACCCTTGTGGTGCCCTGAACAACAGGACGTGATTACCGTCATTGAGAAAAGAGCATAATTTCACCCTTCAGACCCATAACATCACCCTTGTGGTGCCCTGAACAACAGAACGTGAATACCGTCCTTGAGAGAAGAGCATAATTTCACCCTCCAGACCGTTAACATCACCCTTGTGGTGCTCTGAAACACTGAACGTGAATACCGTCATTGAGAAAAGAGCATAATTTCACCCTCCAGACCGTTAACATCACCCTTGTGGTGCCCTGAACAACAGGACGTGATTACCGTCATTGAGAAAAGAGCATAATTGCACCCTCCAGACCGTTAACATCACCCTTGTGGTGCTCTGAACAACAGAACGTGAATACCGTCATTGAGAGAAGAGCATAATTTCACCCTCCAGACCGTTAACATCACCCTTGTGGTGCTCTGAAACACTGAACGTGAATACCGTCATTGAGAAAAGAGCATGATTTCACCCTTCAGACCCATAACATCACCCTTGTGGTGCCCTGAACAACAGAACGTGAATACCGTCATTGAGAGAAGAGCATAATTTCACCCTCCAGACCGTTAACATCACCCTTGTGGTGCTCTGAAACACTGAACGTGAATACCGTCATTGAGAAAAGAGCATAATTTCACCCTCCAGACCGTTAACATCACCCTTGTGGTGCCCTGAACAACAGGACGTGATTACCGTCATTGAGAAAAGAGCATAATTGCACCCTCCAGACCGTTAACATCACCCTTGTGGTGCTCTGAACAACAGAACGTGAATACCGTCATTGAGAGAAGAGCATAATTTCACCCTCCAGACCGTTAACATCACCCTTGTGGTGCTCTGAAACACTGAACTTGAATACCGTCATTGAGAAAAGAGCATGATTTCACCCTTCAGACCCATAACATCACCCTTGTGGTGCCCTGAACAACAGGACGTGATTACCGTCATTGAGAAAAGAGTCTAATTTCACCCTTCAGACCCATAACATCACCCTTGTGGTGCCCTGAACAACAGAACATGATTACCGTCATTGAGAAAAGAGTCTAATTGCACCCTTCAGACCCATAACATCACCCTTGTGGTGCCCTGTACAACAGAACATGATTACCGTCATTGAGAAAAGAGTCTAATTGCACCCTTCAGACCCATAACATCACCCTTGTGGTGCCCTGTACAACAGAACGTGAATACCGTCATTGAGAAAAGAGCATAATTTCACCCTTCAGACCCATAACATCACCCTTGTGGTGCCCTGAAACACAGAACGTGAATACCGTCATTGAGAAAAGAGCATAATTTCACCCTTCAGACCCATAACATCACCCTTGAGGCACCCTGTACTACACCACGTGATTACCGTCATTGAGAAAAGAGCATAATTTCACCCTTCAGACCCATAACATCATCCTTGTGGTGCTCTGAACCAACAGAACGTGAATACCGACATTGAGAAAAGAGCATAATTTCACCCTTCAGACCCATAACATCACCCTTGTGGTGCCCTGAACAACACCACGTGATTACCGTCATTGAGAAAAGAGCCTAATTTCACCCTTCAGACCGTTAACATCACCCTTGTGGTGCCCTGAACAACAGAACGTGAATACCGTCATTGAGAAAAGAGCATAATTTCACCCTTCAGACCCATAACATCACCCTTGTGGTGCCCTGTACAACACCACGTGATTACCGTCATTGAGAAAAGAGCATAATTTCACCCTTCAGACCGTTAACATCACTCTTGTGGTGCCCTGTACAACACCACGTGATTACCGTCATTGAGAAAAGAGCATAATTTCACCCTTCAGACCGTTAACATCACCCTTCTGGTGCCCTGAACAACAGAACGTGAATACCGTCATTGAGAAAAGAGCATACTTTCACCCTCCAGACCCATAGCATCACCCTTGTGGTGCTCTGAACCAACAGAACGTGAATACCGTCATTGAGAAAAGAGCATAATTTCACCCTTCAGACCCATAACATCACCCTTGTGGTGCCCTGTACAACACCACGTGATTACCGTCATTGAGAAAAGAGCATAATTTCACCCTTCAGACCGTTAACATCACCCTTGTGGTGCCCTGTACAACAGAACGTGAATACCGTCATTGAGAAAAGAGCATCATTTCACCCTTCAGACCCATAACATCACCCTTGTGGTGCCCTGAACAACAGAACGTGATTACCGTCATTGAGAAAAGAGCATAATTTCACCCTTCAGACCCATAACATCACCCTTGTGGTGCCCTGAACAACAGAACGTGATTACCGTCATTGAGAAAAGAGCATAATTTCACCCTTCAGACCGTTAACATCACCCTTGTGGTGCCCTGTACAACAGAACGTGAATACCGTCATTGAGAAAAGAGCATAATTTCACCCTTCAGACCGTTAACATCACCCTTGTGGTGCCCTGTACAACAGAACGTGAATACCGTCATTGAGAAAAGAGCATAATTTCACCCTTCAGACCCATAACATCACCCTTGTGGTGCCCTGAACAACAGAACGTGATTACCGTCATTGAGAAAAGAGCATAATTTCACCCTTCAGACCGTTAACATCACCCTTGTGGTGCCCTGAACAACAGAACGTGAATACCGTCATTGAGAAAAGAGCATAATTTCAACCTTCAGACCGTTAACATCACCCTTGTGGTGCCCTGTACAACAGAACGTGAATACCGTCATTGAGAAAAGAGCATAATTTCACCCTTCAGACCCATAACATCACCCTTGTGGTGCCCTGAACAACAGAACGTGATTACCGTCATTGAGAAAAGAGCATAATTTCACCCTTCAGACCGTTAACATCACCCTTGTGGTGCCCTGTACAACAGAACGTGAATACCGTCATTGAGAAAAGAGCATAATTTCACCCTTCAGACCGTTAACATCACCCTTGTGGTGCCCTGTACAACAGAACGTGAATACCGTCATTGTGAAAAGAGCATAATTTCACCCTTCAGACCCATAACATCACCCTTGTGGTGCCCTGAACAACAGAACGTGATTACCGTCATTGAGAAAAGAGCATAATTTCACCCTTCAGACCGTTAACATCACCCTTGTGGTGCCCTGTACAACACCACGTGATTACCGTCATTGAGAAAAGAGCATAATTTCACCCTTCAGACCCATAACATCACCCTTGTGGTGCCCTGAACAACAGAACGTGAATAACGTCATTGAGAAAAGAGCATAATTTCACCCTTCAGACCCATAACATCACCCTTGTGGTGCCCTGTACAACACCACGTGATTACCGTCATTGGGAAAAGAGCATAATTTCACCCTTCAGACCCATAACATCATCCTTGTGGTGCCCTGAACAACGGAACGTGATTACCGTCATTGAGAAAAGAGCATAATTTCACCCTTCAGACCGTTAACATCACCCTTGTGGTGCTCTGAAACACAGATCGTGAATACCGTCATTGAGAAAAGAGCATAATTTCACCCTTCAGACCGTTAACATCACCCTTGTGGTGCTCTGAAACACAGATCGTGAATACCGTCATTGAGAAAAGAGCATAATTTCACCCTTCAGACCGTTAACATCACCCTTGTGGTGCCCTGTATAACACCACGTGATTACCGTCATTGAGAAAAGAGCATAATTTCACCCTTCAGACCCATAACATCACCCTTGTGGTGCTCTGAAACACAGATCGTGAATACCGTCATTGAGAAAAGAGCATAATTTCACCCTTCAGACCGTTAACATCACTCTTGTGGTGCCCTGTACAACACCACGTGATTACCGTCATTGAGAAAAGAGTATAATTTCACCCTTCAGACCCATAACATCACCCTTGTGGTGCTCTGAAACACATATCGTGAATACCGTCATTGAGAAAAGAGCATAATTTCACCCTTCAGACCGTTAACATAACTCTTGTGGTGCCCTGTACAACACCACGTGATTACCGTCTTTGAGAAAAGAGCATAATTTCACCCTTCAGACCCATAACATCACCCTTGTGGTGCCCTGAACAACAGAACGTGATTACCGTCATTGAGAAAAGAGCATAATTTCACCCTTCAGACCCATAACATCAACCTTGTGGTGCCCTGTACAACACCACGTGATCACCGTCATTGAGAAAAGAGCATAATTTCACCCTTCAGACCCATAACATCACCCTTGTGGTGCCCTGAAACACAGAACGTGAATACCGTCATTGAGAAAAGAGCATAATTTCACCCTCCAGACCGTTAACATCACCCTTGTGGTGCCCTGAACAACAGGACGTGATTACCGTCATTGAGAAAAGAGCATAATTTCACCCTTCAGACCCATAACATCACCCTTGTGGTGCCCTGAACAACAGAACGTGAATACCGTCATTGAGAGAAGAGCATAATTTCACCCTCCAGACCGTTAACATCACCCTTGTGGTGCTCTGAAACACTGAACGTGAATACCGTCATTGAGAAAAGAGCATAATTTCACCCTCCAGACCGTTAACATCACCCTTGTGGTGCCCTGAACAACAGGACGTGATTACCGTCATTGAGAAAAGAGCATAATTGCACCCTCCAGACCGTTAACATCACCCTTGTGGTGCTCTGAACAACAGAACGTGAATACCGTCATTGAGAGAAGAGCATAATTTCACCCTCCAGACCGTTAACATCACCCTTGTGGTGCTCTGAAACACTGAACGTGAATACCGTCATTGAGAAAAGAGCATGATTTCACCCTTCAGACCCATAACATCACCCTTGTGGTGCCCTGAACAACAGAACGTGAATACCGTCATTGAGAGAAGAGCATAATTTCACCCTCCAGACCGTTAACATCACCCTTGTGGTGCTCTGAAACACTGAACGTGAATACCGTCATTGAGAAAAGAGCATAATTTCACCCTCCAGACCGTTAACATCACCCTTGTGGTGCCCTGAACAACACGACGTGATTACCGTCATTGAGAAAAGAGCATAATTGCACCCTCCAGACCGTTAACATCACCCTTGTGGTGCTCTGAACAACAGAACGTGAATACCGTCATTGAGAGAAGAGCATAATTTCACCCTCCAGACCGTTAACATCACCCTTGTGGTGCTCTGAAACACTGAACTTGAATACCGTCATTGAGAAAAGAGCATGATTTCACCCTTCAGACCCATAACATCACCCTTGTGGTGCCCTGAACAACAGGACGTGATTACCGTCATTGAGAAAAGAGTCTAATTTCACCCTTCAGACCCATAACATCACCCTTGTGGTGCCCTGAACAACAGAACATGATTACCGTCATTGAGAAAAGAGTCTAATTGCACCCTTCAGACCCATAACATCACCCTTGTGGTGCCCTGTACAACAGAACATGATTACCGTCATTGAGAAAAGAGTCTAATTGCACCCTTCAGACCCATAACATCACCCTTGTGGTGCCCTGTACAACAGAACGTGAATACCGTCATTGAGAAAAGAGCATAATTTCACCCTTCAGACCCATAACATCACCCTTGTGGTGCCCTGAAACACAGAACGTGAATACCGTCATTGAGAAAAGAGCATAATTTCACCCTTCAGACCCATAACATCACCCTTGAGGCACCCTGTACTACACCACGTGATTACCGTCATTGAGAAAAGAGCATAATTTCACCCTTCAGACCCATAACATCATCCTTGTGGTGCTCTGAACCAACAGAACGTGAATACCGACATTGAGAAAAGAGCATAATTTCACCCTTCAGACCCATAACATCACCCTTGTGGTGCCCTGAACAACACCACGTGATTACCGTCATTGAGAAAAGAGCCTAATTTCACCCTTCAGACCGTTAACATCACCCTTGTGGTGCCCTGAACAACAGAACGTGAATACCGTCATTGAGAAAAGAGCATAATTTCACCCTTCAGACCCATAACATCACCCTTGTGGTGCCCTGTACAACACCACGTGATTACCGTCATTGAGAAAAGAGCATAATTTCACCCTTCAGACCGTTAACATCACTCTTGTGGTGCCCTGTACAACACCACGTGATTACCGTCATTGAGAAAAGAGCATAATTTCACCCTTCAGACCGTTAACATCACCCTTCTGGTGCCCTGAACAACAGAACGTGAATACCGTCATTGAGAAAAGAGCATACTTTCACCCTCCAGACCCATAGCATCACCCTTGTGGTGCTCTGAACCAACAGAACGTGAATACCGTCATTGAGAAAAGAGCATAATTTCACCCTTCAGACCCATAACATCACCCTTGTGGTGCCCTGTACAACACCACGTGATTACCGTCATTGAGAAAAGAGCATAATTTCACCCTTCAGACCGTTAACATCACCCTTGTGGTGCCCTGTACAACAGAACGTGAATACCGTCATTGAGAAAAGAGCATCATTTCACCCTTCAGACCCATAACATCACCCTTGTGGTGCCCTGAACAACAGAACGTGATTACCGTCATTGAGAAAAGAGCATAATTTCACCCTTCAGACCCATAACATCACCCTTGTGGTGCCCTGAACAACAGAACGTGATTACCGTCATTGAGAAAAGAGCATAATTTCACCCTTCAGACCGTTAACATCACCCTTGTGGTGCCCTGTACAACAGAACGTGAATACCGTCATTGAGAAAAGAGCATAATTTCACCCTTCAGACCGTTAACATCACCCTTGTGGTGCCCTGTACAACAGAACGTGAATACCGTCATTGAGAAAAGAGCATAATTTCACCCTTCAGACCCATAACATCACCCTTGTGGTGCCCTGAACAACAGAACGTGATTACCGTCATTGAGAAAAGAGCACAATTTCACCCTTCAGACCGTTAACATCACCCTTGTGGTGCCCTGAACAACAGAACGTGAATACCGTCATTGAGAAAAGAGCATAATTTCAACCTTCAGACCGTTAACATCACCCTTGTGGTGCCCTGTACAACAGAACGTGAATACCGTCATTGAGAAAAGAGCATAATTTCACCCTTCAGACCCATAACATCACCCTTGTGGTGCCCTGAACAACAGAACGTGATTACCGTCATTGAGAAAAGAGCATAATTTCACCCTTCAGACCGTTAACATCACCCTTGTGGTGCCCTGTACAACAGAACGTGAATACCGTCATTGAGAAAAGAGCATAATTTCACCCTTCAGAGCGTTAACATCACCCTTGTGGTGCCCTGTACAACAGAACGTGAATACCGTCATTGTGAAAAGAGCATAATTTCACCCTTCAGACCCATAACATCACCCTTGTGGTGCCCTGAACAACAGAACGTGATTACCGTCATTGAGAAAAGAGCATAATTTCACCCTTCAGACCGTTAACATCACCCTTGTGGTGCCCTGTACAACACCAAGTGATTACCGTCATTGAGAAAAGAGCATAATTTCACCCTTCAGACCCATAACATCACCCTTGTGGTGCCCTGAACAACAGAACGTGAATAACGTCATTGAGAAAAGAGCATAATTTCACCCTTCAGACCCATAACATCACCCTTGTGGTGCCCTGTACAACACCACGTGATTACCGTCATTGGGAAAAGAGCATAATTTCACCCTTCAGACCCATAACATCATCCTTGTGGTGCCCTGAACAACGGAACGTGATTACCGTCATTGAGAAAAGAGCATAATTTCACCCTTCAGACCGTTAACATCACCCTTGTGGTGCTCTGAACCAACAGAACGTGAATACCGTCATTAAGAAAAGAGCATAATTTCACCCTTCAGACCCATAACATCACCCTTGTGGTGCCCTGTACAACACCACGTGATTACCGTCATTGAGAAAAGAGCATAATTTCACCCTTCAGACCGTTAACATCACCCTTGTGGTGCCCTGTACAACACCACGTGATTACCGTCATTGAGAAAAGAGCATAATTTCACCCTTCAGACCGTTAACATCACCCTTGTGGTGCCCTGTACAACAGAACGTGAATACCGTCATTGAGAAAAGAGCATAATTTCACCCTTCAGACCCATAACATCACCCTTGTGGTGCCCTGTACAACACCACGTGATTACCGTCATTGAGAAAAGAGCATAATTTCACCCTTCAGACCGTTAACATCACCCTTGTGGTGCCCTGTACAACAGAACGTGAATACCGTCATTGAGAAAAGAGCATAATTTCACCCTTCAGACCCATAACATCACCCATGTGGTGCCCTGAACAACAGAACGTGATTACCGTCATTGAGAAAAGAGAATAATTTCACCCTTCAGACCCATAACATCACCCTTGTGGTGCTCTGTACAACACCACGTGATTACCGTCATTGAGAAAAGAGCATAATTTCACCCTTCAGACCGTTAACATCACCCTTGTGGTGCCCTAAACAACAGAACGTGATTACCGTCATTGAGAAAAGAGCATAATTTCACCCTTCAGACCGTTAACATCACCCTTGTGGTGCCCTGTACAACAGAACGTGAATACCGTCATTGAGAAAAGAGCATAATTTCATTCTTCAGACCCATAACATCACCCTTGTGGTGCCCTGTACAACACCACGTGATTACCGTCATTGAGAAAAGAGCATAATTTCACCCTTCAGACCGTTAACATCACCCTTGTGGTGCCCTGTACAACAGAACGTGAATACCGTCATTGAGAAAAGAGCATAATTTCACCCTTCAGACCCATAACATCACCCTTGTGGTGCCCTGAACAACAGAACGTGATTACCGTCATTGAGAAAAGAGCATAATTTCACCCTTCAGACCCATAACATCACCCTTGTGGTGCTCTGTACAACACCACGTGATTACCGTCATTGAGAAAAGAGCATAATTTCACCCTTCAGACCGTTAACATCACCCTTGTGGTGCCCTGTACAACAGAACGTGAATACCGCAATTGAGAAAAGAGCATAATTTCACCCTTCAGACCCATAACATCACCCTTGTGGTGCCCTGAACAACAGAACGTGATTACCGTCATTGAGAAAAGAGCATAATTTCACCCTTCAGACCGTTAACATCACCCTTGTGGTGCCCTGTACAACAGAACGTGAATACCGTCATTGAGAAAAGAGCATAATTTCACCCTTCAGACCGTTAACATCACCCTTGTGGTGCCCTGTACAACAGAACGTGAATACCGTCATTGAGAAAAGAGCATAATTTCACCCTTCAGACCGTCAACATCACCCTTGTGGCGCCCTGTACAACACCACGTGATTACCGTCATTGAGAAAATAGCATAATTTCACCCTTCAGACCCTTAACATCACCCTTGTGGTGCCCTGAAACACAGATCGTGAATACTGTCATTGAGAAAAGAGCATAATTTCACCCTTCAGACCGTTAACATCACCCTTGTGGTGCTCTGAACAACACCACGTGATTACCGTCATTGAGAAAAGAGCATAATTTCACCCTTCAGACACATAACATCACCCTTGTGGTGCTCTGTACAACACCACGTGATTACCGTCATTGAGAAAAGAGCATAATTTCACCCTTCAGACCGTCAACATCACCCTTGTGGCGCCCTGTACAACACCACGTGATTACCGTCATTGAGAAAAGAGCATAATTTCACCCTTCAGACCGTTAACATCACCCTTGTGGTGCCCTGAAACACAGATCGTGAATACTGTCATTGAGAAAAGAGCATAATTTCACCCTTCAGACCGTTAACATCACCCTTGTGGTGCTCTGAACAACACCACGTGATTACCGTCATTGAGAAAAGAGCATAATTTCACCCTTCAGACCCATAACATCACCCTTGTGGTGCCCTGAACAACAGAACGTGAATACCGTCATTGAGAAAAGAGCATAATTTCACCCTTCAGACCGTTAACATCACCCTTGTGGTGCTCTGAAACACAGAACGTGATTACCGTCATTGAGAAAAGAGCATAATTTCACCCTTCAGACCCATAACATCACCCTTGTGGTGCTCTGAAACACAGATCGTGAATACCGTCATTGAGAAAAGAGCATAATTTCACCCTTCAGACCGTTAACATCACCCTTGTGGTGCTCTGAAACACAGATCGTGATTACCGTCATTGAGAAAAGAGCATAATTTCACCCTTCAGACCCTCAACATCACCCTTGTGGTGCTCTGAAACACAGATCGTGAATACCGTCATTGAGAAAAGAGCATAATTTCACCCTTCAGACCGTTAACATCACCCTTGTGGTGCCCTGTACAACACCACGTGATTACCGTCATTGAGAAAAGAGCATAATTTCATCCTTCAGACCCTCAACATCACCCTTGTGGTGCCCTGAAACACAGATCGTGAATACCGTCATTGAGAAAAGAGCATAATTTCACCCTTCAGACCGTTAACATCACCCTTGTGGTGCTCTGAACAACAGATCGTGAATACTGTCATTGAGAAAAGAGCATAATTTCACCCTTCAGACCCATAACATCACCCTTGTGGTGCCCTGAACAACACCACGTGATTACCTTCATTGAGAGAAGAGCATAATTTCACCCTTCAGA
The DNA here is from genome assembly GCA_964007535.1 of Brachyptera risi. Taxonomy (NCBI): domain Eukaryota; kingdom Metazoa; phylum Arthropoda; class Insecta; order Plecoptera; family Taeniopterygidae; genus Brachyptera; species Brachyptera risi. Next base: position 2,662,385 of record OZ023334.1, on the reverse strand, counting down.
CCGTTAACATCACCCTTGTGGTGCTCTGAAACACAGATCGTGAATACCGTCATTGAGAAAAGAGCATAGTTTCACCCTTCAGACCGTTAACATCACCCTTGTGGTGCTCTGAACAACACCACGTGATTACTGTCATTGAGAAAAGAGCATAATTTCACCCTTCAGACCCATAACATCACCCTTGTGGTGCCCTGAAACACAGATCGTGAATACCGTCATTGAGAAAAGAGCATAATTTCACCCTTCAGACCGTTAACATCACCCTTGTGGTGCTCTGAACAACAGAACGTGATTACCGTCATTGAGAAAAGAGCATAATTTCACCCTTCAGACCCATAACATCATCCTTGTGGTGCCCTGTACAACACCACGTGATTACCGTCATTGAGAGAAGAGCATAATTTCACCCTCCAGACCGTTAACATCACCCTTGTGGCGCCCTGTACAACACCACGTGATTACCGTCATTGAGAAAAGAGCATAATTTCACCCTCCAGACCGTTAACATCACCCTTGTGGTGCTCTGAAACACAGATCGTGAATACCGTCATTGAGAAAAGAGCATAATTTCACCCTCCAGACCGTTAACATCACCCTTGTGGTGCTCTGAAACACAGATCGTGAATACCGTCATTGAGAAAAGAGCATAATTTCACCCTCCAGACCGTTAACATCACCCTTGTGGTGCTCTGAAACACAGATCGTGAATACCGTCATTGAGAAAAGAGCATAATTTCACCCTCCAGACCGTTAACATCACCCTTGTGGTGCTCTGAAACACAGATCGTGAATACCGTCATTGAGAAAAGAGCATAATTTCACCCTTCAGACCGTTAACATCACCCTTGTGGTGCCCTGAACAACAGGACGTGATTACTGTCATTGAGAAAAGAGCATAATTTCACCCTTCAGACCGTTAACATCACCCTTGTGGTGCCCTGAACAACAGGACGTGATTACTGTCATTGAGAAAAGAGCATAATTTCACCCTTCAGACCCTCAACATCACCCTTGTGGTGCCCTGTACAACACACGTGATTACCGTCATTGAGAAAAGAGCATAATTTCACCCTTCAGACCCTCAACATCACCCTTGTGGTGCCCTGAAACACAGATCGTGAATACCGCCATTGAGAAAAGAGCAGAATTTCACCCTTCAGACCCATAACATCACCCTTGTGGTGCTCTGTACAACACCACGTGATTACCGTCATTGAGAAAAGAGCATAATTTCACCCTTCAGACCCTCAACATCACCCTTGTGGTGCCCTGTACAACACACGTGATTACCGTCATTGAGAAAAGAGCATAATTTCACCCTTCAGACCCATAACATCACCCTTGTGGTGCTCTGAAACACAGATCGTGAATACCGTCATTGAGAAAAGAGCATAATTTCACCCTTCAGACCGTTAACATCACCCTTGTGGTGCCCTGTACAACAGAACGTGAATACCGTCATTGAGAAAAGAGCATAATTTCACGCTTCAGACCCTCAACATCACCCTTGTGGTGCTCTGTACAACACACGTGATTACCGTCATTGAGAAAAGAGCATAATTTCACCCTTCAGACCCATAACATCACCCTTGTGGTGCTCTGAAACACAGATCGTGAATACCGTCATTGAGAAAAGAGCATAATTTCACCCTTCAGACCGTTAACATCACCCTTGTGGTGCCCTGTACAACAGAACGTGAATACCGTCATTGAGAAAAGAGCATAATTTCACCCTTCAGACCCTCAACATCACCCTTGTGGTGCTCTGAAACACAGATCGTGAATACCGTCATTGAGAAAAGAGCATAATTTCACCCTTCAGACCGTTAACATCACCCTTGTGGTGCTCTGAAACACTGAACGTGAATACCGTCATCGAGAAAAGAGCATAATTTCACCCTTCAGACCCTCAACATCACCCTTGTGGTGCTCTGAACAACAGAACGTGATTACCGTCATTGAGAAAAGAGCATAATTTCACCCTTCAGACCGTTAACATCACCCTTGTGGCGCCCTGTACAACACCACGTGATTACCGTCATTGAGAAAAGAGCATAGTTTCACCCTTCAGACCGTTAACATCACCCTTGTGGTGCTCTGAACAACAGAACGTGATTACCGTCATTGAGAAAAGAGCATAATTTCACCCTTCAGACCGTTAACATCACCCTTGTGGTGCTCTGAAACACTGAACGTGAATACCGTCATTGAGAAAAGAGCATAATTTCACCCTTCAGACCGTTAATATCACCCTTGTGGTGCTCTGAAACACAGATCGTGAATACCGTCATTGAGAAAAGAGCATAATTTCACCCTTCAGACCGTTAACATCACCCTTGTGGTGCCCTGAACAACACCACGTGATTACCGTCATTGAGAAAAGAGCATAATTTCACCCTTCAGACCCATAACATCACCCTTGTGGTGCCCTGTACAACAGAACGTGATTACCGTCATTGAGAAGAGAGCATAATTTCACCCTTCAGACCGTTAACATCACCCTTGTGGTGCTCTGAAACACAGATCGTGATTACCGTCATTGAGAAAAGAGCATAATTTCACCCTTCAGACCCATAACATCACCCTTGTGGTGCCCTGTACAACAGAACGTGATTACCGTCATTGAGAAGAGAGCATAATTTCACCCTTCAGACCGTTAACATCACCCTTGTGGTGCTCTGAAACACCTAACGTGAATACCGTCATTGAGAAAAGAGCATAATTTCACCCTTCAGACCCATAACATCACCCTTGTGGTGCCCTGTACAACACCACGTGATTACCGTCATTGAGAAAAGAGCAAAATTTCACCCTTCAGATCGTTAACATCACCCTTATGGTGCTCTGAAACACCTAACGTGAATACCGTCTTTGAGAAAAGAGCATAATTTCACCCTTCAGACCCATAACATCACCCTTGTGGTGCTCTGAACAACACCATGTGATTACCGTCATTGAGAAAAGAGCATAATTTCACCCTCCAGACCGTTAACATCACCCTTGTGGTGCTCTGAAACACAGATCGTGAATACCGTCATTGAGAAAAGAGCATAATTTCACCCTTCAGACCCATAACATCACCCTTGTGGTGCCCTGTACAACACCACGTGATTACCGTCATTGAGAAAAGAGCATAATTTCACCCTTCAGACCCTCAACATCACCCTTGTGGTGCTCTGAAACACAGATCGTGAATACCGTCATTGAGAAAAGAGCATAATTTCACCCTTCAGACCCATAACATCACCCTTGTGGTGCCCTGTACAACACCACGTGATTACCGTCATTGAGAAAAGAGCATAATTTCACCCTTCAGACCGTTAACATCACCCTTGTGGTGCTCTGAAACACCTAACGTGAATACCGTCATTGAGAAAAGAGCATAATTTCACCCTTCAGACCCATAACATCACCCTTGTGGTGCTCTGAACAACACCATGTGATTACCGTCATTGAGAAAAGAGCATAATTTCACCCTCCAGACCGTTAACATCACCCTTGTGGTGCTCTGAAACACAGATCGTGAATACCGTCATTGAGAAAAGAGCATAATTTCACCCTTCAGACCCTCAACATCACCCTTGTGGTGCTCTGAACAACAGAACGTGATTACCGTCATTGAGAAAAGAGCATAATTTCACCCTCCAGACCCTCAACATCACCCTTGTGGTGCTCTGAACAACAGAACGTGATTACCGTCATTGAGAAAAGAGCATAATTTCACCCTTCAGACCGTTAACATCACCCTTGTGGTGCCCTGTACAACAGAACGTGATTACCGTCATTGAGAAAAGAGCATAATTTCACCCTTCAGACCGTTAACATCACCCTTATGGTGCTCTGTACAACAGAACGTGATTACCGTCATTGAGAAAAGAGCATAATTTCACCCTTCAGACCGTTAACATCACCCTTGTGGTGCTCTGAACAACAGAACGTGAATACCGTCATTGAGAAAAGAGCATAATTTCACCCTTCAGACCGTTAACATCACCCTTGTGGTGCTCTGAAACACAGAACGTGATTACCGTCATTGAGAAAAGAGCATAATTTCACCCTTCAGACCGTTAACATCACCCTTGTGGTGCTCTGAAACACAGAACGTGATTACCGTCATTGAGAAAAGAGCATAATTTCACCCTTCAGACCGTTAACATCACCCTTGTGGTGCTCTGAAACACAGATCGTGAATACCGTCATTGAGAAAAGAGCATAATTTCACCCTTCAGACCGTTAACATCACCCTTGTGGTGCCCTGTACAACAGAACGTGATTACCGTCATTGAGAAAAGAGCATAATTTCACCCTTCAGACCGTTAACATCACCCTTGTGGTGCCCTGTACAACACCACGTGATTACCGTCATTGAGAAAAGAGCATAATTTCACCATCCAGACCCTCAACATCACCCTTGTGATGCCCTGTACAACAGAACGTGATTACCGTCATTGAGAAAAGAGCATAATTTCACCCTTCAGACTGTTAACATCACCCTTGTGGTGCTCTGAACAACACCACGTGATTACCGTCATTGAGAAAAGAGCATAATTTCACCCTTCAGACCGTTAACATCACCCTTGTGGTGCCCTGTACAACACCACGTGATTACCGTCATTGAGAAAAGAGCATTATTTCACCATCCAGACCCTCAACATCACCCTTGTGATGCCCTGTACAACAGAACGTGATTACCGTCATTGAGAAAAGAGCATAATTTCACCCTTCAGACCGTTAACATCACCCTTGTGGTGCTCTGAACAACACCACGTGATTACCGTCATTGAGAAAAGAGCATAATTTCACCCTTCAGACCCATAACATCACCCTTGTGGTGCCCTGTACAACACCACGTGATTACCGTCATTGAGAAAAGAGCATAATTTCACCATCCAGACCGTTAACATCACCCTTGTGGTGCCCTGTAACACACCACGTGATTACCGTCATTGAGAAAAGAGCATAATTTCACTCTTCAGAACCTCAACATCACCCTTGTGGTGCCCTGTACAACAGAACGTGATTACCGTCATTGAGAAAAGAGCATAATTTCACCCTTCAGACCCTCAACATCACCCTTGTGGTGTTCTGTACAACACCACGTGATTACCGTCATTGAGAAAAGAGCATTATTTCACCCTTCAGACCCATAACATCACACTTGTGGTGCTCTGAAACACAGATCGTGATTACCGTCATTGAGAGAAGAGCATAATTTCACCCTTCAGACCGTTAACATCACCCTTGTGGTGCTCTGAACAACACCACGTGATTACCGTCATTGAGAAAAGAGCATAATTTCACCCTTCAGACCCATAACATCACCCTTTTGGTGCCCTGTACAACACCACGTGATTACCGTCATTGAGAAAAGAGCATAATTTCACCCTTCAGACCCATAACATCACCCTTGTGGTGCCCTGTACAACACCACGTGATTACCGTCATTGAGAAAAGAGCATTATTTCACCATCCAGACCCATAACATCACCCTTGTGATGCCCTGTACAACAGAACGTGATTACCGTCAATGAGAAAAGAGCATAATTTCACCCTTCAGACCCATAACATCACCCTTGTGATGCCCTGTACAACAGAACGTGATTACCGTCAATGAGAAAAGAGCATAATTTCACCCTTCAGACCGTTAACATCACCCTTGTGGTGCTCTGAAACACAGATCGTGAAAACCGTCATTGAGAAAAGAGCATAATTTCACCCTTCAGACCCTCAACATCACCCTTGGATGCCCTGTACAACAGAACGTGATTACCGTCAATGAGAAAAGAGCATAATTTCACCCTTCAGACCGTTAACATCACCCTTGTGGTGCTCTGAAACACAGATCGTGAAAACCGTCATTGAGAAAAGAGCATAATTTCACCCTTCAGACCCTCAACATCACCCTTGTGATGCCCTGTACAACAGAACGTGATTACCGTCAATGAGAAAAGAGCATAATTTCACCCTCCAGACCGTTAACATCACCCTTGTGGTGCCCTGTAACACACCACGTGATTACCGTCATTGAGAAAAGAGCATAATTTCACTCTTCAGAACCTCAACATCACCCTTGTGGTGCCCTGTACAACAGAACGTGATTACCGTCATTGAGAAAAGAGCATAATTTCACCCTTCAGACCCTCAACATCACCCTTGTGGTGTTCTGTACAACACCACGTGATTACCGTCATTGAGAAAAGAGCATTATTTCACCCTTCAGACCCATAACATCACACTTGTGGTGCTCTGAAACACAGATCGTGATTACCGTCATTGAGAGAAGAGCATAATTTCACCCTTCAGACCGTTAACATCACCCTTGTGGTGCTCTGAACAACACCACGTGATTACCGTCATTGAGAAAAGAGCATAATTTCACCCTTCAGACCGTTAACATCACCCTTGTGGTGCTCTGAACAACACCACGTGATTACCGTCATTGAGAAAAGAGCATAATTTCACCCTTCAGACCCATAACATCACCCTTGTGGTGCCCTGTACAACACCACGTGATTACCGTCATTGAGAAAAGAGCATTATTTCACCATCCAGACCCTCAACATCACCCTTGTGATGCCCTGTACAACAGAACGTGATTACCGTCATTGAGAAAAGAGCATAATTTCACCCTTCAGACCGTTAATATCACCCTTGTGGTGCTCTGAACAACACCACGTGATTACCGTCATTGAGAAAAGAGCATAATTTCACCCTTCAGACCCATAACATCACCCTTGTGGTGCCCTGTACAACAGAACGTGATTACCGTCATTGAGAAAAGAGCATAATTTCACCCTTCAGACCGTTAACATCACCCTTGTGGTGCTCTGAAACACAGATCGTGATTACCGTCATTGAGAAAAGAGCATAATTTCACCCTTCAGACCCATAACATCACCCTTGTGGTGCCCTGAACAACAGAACGTGAATACCGTCATTGAGAAAAGAGCATAATTTCACCCTTCAGACCCTCAACATCACCCTTGTGATGCCCTGTACAACAGAACGTGATTACCGTCAATGAGAAAAGAGCATAATTTCACCCTTCAGACCGTTAACATCACCCTTGTGGTGCTCTGAACAACACCACGTGATTACCGTCATTGAGAAAAGAGCATAATTTCACCCTTCAGACCCATAACATCACCCTTGTGGTGCTCTGAAACACAGATCGTGATTACCGTCATTGAGAAAAGAGCATTATTTCACCATCCAGACCCTCAACATCACCCTTGTGATGCCCTTTACAACAGAACGTGATTACCGTCAATGAGAAAAGAGCATAATTTCACCCTTCAGACCGTTAACATCACCCTTGTGGTGCTCTGAACAACACCACGTGAATACCGTCATTGAGAAAAGAGCATTATTTCACCCTTCAGACCCATAACATCACACTTGTGGTGCTCTGAAACACAGATCGTGATTACCGTCATTGAGAGAAGAGCATAATTTCACCCTTCAGACCCTCAACATCACCCTTGTGATGCCCTGTACAACAGAACGTGATTACCGTCATTGAGAAAAGAGCATAATTTCACCCTTCAGACCGTTAACATCACCCTTGTGGTGCTCTGAACAACACCACGTGATTACCGTCATTGAGAAAAGAGCATAATTTCACCCTTCAGACCCATAACATCACCCTTGTGGTGCTCTGAAACACAGATCGTGATTACCGTCATTGAGAGAAGAGCATAATTTCACCCTTCAGACCGTTAACATCACCCTTGTGGTGCTCTGAACAACACCACGTGATTACCGTCATTGAGAAAAGAGCATAATTTCACCCTTCAGACCCATAACATCACCCTTGTGGTGCTCTGAAACACAGATCGTGAATACCGTCATTGAGAGAAGAGCATAATTTCACCCTCCAGACCCATAACATCACCCTTGTGTTGCTCTGTACAACAGAACGTGATTACCGTCATTGAGAAAAGAGCATAATTTCACCCTTCAGACCGTTAACATCACCCTTGTGGTGCCCTGTACAACAGAACGTGATTACCCTTATTTGAGAAAAGAGCATAATTTCACCCTTCAGACCCATAACATCACCCTTGTGGTGCTCTGAACAACAGAATGTGATTACCGTCATTGAGAAAAGAGCATAATTTCACCCTTCAGACCCATAACATCACCCTTGTGGTGCTCTGAAACACAGAACGTGAATACCGTCATTGAGAAAAGAGCATAATTTCACCCTTCAGACCCATAACATCACCCTTGTGGTGCCCTGTACAACAGAACGTGATTACCGTCATTGAGAAAAGAGCATAATTTCACCCTTCAGACCCATAACATCACCCTTGTTGTGCCCTGTACAACAGAACGTGATTACCGTCATTGAGAAAAGAGCATAATTTCACCCTTCAGACCCATAACATCACCCTTGTGGTGCCCTGAACAACAGGACGTGATTACCGTCATTGAGAAAAGAGCATAATTTCACCCTTCAGACCCATAACATCACCCTTGTGGTGCCCTGTACAACAGAACGTGATTACCGTCATTGAGAAAAGAGCATAATTTCACCCTTCAGACCTTTAACATCACCCTTGTGGTGCCCTGTACAACAGAACGTGATTACCGTCATTGAGAAAAGAGCATAATTTCACCCTTCAGACCGTTAACATCACCCTTGTGGAGCTCTGAACAACAGAACGTGATTACCGTCATCGAGAAAAGAGCATAATTTCACCCTTCAGACCGTTAACATTACCCTTGTGGTGCTCTGAACAACAGAACGTGGTTACCGTCATTGAGAAAAGAGCCTAATTTCACCCTTCAGACCGTTAACATCACCCTTGTGGTGCCCTGAAACACAGAACGTGAATACCGTCATTGAGAAAAGAGCATAATTTCACCCTTCAGACCCATAACATCACCCTTGTGGTGCTCTGAACAACAGAATGTGATTACCGTCATTGAGAAAAGAGCATAATTTCACCCTTCAGACCCATAACATCACCCTTGTGGTGCTCTGAACAACAGAATGTGATTACCGTCATTGAGAAAAGAGCATAATTTCACCCTTCAGACCCATAACATCACCCTTGTGGTGCTCTGAACAACAGAACGTGAATACCGTCATTGAGAAAAGAGCATAATTTCACCCTTCAGACCGTTAACATTACCCTTGTGGTGCTCTGAACAACAGAATGTGATTACCGTCATAGAGAAAAGAGCATAATTTCACCCTTCAGACCCATAACATCACCCTTGTGGTGCTCTGAACAACAGAATGTGATACCGTCATTGAGAAAAGAGCATAATTTCACCCTTCAGACCCATAACATCACCCTTGTGGTGCTCTGAACAACAGAATGTGATTACCGTCATTGAGAAAAGAGCATAATTTCACCCTTCAGACCCATAACATCACCCTTGTGGTGCTCTGAACAACAGAATGTGATTACCGTCATTGAGAAAAGAGCATAATTTCACCCTCCAGACCCATAACATCACCCTTGTGGTGCTCTGAACAACAGAACGTGAATACCGTCATTGAGAAAAGAGCATAATTTCACCCTTCAGACCGTTAACATTACCCTTGTGGTGCTCTGAACAACAGAATGTGATTACCGTCATAGAGAAAAGAGCATAATATCACCCTTCAGACCCATAACATCACCCTTGTGGTGCCCTGAAACACAGAACGTGAATACCGTCATTGAGAAAAGAGCATAATTTCACCCTTCAGACCCTCAACATCACCCTCGTGGTGCTCTGAACAACACCACGTGATTACCGTCATTGAGAAAAGAGCATAATTTCACCCTTCAGACCGTTAACATCACCCTTGTGGTGCTCTGAACAACAGAATGTGATTACCGTCATTGAGAAAAGGGCCTAATTTCACCCTTCAGACCCTCAACATCACCCTTGTGGTGCCCTGAAACACAGAACGTGAATACCGTCATTGAGAAAAGAGCATAATTTCACCCTTCAGACCGTTAACATCACCCTTGTGGTGCCCTGAACAACAGAACGTGAATACCGTCATTGAGAAAAGAGCATAATTTCACCCTTCAGACCCATAACATCACCCTTGTGGTGCTCTGAACAACAGAACTTGATTACCGTCATTGAGAAAAGAGCATAATTTCACCCTTCAGACCCATAACATCACCCTTGTGGTGCCCTGAACAACAGAACGTGAATACCGGCATTGAGAAAAGAGCATAATTTCACCCTTCAGACCCATAACATCACCCTTGTGGTGCCCTGAACAACACCACGTGATTACCGTCATTGAGAAAAGAGCATAATTTCACCCTTCAGACCGTTAACATCACCCTTGTGGTGCCCTGAACAACAGAACGTGATTACCGTCATCGAGAAAAGAGCATAATTTCACCCTTCAGACCGTTAACATTACCCTTGTGGTGCTCTGAACAACAGAACGTGGTTACCGTCATTGAGAAAAGAGCCTAATTTCACCCTTCAGACCGTCAACATCACCCTTGTGGTGCTCTGAACAACACCACGTGATTACCGTCGTTGAGAAAAGAGCATAATTTCACCCTTCAAACCGTTAACATCACCCTTGTGGTGCTCTGAACAACAGAACTTGATTACCTTCATTGAGAAAAGAGCATAATTTCACACTTCAGACCCTCAACATCACCCTTGTGGTGCCCTGTACAACACCACGTGATTACCGTCATTGAGAAAAGAGCATAATTTCACCCTTCAGACCCTCAACATCACCCTTGTGGTGCCCTGTACAACACCACGTGATTACCGTCGTTGAGAAAAGAGCATAATTCCACCCTTCAGACCCTCAACATCACCCCTGTGGTGCCCTGTACAACACCACGTGATTACCGTCGTTGAGAAAAGAGCATAACTTCACCCTTCAAACCGTCAACATCACCCTTGTGGTGCTCTGAACAACAGAATTTGATTACCGTCATTGAGAAAAGAGCATAATTTCACACTTCATACCCTCAACATCACCCTTGTGGTGCCCTGTACAACAGAACGTGATTACCGTCATTGAGAAAAGAGCATAATTTCACCCTTCAGACCCTCAACATCACCCTTGTGGTGCCCTGTACAACACCACGTGATTACCGTCGTTGAGAAAAGAGCATAATCCCACCCTTCAGACCCTCAACATCACCCCTGTGGTGCCCTGTACAACACCACGTGATTACCGTCGTTGAGAAAAGAGCATAATTTCACCCTTCAGACCGTTAACATCACCCTTGTGGTGCTCTGAACAACAGAACGTGATTACCGTCGTTGAGAAAAGAGCATAATTTCACCCTTCAGACCGTTAACATCACCCTTGTGGTGCTCTGAACAACGGAACGTGATTACCGTCATTGAGAAAAGAGCATAATTCCACCCTCCAGACCCTCAACATCACCCTTGAGGTGCCCTGTATTCCACCACGTGATTATCGTCATTGAGAAAAGAGCATATTCTCACCCTTCAGACCGTTAACATCACCCTTGTGGTGCCCCGTACTTCACCACGTGATTATCGTCATTGAGAAAAAAGCATATTTTCACCCTCCAGACAGTTAACATCACATTCACAATAAATGCACAACGGATCCAAGGGCCCACAAGTGTCATGTGAAAATGGGAGGGAAGCGATCGTGGCCTATATTGTAGACACTATCCTTCCATCAGCGTAGACTACAGAGGATATTCTTGGAAAACGCCTGTAAAGATGGACGGTTCCGGGGATCGAACTGGGTCCGGTATTCCCTGCACCGTCCGGATCACATGACTACTCTCCATGTGTCTGTGTGGTTTATATTCGACGTAGAAACACAACGTTCAATGGTATATATTGTTACGATGATATTTTCCAGAGGCTGCAAGAATCCGATGTTCCAAGTTACTAAAAAGATTCCATTTATTAATTCTTAATTTGGTATTTTCATTTGTTTTCTGTATTAGATCAATTTTGCCTCAAATTGAAATGTATCTATATTCACATTCGGAGATAGGCCTAATGAACAGTAAAAATGAAAAGTTGATCTGACCCTTCTGGTCTGGCCTCTACCGGCAGAGATCTAACGCAAAGAAAATTCAGAAAAGAAAAAAAAAAAAAACGAAAGAATGATATTGAAATTAACTGTGATTGTTTGCAACGGGTGTGAAAATTGTATATTCACCCACTCACTTATCTCGTCTTGTTTTCACTTATCTCTGTCTCTCTCTCTCTCTCTCGTAGAACGACCCTCAGTTCAAGAGCACGTATCTCCTGGCGGTGCCGGACTGCAGTCTTCCGTTCCACTGGCCGCGGCTAGACAAGGACCCTCTGCTGTGCCTCAGCCTCATAGACGTGCCGACCCCAGGTCAGTCTCTCTCTCTCTCTCTCTCTCTCTCTCTCTCTCTCTCTCTCTCTCTGTATGTCTCTCCCATTGTCCCATTCTCTCTCCCTCTCTCCTTATCCACCCTCATCTCCGTCCACATATTGTTACAGGGCTTCCGCTCCGTTCTAACTACCTGTATACAGCGTATAAAGCTTATACTAGGAAAACGCGGGATGCGCGTTGTGAGATGAGCTTAGAAGTATGGCAATCTAGAATGAAAAATAACTTGTCAGCTCAATTTACATCTACAAACCTTGACTTACTTCAAACGTTCAAAAACCTCACCTGCAACTTGTTGATATTTATAGTAACCTGCAACCTGTCGCATAAACACTTTTCAAAACCAATTGATCCAAATATTCAATAAAATGTACACGTTTATTGCGTTTTCTTCATTTTTTCTCATTCGATTGTTGTAAAATTCTCTGAAAAGGTGTATAATAGTATTTTTCATATTCTAGGAGAATTTGAGAGCTTTTGAAAAATTCTTGTTTTTCAAGTATTTTGCCTCCGGGTTATTCTTATGAGAATTTTCCAAACTTTCCGATTATTTTCCGGAAAAACCTTCCGACCGATTCCTCTGAATAACAATCCCATCCTATTCTGGTATGACACCAACGTTCAGAAAAAGTTTCAAGTTGATTGATTCATTTCTCTGACCAGTATGCCGCGTACATAATTACAAAAAAAACAGCATAAAAACGAAGCCCATTTTTTTTCAGGGTGTGAAATGGAAAGCTTTGCTACGCTCATCTAACTATACTGTACTAAAACTAGGAAAACGCGGGATGCGCGTTGTGAGATGAGCTTAGAAGTATGGAAATATAGAATGAAAAATAACTTGTCAGCTCAATTTACATCTACAAACCTTGACTTACTTCAAACGTTCAGAAACCTCACCTGCAACTTGTTGATATTTATAGTAACCTGCAACCTGTCGCATAAATACTTTGCATAACCAATTGATCCAAATATTCAATAAAATGTACACGTTTATTGCGCTTTCTTCATTATTTCTCATTCGATTGTTGTAAAAATCTCTGAAAAGGTGTATAATGGTATTTTTCATATTCTGTGAGAATTTGAGAGCTTTTGAAAAATTCTTGTTTTTCAAGTATTTTGCCTCCGGGTTATTCTTATGAGGATTTTCCAAACTTTCCGATTATTTTCCGGAAAAACCTTCCGACCGATTCCTCTGAATAACAATCCCAACCTATTCTGGTATGACACCAACTTTAAGAAAAAGTTTCAAGTTGATTGATTCATTTCTCTGACCTGTATGCCGCGTACATAATTACAAAAAAAAAAAAAAAAAAAAAAAAAAAAAAAAAAAAACGAAGCCCATTTTTTTTCAGGGTGTGAAATGGAAAGCTTTGCTATGCTCATCTAACTATACTGTACTAAAACTAAAACTTATATTTTTTACTTATATTTTGGTATGATCGTCCTAGTGGTGCCCCGTCCAAACGATCCTACCTCTCACCCACAGCCTTAATTGAGATCCCATTATTTTGCATCAAGTTTCGATGTTATTAAAAAAAAAAAAAAAATCATAAAATAAAATGAGTGAAAATGGATCTATCATCTTTCACTCGTGTTGTCCAGGCACCAAGAGTCTGTGGTCGGGCGGGTTCAGGATCGACACAGACGACTCGTTCCACGTGAACGTGCGCGACGCATCTGGTCGCGCGTACTTCCTGCGCGTGGAGGTCGTGCTGTCGCGCGCAACCTACTTCGTCGTGTTCACCAATGCCAGCGAGCTGCCTGCTCCCCTCAGGATAGACAACTTCTCCGAGGTGCAGATGGCCTACTATCAGGTACGAGGCAACGTCTTCACGACTTGTTCGTAGTCGTGACTACGAGGTAGTGATAACATCGATTAATCGAGAATTGATTCAGAATCAATTCTAATGTAAAACGATTCTCAAATATAAAAATCAATGTTTCAAGGGAAATTTTTCATTTTTTTTCAAGTTTAGTGCTGTACTTCTTCACGTCGCAATACGAGCTCATTTTGTTATCCATATTATTCTGTATTGTTGAGATTTTACTATCTGGACACAAGCTATCCCTTCGATTACGTCTGACAGCCGAACGTTGACGGAAATACCCGAATGGTACAATACAGTTCAAAGGAGTCCCTAGCAGCTATTTTGCACGTGAACGCCGCGGGGAGGTTCAAAAAAAAAGTTTAATATCACACAACTTTTTTGAGGGTGAACTTTTTCTCAATTTTTTTTTCAATTCCATTTTATTATTCTTTATTTATTTATTATTATTTTTAATATAATTCTATTTTTCTATTTAATTTTTTTTTTTTCAAAATCAATTTTTAATCGATTCTGGAGCTTAGAGAATCGATTCCCGATTTTGAGAATTGATCTCATCACTACTACGGGGGTACGATTATTGGACATTAGAATAGTTTCATTAATTAGCGTGTCATAACGTAGGCATTACTCGATCATGGAGCAGAACGTGAACAGAATCTGGTAATGCTGATGTCACGACTCGTATAAGGGTGGTTCCTCGATGATAAATAAACCAATTCAAAAATCAGTTTGCCGAATCCGAATCTGGACACGGCATATCGCTAAAAATTTCCCATCGACCGCAATATCGAAACCACTTTTTGGCTAAATATCTAAAAGCAAGGTGGTGATTCCTAGTTTTTTTTTCCAAGATCAGGGAATAAAAATATGTTAATTATTCGTTCGAAATTAGCCCAGGGTGGGGAAGTCCGATAGACCGTCCCCCCACGCAGGTAGTTCATGTCATCGTGTTGTGTCCCTGCAGAGCTGCGTGACCTTGGACAGCCTGCGGTGCGCCGCGCGACCCCACTCGGTCGTGCCGTACGCGTGGGACGAGCCGACCCTCGCCCCGCACATCACGCTGGTGGCGCCCGGCGGAGCCACCGCGGCGTACGACATGACGCAGATCGGAGAGGCCACGCATCTCACCTACGAGAACTTCATCTACATCGCGCTCACCGGCACATTCAACAAGTGAGACACCTGCTGGAAATATTACTTACTAGAGGAACTTGTCATGTTATAATAATAATAATAATAATAATAATAATAATCTTTATTCAGGGAACAATATACATTGCATAGAATGTGTCACATATAAAAATATCAGATAATTATAAAATGATAAAAATGAATAAAGTGTAATAGATGATGAAGGACATTACGGTACATTAGCGATACGTTTCATACATGTTCAAAATTAAACAGAATCAAGATTAGATAAGTATTCTTCTATTGTGTATGGGCAAGTTTGGATGAGGTAAGTTTTGACTTCTGACTTGAACTTCTTCTTGTTGATGGAGAGGGTATTCTTTATTATGGAGGGTAGATTGTTGAAAATTATCAAACACTCAATGTGTTTTTATTTTATGTTTTGCATTATATTGATGAATTTATATTATCATAAAAATTGCTTCGATATGTGTCATGTGAAAATTGTATAAACATGTATGTAAATAGCTTCTTTGCTGATGAACGAATTACTACTACTACTACTACTACTGCTGGGGACGGCTCTATGAAAGTACGTTGGTAGCTCTGTACTGACCGTGTTGTTGTGTTGGCAGCACTGGAGCGGTAGATCCGCTGGACGTGGAGAGCCAGCAGCTCGTGTTGGCAGTCCCGGACGGCACGCGCGTGGTCCTGAGCCGCAAGCAGCACGGAGCCCGCTGGCAGCTGTGGCGGATGAGCTCCGAGGGGCAGCTGCAGCACGAGGGGAGCTCACCCCCCCGCGAGAAGAACAGGGAGTCGGACAAGATGCTCGTGAGTACACTTTGTTTTGTTTTTAGTGTATTTACGTATTCTAGACGTACCCTGAATTCGACTGGTGTATGTTGTGTGTGTGTATACTCTGCGAACGCAGCATAATGCGTTATAAGATGAGCGAGATATATGTACAGTGAAACCTCTATCTATCGTTTTTCAAGGGACCAGGAAATTAAAACCATCCATGCAGGAAAACAATCCATCCAGGAAAATTCAACATTGATAAAATGAATGATACAAGCAAGAAAACGATGGATCCGAGAACGATGCGTAGAGGTTTCACTGTATATACAAAGCATAATAGTAAACTACATAGGCCTACATCATCTCATATAGAATACACTTCATTCGGCAACAATCGAATCTAAAAGGTCGTGAATCTCGGCAACATAGTTCTCCTATTTATATCTATTTAACGAATGAAAAACATTTATTAAATTATTTTCTTCAAAGCAGCTGTTCCAAACTGCATACAAATTTGTAATAATGTGTATCACTCATGTGTTTACATTCAGTGAGAATTTGAATTCTTTTGCAGAGATTTTTATTTATCGAATTGCCTCGCCCAGCCTGATCTCGTGATCGCTAATTTGATTTCCGAAAGGGTATTTTATATTTGAATTTACCGCCAAGCCCTTCTGTCTGATTTATAATGGTATTGTTCATGAATCAGTCACGTACAAACAGCACGATTGTCTACCATAACCTCACATATTGTTGGGAACATGAGTCAGACTGTTGAGCATGTGCTCGAGTCTAGCGTAGTGCATCTTGTCCAACATAACCTCACATCTGTTTGCAACCACCTCGAGCATGTGCCCAAGTTTAACGTCAATGTGTGCTGTCCAACATAACCTCACATTTGTGTGGAACCACCTCGAGCATGTGCTCAAGTTTAACGTCAATGTGTTGTCCAACATAACCTCACATTTGTTTGGAACTACCTCGAGCATGTGCCGCGTATAACGTCAATATGTCTTGTGTACCATAACCTCACATTTGTTTGGAACCACCTCGAGCATGTGCTCAAGTTTAACGTCAATGTGTTGTCCAACATAACCTCACATTTGTTTGGAACTACCTCGAGCATGTGCCGCGTATAACGTCAATATGTCTTGTGTACCATAACCTCACATCTGTTTGCAACCACCTCGAGCATGTGCTCAAGTTTAACGTCAATGTGTGCTGTCCAACATAACCTCACATTTGTGTGGAACCACCTCGAGCATGTGCTCAAGTTTAACGTCAATGTGTTGTCCAACATAACCTCACATTTGTTTGGAACTACCTCGAGCATGTGCCGCGTATAACGTCAATATGTCTTGTGTACCATAACCTCACATTTGTTTGGAACCATCTTGAGCATGTGCTCACGTTTAACGTCAATGTGTGTCGTCCAACATAACCTTACATCTATTTGTAACCACCTCGAGCAAGTGCCGCGTCTAACGTCAATACGTCTTATCTACCATAACCTCACATTTGTTCGAAACCACCTCGGGCCGAGCCTAACGTAGAGCGTGTGTTTGCTGCCAGGTGCTGGACATCTCGGGCCCGGCGCCTCAGCCGAGCCAGTACTCGGCCCTCGTCCTGCGCAGGCCAGACAGACGGCGCAAGACAACGCAGACGTGGAGGTTCACGGAGGACGGGCGTTTGTGCTGCGCGCACAGCAACATGTGCGTGCAGGCCAAGGACGGCTTCTTCGGGCTGCGCGACGGTGAGTCATACTGCGCAACGTGTTCACATTGTTTGTCACGCAGTTATTTATAGACCCTGTTTATAGGCCTCATATACGTAAACAATTAATATACTATGTTCAAAAAGGCTATACTGCTCGGTGCTTACACAAAAGAGGAATTCATCTTCACTATTTTTTTCCATTCAGGAATCAGTGTTATTGAAAAGAAAAGTATACCAACCCTGTTCTTCAATTGATAGTATAATGTTATTCTATTTTTGTGACTTCAATCAGTCTTAAGATGATAAATGAATGAATACCAAAAATGTGTTGAAATTCATTCACATATTATTTTAAAACTGATTGAATTTACAAAAATAAAATGCCATGTTAATTAAAGAGCATACAATCTCTTAGAGTTGGTATACTTCTTTATTCAAAGACACTTGTTCTTGAACGTGAAAAAAAATAATAAATATGAATTTCTCTATTGTGTAAGCACCGTGCTTGCTACGATTAATTTGAATGAATATCGAAGAGGCTTGTATTGAATATATAATTATTATCGGCCCAGTCCTGACAATTGGTCATTTTATAGTAATTACAATCTAGATTCACTATTCCATCTTTTGATAACAATTTATGATCGCAGATTATATGCCTAAATACAAGTTCCTTCAATCAATAAAATCCCTCCATGTTTTATAGAAATATGAACACAACCTAATTATTCTAATTATTTCTTTATACGTTAATACGTAGGTCTATATATATATATATACTGATTTGTTTTAACCTGTTATTTTTGAGAACACAGAAAATAGAACACTCGTCCTTGACATTTCTCAATTATAATATAATTTACGAAGTTATTTTCGATAGGCCTAGTCAACTATTAGTTTGTCTCCTCTGTCACATGTAGTTATTTCCTAATCAATCAGCTTCGTGTAACGGAATGTATAAAAGGACAATAACGATGTTTGTTGAAGCAGTTTGATTGGTTGGATGCTTTCCGTTTCTAGATGCATGAATATGTTGTCCATTAACTGAACAGAACGTATTGTTGCGTACGTGATGTGTAAAGTGTTTTTTTTTATTGTTACAAGAAAAGAAAGAAAAGAAAAGATCTACAAAGCCTTCAAAAGGCTTGTCAATAGAATAATAAAATAATACACCGAATTAAACAGACACAAACGACTAGTGGTGTTGCAATTGTCTGCCAGTAAATATGCCGTCTCGTTATTCTAGCCAATCATAGACCACCATGAATAATATTGAAGAAATTCAATTTTTGCTATTGGTACTTGCTTCGAGCCCTTTATCCGTGGAAAGTCACTTTGACACTTTTCTATCAGAGTTAATGACGTTTGTGTGGCGTTGACGTTCTACGAGGCCTACCATGAGCCTTGAGATGGTACTTCCCAAATACCGTTTCAATTTCTTCATTTTTATTTGTGAAACTTACAACTTTTCAACAAGTCTGTTTGAATAAATAATTATAAATATCCTAGTCAAGTTCGTAAGCAATGTACTCGGCTAACGATCTGCCGATCTCGTAAGCCGTACGTTGATTTGAGCGGAATGTTGTCGTAAATGGTGCGAGCGATGGTATAACTGGTATTGTGTGCAATGTGTAGTGTCTTCTTGGTAGTTGGTAGGCATGGTTATTGGCAATGTGCATCTTGACTCCGGATCAGTGCTATTGATCGAGGTAAGCTGGATGTGTAGTGTAACTAATATGACTGCCCCGCGTCGCGCCACAGAGAAGTAACGTAGCGCCGCGACAGATGCTCGGACCATTCCGACCGACCGCGGTGGCTCGTTGAGTGCGCTTCTCTGCGTTACTTCTCTGTGGCCGCACTGAAGAAAGCTCTTGCACGGAGTCGTGGAAATCACGTTTATGCTACGACCTTGGTATAATCGTCGTGGTTTCCAGGTGATGGACATCGTCCAGCTAAACTGTACTACCGTACACCGTTTTAGCGTTGACAATGGATATCCACCGAGACAGTTCACGCTCATGTTGATATATATATGAGAATCAATTTCTCGTACACACCTCTCCGCCCCCTCGCTCATGTCTGTGATTAGTTACTTTTGCACCCTAGATAGCGTGACGAGCGGGCTCGCAATAATATTATTGCATATATGTTTATAATTCTTGCTCTGCTCAAAAGATCTTAATTTTTTGTTCCTTGCCTTCATTGGGAAACAATCATTTGTACTGAGTGGTTAGTACACTGAACCGTCATCCAGGAGACCAGGGTTCGATTCCCGCCATGATCGACCATCCTGACAGGGGTTTTTCGTGGCTTCTCTCTGTCGTTCAGGTCAATACTGGGATGGTTCCTTAACAACAGGCCACGACCGACTCCTTCCCACTATTAAAAAAAAAAAAAAAAAAAAAAACCTTTCATATCATCATCCCACCATCTCATAATCATTCACCGACACCAATAGATCGTAGTCAACAGTACAGTGCGTCGTTAAACCCAATATAAATAAATAAATAAATAACTCTGTATCAAGTTTTGAGAAAAATGAAAGAAAAACAATTCAACCCGCTCGTTGCGGTTTCCAGCGTTTGGAACGTCACACCAATTGCAGACATAGACGAGGGTGTACAGATCTCGTTTTAACATGGGCACAACCTGTCTTAGTAGAAGATCTACGGTTGATGGATTTAGTAATTGTGATTTTGGCTGGTTGAACAATTGTTGTTAGCCAATCAAATACGATTATATCGGAAAGTTTCACATTCACTTTGGAAATGCTTACACTAAAGCTATCGTACCGATGGATAGGCAACAGTATCTCAGAGCTGTGCGAAGAGTCATATATTATTAACCAACAATGTTCTGTCATGGTAGTGCAAATTCAAGTATCTTCTTCTTTAACGCTACATGCACTCAAATTATATAGGCCTACAGTACTTGATAACCTTTTCTTGCATAAAATATAATATATATATATATATATATATATATATATATATATATATATATATATATATATATATATATATATATATATATATATATATATATATATATATATATATATATATATATATATATATATATATATATATATATATATATATATATATATATATATATATATATATATATATATATATATATATATATATATATATATATATATATATATATATATATATATATATATATATATATATATATATATATATATATATATATATATATATATATATATATATATATATATATATATATATATATATATATATATATATATATATATATATATATATATATATATATATATATATATATATATATATATATATATATATATATATATATATATATATATATATATATATATATATATATATATATATATATATATATATATATATATATATATATATATATATATATATATATATATATATATATATATATATATATATATATATATATATATATATATATATATATATATATATATATATATATATATATATATATATATATATATATATATATATATATATATATATATATATATATATATATATATATATATATATATATATATATATATATATATATATATATATATATATATATATATATATATATATATATATATATATATATATATATATATATATATATATATATATATATATATATATATATATATATATATATATATATATATATATATATATATATATATATATATATATATATATATATATATATATATATATATATATATATATATATATATATATATATATATATATATATATATATATATATATATATATATATATATATATATATATATATATATATATATATATATATATATATATATATATATATATATATATATATATATATATATATATATATATATATATATATATATATATATATATATATATATATATATATATATATATATATATATATATATATATATATATATATATATATATATATATATATATATATATATATATATATATATATATATATATATATATATATATATATATATATATATATATATATATATATATATATATATATATATATATATATATATATATATATATATATACGTGTTCACGTGATTTTTTTGCACATTTCTTCTCTCTACATTGATGTCTTCTATGTAGGAGGTATCTTTGTCATATGGGAAAAAATAGCTCACTACTCAATCGAGTAAACGTCGAAGATCACAGAGATCAGATTCACAATATGACTTGAACTTCATTCGCCACGCAGCACTGAAAGAGCCAACAGTCCATCCTCATGTTTCCCAGCTCTGGAGAGAACCTGCGTTAATTAGCGTTAGTTACTTATCCAACGGTACAACAGCCATAATCCCAGATCCCTAAATACATTTTTTTTTTCTATATTGTGTTTTAACGACGCACTATAATGATAACTAAGATCTATCGGCGTCGAATGAATACATATCGATACGAAGCATTACCAATACCAACGATGCATCGTCAACTCACTGCCTTCTGACCGACTGACCGTGTTGTCACGTAACGAAGGCAGTGGCCTATTCTAACGCCAAGCAATACTGTTTCCAGGGTCGGCTGCGCAAGGGGCCACCTGGCTTATGTGTACGTATCATTACAGTATCATAACGCTTCCTCGCAACGTGTTGTTGTGTTGTTTGTTTGTTTTCAGGGTTGCCGTTAGGGATCGACCGATCGTCAGACCGTGGAGTTGTATTTGTAACAAGAGGTTTAGCTCCGCGTTGAAAACTTGAACCACTTCAATCTGTTAGCAATTGTTTAGAAATATCTCTATGATCAGTTCAACTACTGAGTAGGTGTAGGTGTTGGACAATAACGGAGGGATTCTTCTCTCCTGCATTCTGAGAACAAGTTTAGTAGTAAATGTCAAGTAGATGTAAGTAGGTAAGACTTGTGGTGCGACGTTACTAAACCGCTTCAGAAATCTATTACATCAAAACTCAAAGTAATTCTGAGTATTAACATTCTTACTGAAGACGATAGTATAAATGATTTCAAAAGTTGTATTCATTCTGAATTTCTAAGCTGGTAGATTATTTAAACTTCATTTTTTGTGAATTATTTCAGATTCTAGATTTTTATCTCTCATCCATTGCCTTAATTGAGAAATAATGATTTTTTAATTTTTTTTAATAACATCGAAACTTGATACAAAATCATTGTTTCCCAATTAAGGCAAAGGATGAAAAATAGGATCGTTTGAACGAGGCACCACAAGGGCGATCTTACCTGTATCAAGTTTTGATGTTATTAAAAAAAAAAAAAATTTATTCACCTTTAAGTATAATATATTTTGAGTAAAATGCAACAGTGCATGAATCCAATGAAGTCTGTAGAGATGATTGACATGTTTATATACCCGTCTTCTCGCCGGACAATAGATAAGCAAACTACAAAAATGTCAGACACTTGCTACAGATTAGTGAGACAGGCTATAATGGCGGCCATGTTTGTTATTCACGCTGATTGTTTGTCGTATAGCTAATAGTTCAGGTGTACAGAGACTTGTTTCATATTTACTATAACGTCCATTCACTTCTATAACCATATCCTATAACTTCCATTACAACTCGATTCACATCAATTCAGCCCACAATTCAACAATGAAACGTTCCGCGGAAAGTTAACAACGAACATGGCCACCGTTTCGAGATACATCGAGTTGACCGGAAGTATATGATCTGGTACGCAGCTCGACGCTGGGATAGACCTCCATATATACAACTCCGTGGATTGACACTGGATAAATAATCAATCTGCGTTGATTAGTAATCGATTAAAATTGATATTATTATTAATTCGATCGTTCAAGTCTGTTCTATCGTTCGGTCTTTGCTCTCAAGACGAGTGGGATCGATGTGGCACAGCTCGCATGTTGGCGCGTACTGAGATTTGAGAAAATTATTCGTATGTTACTGTTTGGTCATATACCGTATTGTGAGTGATATAAATTATATTCTATTTGAATTGGTGTTTTTGCCATTCAAGTCTTGAAATAATCGTAATCGATCTAACTTGAAAAAATGAATAAATTGATATCATTTTTTGACATCCAACTGCCATCATAGCTGCCGCTGATTTTTGGATCTACTTCGAATGTAGAATATCAGATTTTCACAGTTAACAAAAGAAGAAGAGTAGATCTAAACTGTTGAACATGATTAAATAGATCCAGCATATGAATTTTAAAATTTTAAAATTTCAAAATTATATTTTTCACGTTTTTCAAATTTTGAATATGGATGTAGATTTTGTACATTCAATATCAATAATTATTTCCTTCACCATATAAGATGGCGTAAGTGGAAACATCTTCAGTAAATCCTCATTGGTTCAAACTCAGATGATTCAAATTTTGCTGTAATTCAAACAATAGTTTTTCGTTCAGAGTTGGTCCCCTAGCCCGATGTTGAATTTCTCACAAAATTCAACTTTTTAAATTTGAAATGGTCATTTTGGACCTCAAACTAAAGAGGGTTTACTGTATCTATAAAAAAAAATAAGAAACTAACTTAGTGGCAAATGGCACAAATTCAGAAACTGAACAGAATCAAGTCAACCGTGGGTTCGAGTCCCGCATATGACATGGGTTTCTGTAAACGTCACTCACAATACTATACGATCATTAATTCTGACCCTCAAATATCCAGCCGTTGATAGAATATCGGCTGAACTAACAATAGTTATCCAGAAAGAAACACGTTTATTTTGAAATTATTCTCCACAGTCGTATGTCATCTCATGACTGATTATCAGTCATGAGTCAAGTATCCCACGGCAACCCTGATTGTGCTTTCTGTGTCGTACGTACGAGCTAACGTTCGCTGCCTGCTGCTTGCGGCTCTCAATCGCCCGTAGACTTCACCAGTCGACTGTTGTGTCTTGTGTTGTGTGTGCATTTAGCCCAGTTTCACGTGTTGTTTAGTTTCCGTTGTTGCATTGTAATAGCAAGTACAAAGCTTTATTTGCCAGTTTTAATATTTCAGAATTGTACATGAATAAATGTTCTATGAATAGGTCGGTCTTAAAGTTGAACACTAAACCCCGGTTCCCACTCTGAATTTCATTCGGGTCGGCCAATGAAATTCCGGCCGAAATTCCCTTTTGCCAATCATGATCCAGAATTCCACTGAAACAAGATGGCGTATTTGGGCATGAAATTATTCCGAGGGAGTTGGTTCAACTTCAATAATTTTGTCTGAAATACCGGTAGTTGAATATTTTAATTTCATAGATATTTTAAATAACTGTTCAAATTAAATTATTTAATATTCTTCTTTCAAATGTCCCACATTTTATAATAAACGAACAACAGTATCCCCAAAATTGTGTTCTCCATTCTCTATTCAGTAGTAGCTCGATTGCCCTCGTAACTTTTCCTGACAAACGTTCCATCCCCCATGAAACAATGAACAGCTGATCTCAATAAATAGCAACATCATAGCCGTCCTCGGTAGCTCAGTCAGCTAAGGCACCGCTTCAGAAACTGGGGAAGTCACAATTGAACATGGGTTCGAGTCCCGCATAAGTCATGGGTTTTTAAGAACGTCCTTTCACTTATCATCACTTCATCGTTTAACTATCATCAGCTCGTTCGTACCCTCGTACGACCTAGCTGTTGGTGGGGTCGTTAAGCTAACAATAATCAATCAATCAATAATAAGTGACATTGTGATACGGCCGATACGCGATGGTAACGCGACGGTAACGCGATGGTAACGCGATGTGTGTGTGCGCAGGGAGCGAAGCGGTGCTCGGGCCGCCGCAGCCGATCTGCCACCAGATGACAGACTCGGGAGTCCCGCTCGAGCAAGCCGTCAGCCTGCAGCGGCTCAGGCCAGGCTCGGGATACCTGATGGTCCAGGTGAAGACCGACGGGCCAACCAGGGTGCTCGAGATCAAGGACATCAAGGAGAAGGTATGACGCACGCTCACGATTATTATGATAATAATGATAATAATAATAATTGAAATTATTATCGGCGACTGTGTACATTACAGTATGATAAAAGTCGGACAATGTTGAAAACATTTTGTTAAAGTACATAGATTGTAACAAAACATTCGCAGATGGCTTAAATAATCATCAATAGAATGAAAAATATATATATAAATAAAAAAGCAATATAATATATATATATATATATATATATATATAGGCCTATATTATATATATATATAGTAATTTATGTAGTAATATAATTATATATAATATAATATAGTAATACAGTGAAACCTCTATGCATATCGTTCCCAAATACATCGTTTTCGTCCTTGTATCATTCATTTTTTCTCACCCCACTCCCATATTACCAATGTTGAATTTTCCTGCATAGATGATTTTATTTTCCTGGTCCCTTGAAAAATGATGGATAGAGGTTTCACTGTATAGCAATAAAAATCTTGCAAAACTAGGAAGTTCTTGGCGCTATACTTGAATACGTTGATGTTCACAATTGACTTTATGTTTACTGGCAAGTTGTTGTATAGAACTGACATCAGATAATATGGGCTTCTAGTGTACAGAGCAAGTCTGTGCTTGTCAAGATGTACGTCTTCTTGTATAATGCGTATGAATGTGGTGATTACATTTAGAAAGTTTTTTTTTTTTCTTTATAACATCGAAACTTGATACAAAATCATTGTTCCCCAATTAAGGCTAAGGATGAAAAGTAGGATCGTTTGGATGGGGCACCACAAGGACGATGTTACCAACCCAACATTTAGAAAGTTATTTAGAAAGTTCAAAGTTTTCTCTCACAAAACAGCTGCTCTTAGAATAAGTATATAATACAAGCAGCTGTCATTACAGATCGTTGTTGTAGGCCAGGGCTTCCCACTGCGGCCCGCAGTATAATCTCATCAAGCACAGTAAAATCACTGCAATTTATTATAACATTCTGTGTGGTCAAATTGAGAATATATTTGACAAGGCTTGAACTGTTGTCACAAGCCAAATGGTAGGGGCGGCGTTCGAACTGACATTATAGTTGATAATTCCCGACAAGATATTCGTACAGCCATACGACTGCACTTCGGCTCTGCCATGCCGCTCGGCTTGTGACAACAGGCCCACCCATTTGCACAGTAGGGTAGGAACGTAACGAAAGGCCGTTGTACGGAAAAAGAAAGAAACATTGTACGATTGTTGTTCCAGCGGCTGAACGCGGTGGCTGACGAACGAGACTGGACCCACATCTCGGCCTCGCAGCGCCCGCTGCTGCTTCAGGACGAGGCCACCAGGGGGCCGCCGCCCGACTCGAGGGAGCTGGAGGTGTGTCACTCTCACAACTTGATAAAGAAATGACATGACTTTCTTCTCAAACATTCTGATATATATTATCAACCAATCAGTCACGTTAGTCTGGTATATTATGGGAATGTAGCGACGTTATTAATTCAATCAACATCGGAAGCTTGAATAATTGTTTCTCAATTAATGCTGAGGATGAATCAGTAAGACTGTTCAGGAGCGTCAACTCTTGGTTGTTGTGGGACTACGAGGCGGTCTTGTGATTTGTACTAGGAAAATGTAGCAAATGCGTTGTTGGATGAGCGATATAGGTATATTCATATGAATGTAATGGAAAGCTAGAGATGCACCTTGAGTTCGAAACAATTGTGTCACTGCCTTCCTGTTTTATTCATCACATAATCTAATTGTTGTACAATATAACTGGTAATACTTCTTGTTGTTTACATTCTTAATGAGTTTCTCAATAGTTTTGATTGATGTAAAACACATCATTTTTTGCAATGAACCGTGAAATCTGGATCTACGTAAGGTATTATTCCAATAACTAGGGGTGTTCAAGCAATTAAATTTTGAGTTTGAGTTCGAGCTCAAATTTAGTCAAACTCGAAAATTTTGAGTTTGATTTTTGTTAGTAGCCTTTTTTTGTTATTTATTTTTTCATAATTTTTCTGTATGCCTACTTGTGTTGTCCCAAATATAAAATGTGATTATTTTTTTTTTAATTTTTGGCTCCAGAAAATTCTCCTGGTATGCAAATCTCGGCCTAACATTTTTTTTTTTTGGAACTCGAAATTGAAACTTTCGATTATCTCTCGAACTCGAACTTGACTCAAATTTAAACTCTCCAACTCGCACACCTCTACCGATAACAGCTGACAAGACTTTGAACAGCCAGAAATTCCTTTCACATCGTTTCTCCCATCGCCGTCACTAATCGCTACCGTCGACTCCGCAGGTGTCCGTCGAGCTCCCGTCCGGACTGGGCGTGAGCATCGTGTCCTGCCAGGAAGAGCTGATCTTCGGCCGGCTGACCGGGATCAGCCTGCACCTGGTCTGGACCGCCGCCAAGTACAACCTGGACCTGACCGTCAAGGACGTGCAGTGCGACAACCAGCAGTCCGAGGCGCAGTGCCCCGTCGTGGTCTACGTCACGCCCCCGACCGCAAGGAACGACGACAACAGCGCCACCCCCGCCATCTACCTCAACCTCGACAAGGTCAAGAGGCCAAACACCAACGCCGAGATTTACAATGTAAGTCTACATTTCTCCTCTATTCTCTTTTTCATATCTTATATTTTGTTTTTATTCATTCATTCATTTCTTCAATAATTACACATAAATTACAAATACGACATTCACTCGTCATTTCCACAAAGCCCCATAAGGGCTTAGCTGTGACGTTTTAACTGATATATATATATATATATATATATATATATATATATATATATATATATATATATATATATATATCTTTCCCAGATAACCAATTGAATTGGGCCAGGGGGTGTTTCCACCATTTCATCTAGGGCAGGAATCATCTCTCCATCGGTTCCTGCCAGTTCCGACTTCTTCCTCTTCTTCTTCACCACTACTTTCCTCTGCTTCTTCTTCTCTTCCTACGAGTTCCTTCCACCGTTCCCTATCCTCCCACCATCTCTCATCTGTTAACTGATATAATTAAATAAAAACTGCCTTTGTACAAATTATATAAAAAGTCTTGTTACTTAACTGGAGTATTTAAAATATGAAATATGATACAGTGATATATTCAATACACTAGATCATATGGCTATAATACGTAGGTGTAGAATAAGTAGTAAAAATGGCAAAATATCATTTGAATAAACAAAATATTCAGAAAACAAATAAATTCAAAATGAAATAATTCACAATGCTCATTTCAAAAAACTCATCTCAAAGTTTTCAAAAATCCCATGAGAATAACCCAGAGGAAATTCGTTGAAAATATTTCATTCAAGAAAATTCAAATTCTCAGGGAATTTCAATATGATAATTATACACATTATTCCGAACTTTCACTCAAATCGTATCAGTCGTTTTGTTGTAAAAAAATATATAGGCCTAATGTAATTTTTGTAAATCACACAAAGCTATTAAGATACCAATTAAATCCAAGCAACAGGTGTCACCAATTAATTTTAAACAAATTTTAAAAAAGCCTTCTTTATTATCATAGAAATCAATAATGACAAATAAGATGGCAGTGATGTAATGGTTTGGATCTCAAGGTGTATATATGATAACCAATCCAAAGATAAGTTGATAATTATGTTGAAGCTCATCCATCAACGCGGAAACACGTAACGCGTTTGACTAGTTATAATAGTAGTAGATAGTAGGGATAACATCGATTAATCGAGAATCAATTAAGAATCGATTCTGATGTCGTACCCCATGATACAACATAGATCGATTAGACCGCAGCCTAATCGTATTGAGTTCTCTAAGGCAGAGGGATTCAGAAAAGGAAGATGAATAATATATGTATAACGATTTTACATAGCTCAAGCACCTAGGCTTTATTTAGCTCCAATTATATAAAATAATAAGTACAATGATAATTACTTACAGAATAATATCCAAAGACATGGAATACTTTCCATGATGTCTTTGGATAGTCTCAGCTTCAAAACGAACTACGTTCACTTCTTGACTTGCTCTGGTCTTGACTCCTGACCTGACTTGACTGCCCCTTGCTTACCGATTTGGATCTTATATATCGTTTGAACACTTTGATACCAAACCCTACATGGTAAGCAAGGGTGTACGAATCAACCTCATGACGTCAAGTTATACAATATAAATAAGTCCTTTTTAGACTATCCTATGGCGTATCTATGTCGTATGTGTGACGTATCGATTTGTCAACATGCTAACACAACAAGTGTACTAATGAAATATAAATAATAATGCCTTATTAAGCTATAATAACGATAACAGTGAAATTACCAAATGACCCTAATTCCAGGCCACAACAATGCCCCGACCTTTTAAAAAAGACGATGCCAAGGGCACGTGCTTTTCATCAATTAGTCTATACGCCTGGTAATTTCTAAGTTCCTGCAGGGTTACCATCGAAACAGAAGCACGCCATAACTAACACAGCCAACCGCCATGATAAGTAAAACCAAAGTGAAACTCACAATAATCACTTGTAACAAGAGTAATAACAAGCTCAAAACAATTCCCCGACTAGTTAATACACCCCTCACCGAAGAGATCCCTCAGCCTTGCTGGATAAATGAATCTGCCACACAGATCATTGTCTTTTCACATTTGCCATCTGTGAATATTTCATAAGTCATATCAAGATGACTCTGTTTCATTGATCTTATCTTTCGGTCTTAAAAGAAGTTGTATTCCGTAGTTGCGAGTGAATGTATTTTGGCATCAATCACATCCCGAATGTGAAATTTAATAACTACTGAACCTACAAAATAAAACGTGCTGCTGCTCCCCTGTTATCCCCTAACAAATACTAAAAAAATTTGATTCAAATTATAGCACTTGAATCCGAATCACTTGTCATGAATATAGTCAACTGAATACTTCCTTTGGACTAACAAATAACATTGAGTAACACTCTCAGATCTGAATAACTACTACTACTACCATAGCTAAATATACAAATAACCAACCCCATCATTATTTGAGTAGTACGAGGGAAATTTCTTGTTTGAATAGACTCTACTTAGTTAACAAGTGACAACAATAATGAAATACTATTCCTTCATCAAACCCAAAGAAAAATGGTATTGTTGTAGTAATCGAACGTGGACAAGACGCCTTCTTCCGTTCTTCTTTTCCAGTCTTCTTGAGAAAACTCTTGAATCTTCAGGTACTCTTCCTCCTGAATCTCTTGGGAGCTGAGTCCCTAGCGTCGACTCGAACCCATCTTGACACAACCCAACTAGACAGAGCTCAGCGGTGATCCTCCCGACCTCCGAAATCCAAGTACCCTCCTCGTCGCCTGTGGAGAAAGGACGCTTGGCAAGCTGGCGCTGACCCCATGCATTTCCACTTCCCCCGGTGGAGAGTTGAGTGTACCTAGGCTTGGATTAACTCGTTCCGGCTCCCTTTGAGAATGACATCCGCATCTCCGGTGACAAAACCACTGAAACAATAAACTGACACAAACGGACAACACAAAGCATACCCTAAAACAAACGGTAATACCCCAATTGAACCCACTTGAACTGGCACGAGTGTTATGTACACTCCGAAGGGATGAAATCTCTTTTAATTCAGATACCTTATTTATCAACCCCCTGATTGAAATACCCCCTCCCCCTGGACCATTTTTACCCACAGGAGAGAGACGAAGAACAGCGTCCTGTGTGAAAGAAACATCTTCCAACTCAGAGTATTCCTGTTCTGTTATATTTACGCCATTTAAGGGTACAACTATGTTATATTTACGCCATTTAAGGGTACAACTAAGTTCTCCCTTCGTAGTACAGCTTTAGAAATTCCGTTTGTGAAAGGTAACAACCAAAATGTCGCGGAGTTAATGTAGCATTGAGCGACACCCCTCAACACCCCAGTACCATTTATCCAAATCTCTCGCCTACTTTCCCTGGCTCCCGTCCGACACTTCAATGATAGACGAGTCGGCTCCAGTGGCATACTGAATACCCAGAGGGTGTTTCCTGGAGAGAAGTACCATACGGCTGAGATTCCATGCGGTAACACCTCCCGATTACACATAGTAGCCACCGCCTCCGCTTGTCCGAAAAATAACGCGGATTCACAGCACGGGTTACCCTGCAAATACAAAGCAAATTGCGCGGGACACCCGCACCGAACCCAACGTACACCTTGCCAAATCTAAATAAAACGATATCCATGTTCCGTAACCTAATCCTTATAATTGATACATCTATTCCTACTCCTGAGGTTATAATTATGATTTGAGGATCCCTCCATTGTTATCCCTGGAGGCTCCACAGAAACATCTTCATTTTCAACTTCCATCCCCTCCAATCCTGGGTCTATATTCTCCCCATCCGGAGGTGAATATGGATGAGTTGTTCCATCCTCCTGGTCCACTGTTGATGACGACTTCGGAGCATCATTCTCATCTGAACATGGAGATTTATCTGACTCCATCAGAGTTCTCAACTCTTTGCTCGAGAGTTCCTCGAATCTATCATTCGATTCCTCTGCCTCAACTGACTCTCCGTCATCCTCGACGTCCTCTTCTGATTGTGACACATCCTCATCTTTAGACAAATACAACTTTAGTCTATTTATGTGTACTATCGACGTCCTTGAGTCACTCATCCGTATCTCGTAGTTTACAGCACCAAGTTTCCTCACAACTTCAAACGGTCCAGTCCAGGGTTTGCATAACTTCTTCGTCAAACCCTTACCCACGACAACGGTGTGTAAGTACACTTTGTCGCCTGGATTGAACGATCTGAACTTGGCCCTCTTACTGCGATTATACTGATGAGTCTGTGAGATCTTACTCTTCCTCAATTGCAATGCTGTGACGCAATATGCTTCTTCCAGTCTCTCCGCCAGAAGTTTCACATAATCATCTCCAATTTGAGACTCAACCCAGCTCGGCGTTAAATCCTCTTCGAAGGGAATCCTCATTTCCCTCCCATGGAGTAAGAAGTGTGGACTGTAACCAGTTGTCGAGTGAGGTGTACTTCTGTACGCCATTTGGATGTATGGTAGATAACGACACCAATCCCGCTGATCTTTCCTCACAAAGTGAGATAAAGCTGCCGCTATAGTCTGATGACTGCGCTCAACCATGTTAGACATCGGATGATACGGACTAGTTTGAATCTTCTTAATACCAAGTAACTTGCATGTCTCCTTCAGTAAGTTGGATACAAAATTCCGACCCTGGTCTGTCAATAGCTTCCTTGGTGTTCCGTGTCGTGTTATGATCTTCGTAACAAATTCATGTGCAATAACTTCTGCAGTCTGTGATTTTAAGGGAATTATCTCACAATACTTGCTGAAGGCACACATGAATGTTAACATGTATCTATGTCCAGCCTCAGAAGTTGGTAGTGGCCCTACTATATCTACAGATAGTAGGTCCCAAGGCTGACTCACAGTCTCGTGAAGCTGTAAGGGTGCCACAGGATGTCGACCCGTTTTCCTTTCATTACATGACACACATCTTTTCACGTAACGCTCCACATCAGCTTTCATATTCGGCCAAAAGTATGTCTGACGAACACGGTGATAAGTACGACGACCACCCGGATGACAAGAGAACAGACTGTCATGCATGTCTTCCAGGACACGACTCTTCATCTTTTCTGGTACAACAACTTGACTTGTACTGTTTGAACCTCTTCCTGATCTCTTATAAAGAACACCATCCGCATCCACTTGATACTCGGGATACTTGTGTTTCTTCAATGCTAGGCACTCGGGATCTTCTTCTTGTGCGGAACGGATCTCCCCCTTGGACCATATCGTTGATTGCTTCGGTTTTTTGCTTGGCGAACCCCTGACAGTATACACAACCCGACTAAGGCTGTCAGCATTCGTATGCTGAGCTCCAGGCTTGTGAACTACGTCGTACTGGAATTCTGATAGACGCAATGCCCACCGAAGTAATCTTGACGATGGATCCTTCAAGTTCAATAACCAACGAAGGGCTGAGTGATCCGTCAAGATGGTGAAGTGAGTCCCGATCAAGTAACAACGGAAGTACTTAGTAGCCCACACAACAGCCAACATCTCCCTTTCCGTTGCACTATAATTCATTTCCGCACTATTTAATTGTCTGCTAGCGTACGCCACCGGATGCTCTTCATCTCCGATACGCTGTGATAAGATTGCCCCCAAGGCCACACCTGAGGCATCTGTACTAAGAATGAAGGGTCTTTTGAAGTCTGGGTACTTTAATACAGGTTCTTCACATAATGCTCGACGCAACGTATCAAATGCCGTCTGTTGCGCCGCACCCCATCTAAACGGTATGTCTCGTTTAGTTAGTTCATTCAAAGGTTTTGCAATATCTGCATAATCCGCTATGAATCTTCTGTAATATCCCACTAGACCAATGAAGGACTTAATTCCAGCTACATCCTTTGGTGCTGGGTACTCCTCCACGGCTTTAATCTTCCTGGGATCCGGTTTAAGACCATCTTTGGAGACGACGTGACCTAGGTATATCACCTCACTAGATGCGAAGGTGCATTTCTCTAGCTGGACCCTCAAGTTGGCGTCCCGAAGGCAATCAAACACCTCCCCCAACCTAGCCACGTGCTCCTTCATGTCTTTAGAGTACACGATGATATCATCCATATAAACTAAGCACTTGTTGCTTCCTTTAAGTCCACAAAGAAGATTGTCTACGAGGCGCTGAAATGTAGCTGGTGCCCCCTGGAGTCCCATCGCCATCCTGTTGTATTCATACTGACCTCCTTCCACGCAGAAAGCTGTTTTATGCTTATCAGTTTCTTCAATTTCAACCTGATAAAACCCGGATGCTAGATCGAGAGTACTGAAATATCTTGCATTACCCAGGCTATCCAATGTATCCGTGATATTTGGAATTGGATAACTGTCTCCATGAGTAACGCTATTCAGACCCCGGAAGTCAGTACAAAATCGATATTTAGGCGTACCATCCACCGACTTCTTTGGCACGATAACTATCGGCGAACTCCAAGCCGATGTCGATGGCCTTATAATGTTCTTCTTCAGCATATCTTCTATATGCTCACGGACAACCTCTTTATGTTTATATGGCAAGCGATACGGATATCTTCTTATCGGTCTAGCCTGACCGGTATCGATCCGATGCTTTATCTTACTAGTACATCCGATAGCATCACTTCCAGGATCTTGGAAGACATCGGCATACTTTCTGAGCACATCCTTAACCATCTCCCTTTCCCGGGGTGGTAAGTGCTCTAACCCGACTTGGGTCACATCATGTACTTTTCCTTTGTCAGGACTTGAATTTTCCTGAGACAAAGATTTCTGATTTCCTTCAGTTATGGTTATACCATTTATAGTTCTACCACGATCCCTCTTGGTGGATCGGACTATATTTTCTGCCAACCCACATCTTGTGTGAGTCTGGTCTTCTGAGTTTACCGAGTCACCTCTTCCGTGTGACCGGACTATAGATTCCGCCAAGCCACCTCTTCTGTGTGACTGGACTATAGTTTTTTGTTCAGCTGTCACCGAGTCACCTCTTACGTGTGACCGGACTATAGATTCCGCCAAGCCACCTCTTATGTGTGACTGGACTATAGTTTTCTGTTTAGCTGACACTGCATCTCTATCTAGTATTTCTTCGCAGTTGTCAGTGTAGTTTGGCTTGCTTTCTGGTATAGGCCTAATACCTTGCAAGTGCTCTACTGCATTACCCAGCAGTATATTCTTGTGTAAATGTATATCTTCATTCGATAAATTAATAACTTTCATTTGGACCGTGTTATTCAGGATAGAACCAATAACCCGCGAGACGTAAACACCGTGTATTTTTAGTCCCACTGGTTCTATCACTACGGACTGTGTTGGCTTGACAGTTAACATTTTACTTAGTTTTCCTTTTACTGTCGTCTCAGTTCGCGCTGGTAACCTCAAACTTGCGTGATTATACACCTGCCAAGTCCTTGGTTCGATATCGGGTAGATTATCACTATGGATTATTACTTCTGGTTTCTTCTCATCTGAATGGTAAGTCGAACTGAACGACATCTTCTGCAAGCGTCCCCGCAGTTTAGGTTTATTCAAGTTCTTCTCTCCCGGGTTCGACCCCCGGCCATTTTGACATCTATTCAGATCATCATCACTAGGCTTTTGAGATGGCACTAGGGTGCTGAATGAAACCTTATCTAGAGTCATGACTTCCAGAATACGATCTCCTTGATCCGAATATTTAGATGTGAGGTTTACCAATTTCGTATTTCTTCCCTTCATCGTTAGCGTTCGCGAACCAATATCCAACACGGCATTAACTTCTTCCAAGAAGTTAATTCCAAGAATACCGTCAAATTTGATGTCCATGGGGCAAACCAAACAGTCCTGTTTCACACTGTCATTCCCCAAATCAAAGACGATCGTTTGAGTTCCTTCTATGTTTAATAAGTGTCCGGTTACTCCTTTGGCGGCAACACGACATACCCTAACCGGCTTCCTCGAGATGTGGGGCTTAACCAAAGATACAGCAGCTCCAGTATCAATCATCCAGAGACTCTTTCTGCCATCCACCTTTAATATAATGGCTAACTCATTTGTATCATCCACCTCCACTCCCGGGATCAAGTATGTCATGTCTCTTCTTGCCTCTACGACGGAGTCCTCGTCGAGGCGTTGCCGTTTCCCGTCTTCTCTCCTGGATCAGCAACTTTTGGTTTCCCGCCCTTGCGCCTTAAGCAGTCCTTGATGAGATGACCAACCTTCTGACAATGATGGCACGACCTCGTCTCTCGGTGGACCGTCTTCGGCTGCGAAGTTTTGAAATCCTTCCTCTTCAAAGCATAACAGCGGTCGATGCTGTGACCTGGCTTGCGGCAATGTCCACAGGTCACTACCACAGGGAAAACCTTGGTTACTGGCTCTTCCCTCGCACCGACACTCTTCTGGTTCATGGTGTTATTCGCACGAACTGCGTACTCCATGGCGATCTGCATTGTCTCGGGCATCCTCAACCTAGTCAGCTGACCGACCTCGCCTTGGAGACCCGCCACATAGGTTGCCAATAATCGACGTTGCGCTTCATCGTTTATTCCCTTCTGCTCTTTTGGGCACTCGACTCGTCGAATAGTTTTCAAGTTGAGCTTTTTGAGTCGATCCGCGAATATTTCAGGAGATTCATCCTTCTTTTGAGAAGCCGTCAGCACCTCGTTGTAATAATGCTGACTTGGCATTTTCTCCCGAAACCGCTCCTCAAACGCTTGTCGAAGCTTCTTGTATGTTGAATCATCGTCGATTAAACTTGGATCACCGCTCAAAAAGTCCGCTGCCCTCCCTGTAATCTTGAGCGAGACAATCCTCTTCTTGTCGTCTATAGACCAATGGCCTAACGCCGCGACGCTTTCTATGTTGTCGAAAAACTTGGTTACCGGTATTGAATTGGTGTCCCCCGACCAACATGGTATCAATGATGCGACGTTTAGATCCTTTGCCAAGATTGGTTCTGCTTGAGCATGGGCCACTTGAACGGCTTCTAGAGTTTGAGCTAACCTCGTAATAGTTTGCTCAGGTGTTTCACCCGGACGCATAAATGTTGCCATGATCTTATATCGTTTTCCTTGTTTGTTTCTTGATATTTTTTCCTTGATTGCTTGATGTTGAATGTTCCCCTTGTTTGCTTCTTGAAAATTTAGAGAAAATTATCTAATTTTCCATCCCCAGGTTAATATTGATATTCTGTATCATTAGGCCTAACTGTCTTTTGTCTATCTAAGCAACAGCTTTATTGCCTCTATATAAGGAATCAATCAAAACAAGTAGAAGTTATTCCTTATTTTAACATATTAAACACCTGGACAGAATTTCTAAATGGGTTACAACAACAGTAAAATCAAGATCCCTGAATTAACTAATTTATTTCACAATCAATCCCAATTTTTTTTTTAAATACTCAAATGTACTCAATTAGAACCATCTGAATAGATAATGTTGTTTATAAGGTAGTTAATTCATAATGAAAACAATCATGGTAGCAAAGTACATCCTAGTCAGCTTTATACTATACAAGCTATTATGAAATCACTTGCATAAAACAATGTCAGCAGTATCGTATACGTCCGAAAGACTGCATACTAACAATAATACAATGAACTACATACATCCAACCAGCAATGCAATATAGCATGGTAATTGACATTATTTTATTTTTATTGAAATAATTTTCAAAAATCTATTGTGTTCTCAAGTCAATTTGAGTTTACTTAAATATGATATCACTGATATATACAAGGAATTTAAATTCCATTTGAGAAAATGAGTAACCAAAATCATTATTCATAGATTTTTTCAAAATCAAAATTTCATCCTCTCCCTCCCTTAGAGCTAAAAGCACCGCTGTCACCAAAATATTTAAATCTTCATGAATTTTAATGCAATTGATTTTTTTCGAAACCTGTTCAACGTCAACATTATAAGCACCTTACTATTATAAAAATGTGAATTCTAAAACTCTTATTTAACTTTTGTATAAGTCTGATAAATTGAATAATAATGCCTTATTAAGCTATAATAACGATAACAGTGAAATTACCAAATGACCCTAATTCCAGGCCACAACACTGATGTAAAACGATTCTCAAATAAAAAAATTGATTTTTCAAAAAAAAAGAATTTTTTTTTTTTTTCGGTTCAGTGCTGTACTTCTTTACGTCGTAATAAGTGCTCATTTCGTTGTCTATATTATTCTGTATTATTGAGATATTACTATCTGGACAAAAGCTATCCCTTCGGTTACGTCTGACAGCCGAACGTTGACGGAAATACCCAAATGGTACAGTACAGTTCAAAGAAGTCTCTAGCAGCTATTTTTCACGTGAATGCCTTGGGAAGGTTGAAAAAAAAGTTTCAAATTACACTACTTTTTTGAGAATGAACTTTTCTTTTAAAACAAAATTTTCAATTTTTTTTTTTTCAAAATCGATTTTTAATCAATTCTGGAGCATAGAGAATCGATTCCCGATTTTGAGAATCGATGCCCTCCCTAGTAGATAGTGTTGTCGTTTGCCCGCGTGGCCCTAACGCTCGTGTCGTTGCGCAGCATGCGATCATGAAGGTGAAGAACCTGTCGCTGACGATCGAGGAGCGACTCCTGCTCAAGCTGTTTGTGTTTGCCGGCTGGAACGAGTCGGAGAGCGAACGCGAAGACGTGGACGAGATCGAGTTCGAGACGCAGCGCTTGCTGTCCGAGGCGCTCTCGCTCACGGCCAAGCGGTACTACTTCGGCGCGCTGCAGCTGCAGCTGAGTCAGGTGAGTGCTGCGGTGGCTCGGTCGGCCAGGTCTGACGCAGGCGCAAGTTCAACGTGGTGCAAGTTTCCACGACCTTACCTGATATATTTTTAAAATTATTTGAAACACATTTTATTCTCATTAGTTATAACATCGATTAATCGAGAATCGATTCAGAATCGATTCTAATGTGAAACAATTCTCAAATCGAAAAATCGATTTTTTTTTTCATTTTTAAAATTTTTTTTATTCCGATCAGTGCTGAACTTGTATGCAATACATGCTCATTTTTTTCTTCATATTATTTTGTATTGTTGAGATTTTACCATCTAGACACAAGCTATCCCTTCGGTTACGTCTGGCAGCCGAACGTTGACAGAAATACCCGAATGGTACAGTACAGTTCAAAGAAGTCTCCCACGGTAAGGTTGAAAAAAAAGGTTGAAAATTACTC
The DNA here is from genome assembly GCA_964007535.1 of Brachyptera risi. Classification (NCBI taxonomy): domain Eukaryota; kingdom Metazoa; phylum Arthropoda; class Insecta; order Plecoptera; family Taeniopterygidae; genus Brachyptera; species Brachyptera risi. The sequence continues at coordinate 2,622,869 of OZ023334.1, read as the reverse complement.
AACTTTATTTTAGGGTGGAATCTTCTTCTTTTTTTTTCTTTTCATTTATCAAAATCAACTTTTCATCGATTCTGGAGCTTAGAGAACGATTCCCGATTTTGAGAATTGATGTCATCACTAATTCTTATCTTCTAGACATTTTACAATTTTTTTTTTTCATAATTTTTTAATAAAGATAAGAATCCCAGGTAGAGAAAAAACTCTGTTTGTAGACTGAAACTTTGAAAATACTAAATATAATATCGAAGATGACAGAATAAATCCCGTGCTAACTAGCATTCGAGGTGGTTAATGAGTACAGAGAACTCGCCTATTTGAAGCAACACATTTATGATGTTGGTATTTCCCAATTACGACATCACTGTGTTTTCCGAAAGTGGTGGCACATTCCAATTTTAATGCCGTTTTCATGGGTTTTTTCGTAACATGAAAATACGCTTTTATTAAGATTCCTTCGTTTTAGCCGCCATTTCAGATATATATACTAGCGCCATCACTGGCTGACTACCTCCAACATGGCTGACCAAGCACATATTTTGCATCGTCATCGCACTTACAGTGATTACAGAAACAGTACCGTGCAAAATATCCCTTCGTTTCAATCATTGTTACATCAAAATACATCACATTCCGGCAGTTTCCTCCAAAAAGTTGCTAAAATAGGCGAGTTCTTTGTGATCAGTATTTACCGCATTGGACTTTGATTGGTTTAAAATAGCAACCTGTCTAACGTCAGCCTAACGTTGTTGATTGTCAGGTGCGCCTGAGCGTGATGACGTCGAGCAAGCTGGCGTACCCGCTGGCGGCGCTGAAGAAGCGCCTGGGCCTGCGCCTGATCAGGTTCGAAGACGCCGCCGTGGAGCTGCAGCCGTTCGTCAAGAACAGCCTCTTTGAGACGGGGCACTTCCTCACCATGTCTGTCGTCAAGCACTACAAGGAGGTTCGATAATGACGTCATGAAAGATCGATAGTGCTGAAATACACAGCTGATTTGTTTGTTGACAGTCCAACATAACCTAACCTATAATTACAGTCGAACCCACATATAACGAACTCGGTTTTAACGAAATTTCGGTTTTTACGAATTAATTACCATCCCCCTTCAAAGCTCCTATCCTTATAATGTTAAATAAAGACCTATAACGAAGTGATTTATATTTCAAAATTCGGTTATTACGAATTTTTTGTCACTTTTCAGCATATTTTGCTCATTATTTTCAGCTGTTTCCAACAAAATGTTCGAAAATCGGAGCATTTTGCGTGAATTTATTTTCAGGTTACATTTATTTTGAACGGACTGTACATCGTAGCAGCTGGTGACGCGTACAGCACGTGGTCATAACTCTTGCTGCACCCCCCTCCCTCACCGTCCCACGCACAGTGGAACGGCCCAAAACCAAACATTCGCTCAACGCGCACTAAATAATAACGTGATGGTGACATCTTCAATGACTTTGTTTATCTATTTTTTGTTTACATTCCTTCATCCCCATTCGTGATAGTGTCCTGTAACCTAGGAAATAAAACACGATAAGTGTGGAGTTGTGGTGTCATGTGATAGCAGATGATAAGTTCTTTATGAAAGGACATTGTTGTTTTCTATTACTTTCTACAAACATACTAAGTGATGATACGATGCGATGATAATATGTCACCTAATACAGTACTATACTAGGGCCTAAGTCGTAAATGTAGGCCTATCTTTATAAATCTCTAAAATTCAAGTGCTGTTATGAAAAAAAGCAATAAATCTCTATAACGAAATTCTGTTTTTACGAACAGATTTTCATTCCCCTTGAAATTCGTTATATGCGGGTCCGACTGTATACCATTGTCATATTTCAGTTTAGTTGAAAAGGGCAGGACAAGCCAGATAAAAATTAAGAATTCTCTCATCAAATTCGATGAACATGATAACTAGAGATGATAAAATATGAGAGGTTATAAATTAAGACGAACTTTCCTGGAGTCTTCTGAAAATGGCGGACGGCTGCAGGTCTGAAATCGATGTGTCTAACGCGTCATGGGTTTGGAGCAGCGCTGATTGGTCAATTCCTACGTTCGTCGTGAACTTAAGAAACCAAGCTTGGAGTTTGCAAACTTCTACGTTACTGCTACTGTTAAGGACTAAGTTTAATGTTGTCGTGAACAGTGACGAGAAATACCGTATGACAAACAATTTGTAAGTTCCCAAGTTTACGGTCAAGTTTAATCGTGAATGGGCCTTTACTGTTCAAGTCATTTTGCATAACTGTCAAGCGTATACAGCTTGAAAACACATTTTTTAGCCGTATACGCTTGGAGGCATTATGCAACATGACTTGAAAATAACATCATTCTGAAGCTATTATAATTATCTGTGTTTCTCACGTATTAGAATTTCGATATCTCATACCGTTCGAAAGTTATCACAAAAAAACTGATATTCCGCTGAATCGACTCACGTGGACTCTTAACGTGTCTCGTTTAACGCGACGTTTGTCCATTGCCAGGAGCTGAAGTGGCAGGCGGCCAGCATCCTCGGCTCCGTGGACTTCCTCGGCAACCCGCTCGGCTTCATGCAGGACGTGTCCGAGGGCGTCTCAGGCCTGATACGCGACGGCAACGTCGTCACCCTCGTCAAGAACGTCACGCACGGCCTGTCAAACTCTGCCGCCAAGGTCACTGGTATGTACGCCGGCCGCTTCATTGTCAGACGGATATATTACAACTTGGAAATGATACAAATGATCAAAAGTTGAAATTATTTCAGGTCTTTCATATTATTTCTTGATAGACTCTCGATACTCTCGGTAGTTTACTATAGATTCAGTTACCAGCAGCTTACCTCGTCACAATGTATCTGTTCTGAAATGAATTTGTTAACTTTCAGCTCTCTTGTTTTAAGATTTTTTCTATCAACATATCCCTGCATGTATTATATATTACCAATAGAAGCTTACCAGATGAGCGGAGTTCAAAAGACCAGCAGCTTACCTCGTGTGTGTGTTAACAGAGTCGCTGTCAGACGGTCTCGGCCGTGTGATCCTGGACGACTCGCACGAGGAGACTCGGCTGCGTCTGCGTCAGCTGCAGGACGGTTCCAGCGGCGACCACCTGATGGCGGGCCTGAAGGGGCTCGGCTTTGGCCTGCTCGGCGGGGTCACGAGCGTGTTCAAGCAGTCCTACGACGGAGCGTACAGGTAAACAAGCCTCGTTGTTTCCATCATTCTCAGTAGATGAATAATTTGATGATGATTCAAAATAATCAATTTTTCTGAATGAATAGATGAATAATAAGCTCAATCTGATTTTATATATATATTCATATTGTTTACTGTATATGATTCTAATTTCTATAGTACGGAAGCATAACAAATATTCAGACGGCAGTGGATAATAGTTATTTTATTTCATAATATACACGCAACATGCTTTGAGCAGCAGGCAGCATGTATGGACCAATCAGAGAACTAGCTCCTCCGTCTTGTATGAACACTTGCTAGGTGCGCTGAGAGATGGACTAAGTCCATCTTCTCCACCTGCAACATGCGCTGGGGCCCACAACGCAACCGGAAGTTTGGTTTACGTGTCTGAATTGTCAGGTTCAACTTGTTGACTGCTTTTTATGAACGATTCCGCAGGAGATATTAGATCAACTTTCTGCACTGTTATTCCGTAATTGATGACCGGACAAAATGAAGAAGCTCATTCAGTTGGGTTGGAGGCATTCGTTGGAAGGTTATGTAAAGAATTGTTTGTGGTAACATAACCACAATTTGAAGTTCAAATTTGGCGGCGTCGTTGATAAACTAGCCTCCAGATAGACAATGCCGTATGACAGAGCCTATGCTCAAAAACTGCTCACCAACAATTAAAAAGTTGGTGATAATAATAATAATTTTTTTATTGATGCAGTTTGATCAAGTACATGATATTTTGTCATCGTCAAATTATAAACTAAATACAGAGAAAATAAAATATATACAATGGTCAATAATATTTTAAAAACTTACAATACTGGTAAATAGAACTGACTGGTGTCGATGATTAAAGTTAAATATAGTCAGTCTTCTAGAAATTCTTTAACGCTATAGATCACAGCGCTCCTAGCAGCATTACCAGGGATAACACTACCAGGGTCTGGAGACTGTTTATCCAGGGCTCTTCCCTGTATCCCATAACGATTTTTATTCACTCAAATGACGCCGTCACAGCGCTTAATAGTAAACGTGTGCGCTGAGCGCATGTTGCTCGTAGCACGAAGAGTAAACGCACGGCTATGTTTGTGTTCCCCAGGGAGGGAGTCCAGGGCTTCTTGTCTGGGTTGGGCAAGGGCCTGGTCGGCACGGTGACCAAGCCGGTGGTCGGCATGCTGGATCTGGCGTCGGAGGCTGCTAGCGCCGTCAGGGACTCCAGTAGAAGGTATGCCAGTTCACTTAACGTACTTCAGCGAAACCTCTATCCATCGTTTTTCAAAGGACCAGGAAAATAAACTATCTATCCAGGAAAATTTAGCATTGATTATATGGAGTGGGGTTAGAAAAATGAATGATACAAGCAGGAAAACGATGGATCCGGGAACGATGCATAGAGGTTTCACTCTCAAGGATATAAGTTGGGCCTATTATGAATGGAGATTAAGCAATATGGTTATGGTTTTTATAACCATGTAACCAGGTATTATGGTTTTTGAAGCAAGGTTCAATTCCTGCCATGGTCTAGATCCCGACTGAGGTCCTTCCTGGTTAATTTCAGTTCAAGCGAGTACTGGTATGGTTCCTTAAAAATATTTGTTTTCTTCCTGTATGGAATACGCCCAGTAAAATAACCTTGCACTGTACTACATATAGGCCCTAGATGATATAAAATAGAGATGTAAATACTGTGAGCAGAACTGTGAATGTATCATTATTCAATACAGTAGAACCTATTCAGCATGCTTCTCTTTACTGTGGTACATCAACCAGCCGTAGCTAGCTTCTTTCATTTTCTCTCTCAAAATTGATTAATTATTTCTTTTTTTTTTTTTAGTAACATCGAAACTTGATACAAAATCATTGTTCCCCAATTAAGGCTATGGATGAAAGATAGGATCGTTTGGACGGGGCACCACAAGGGCGATCTTACCACCCCATTTTGATTATTTAAAACTAATGGTCTTCAACACCAGGACTGCGCTGTCTGTGACCATAATTTTTCGCAGTAGATAAAAGTCTTTCAGTATAAACACACGAATGTTGATATCTTCCACTTTGAACTAAGTCTCTTGGGCAATGATTAATTACTTCTTTCCCTTGACAGCAGATGTAAAATTGATCATTATACAAAAAGCACAAATTAAATTACTAATAGACCTATAATGTTATAATTAGGTCTATCGCTCTACTAATTAATGGTCGTGGCCAATTAGTACTTCATCCAAGCATTTGCTTCGAGGACTGTGGGAAACCACGAAAAACCACGTCAGGATGGATTATTTCTGCTGTACGTTTTTCACTCAATAAGTTTTTCCACTTTGGCACATTGTGAAACGTACGAAAGAGGTTCCTCTATCGAGGTCCATCCTTTTTCAAAGGAAAAAATATGTATTATCGGTTATATTGGGAGTCAGGCGGAATAAAATTAACGGCGGTTTGGAAAACGACGTGTCGATGTGTGCGTAAGTCTTACCGTTTGTCCGCAGCTCTAGCCGCTTGCTGCCGAATCGTCTGCGGCTGCCGCGGTGCACCATCGGCCCTGGTGGGCTCTTGCCGCACTACTCGAAGAAGCACGCCCAAGGTCAGGAGTTCCTCTACGCGATCAACAATCGAAACTACTCGGAACTGTGAGTACCGACATTATAACGCTGAAACTTGTGACATTTCGTGTTTTAAATTGCTTTATTTGTTGATGTTACTTCTGTGCTCTCAAGCTGTCAATCCCTGCACGGAGCTAGCGATTCGCTTTCACTTTCGCTCGGCGGCAAAGTTGGGCCGAGCTCAACATTCAGAAACTGCGCAGCTCTCGTCACTGATTGGTTGTTTTTCCAACATGGCGGCTAAAGTATACTCTTTGTGAGGGAATCCCGCGTTCATTGTAGTCCAGCTTGTTTCTTCAGATGCCAACCTTTGTCAGGTCTTTTTGAAGAATTCAAGGATTCAACAATTGAAATTTCAGTTCAGGCCAATACTTGTGAAAAACATTAGTGATTAACATGCAACTTTAAATTGTACAAAATGTGAGAGTACATGGATAAATTGAAGATGGAAGAAAAATGTAGAAAGACAACATAAATTGGAGATTTTCTAAAAATTTGACAAAAATCAATCAGAACTAAAATAACTGAGAAGATACAAAAACTGAAGGTAAATCTGAAGAGCCGTTTGTTTAGCTTATACAATCGATGCAGTATTTCGAAACCCGCTGTAAGACGGGCGAGGGTTTGAGTCCCGCGTAAGGCACGAGTCTTTGTGAACTTCGTTCCACCTATCAACGCGTCATCGTTCCATCACCACCCGCTCACATAACCCAGCTGTAAGCAGCACTGACAAAATGTAAATAAATTGTAATATCCGAACGTAAGAGATATTTGAAAGTGGGCGTGGTTTCAGTTTCATGTCGTACGAGATCCTGCGTAGCGGCGCCGAAGACCTGCGTATCGTTGTGTCGAGCGACTTCGTCCGCGTGTTCACCTGCGGCACGGGCAACACATGCAGCATCGTGGTCGAGTGCCATCTCAGGTGAGACATTCAGACCAGCAGCTTACCTTGGGGGAAATGCACATCCCTAATACTGGATTTCAACGAATAAGGACAATATTCATTTCCTGAATTTTAGAGAAAACTAGAAATCATAATCTCAATTTCAGAAATTATAATCGATTTATTTGTCCTCCAGGACCCGGTCTCTTTCTGAGACGTGACGTAGACATTATCGATTCTGTTCATGCTTCAATACAGAATCAGTAATGCCTACGTCATGACTCGTGGTCTCTGGAAGACAAAACAGTCATTATAATCTCTGAAACTCTGATGATGATTTTTAGTTTTCTTCAAAATTATGGAAATAAATATCGCGGTTATTATATAAAATATAGTTTCAGAGTTGTGATGTCCTTTAAGAACGTTCAGTTATACATTGATCATTAATTCATCTCAATTAATTTATAATTATATATAATAAGGACATGAGGTAATATCATATCCAGAGGGGTGCGAGTCTACCTAATTATTCCTCCGAGTCTCCGCCAGAATCCGACTCCGACTCTTGGAAATATTTCAGACTCGATTTGCGAGTCAAGAGTCGAGTTGGTGAACCTGCTGCCTATTTCAAAATTGGAATGCTTTCTCATTGGCTACTTCTCATTGGCTGTACTGTTAGAAAGCTATGGTTACTACTAGGGATAACATCGATTAATCGAGAATCGATTAAGAATCGATTCTGATGTAAAACAATTCTCAAATCAAAAAATCGATTTTTAAAAATAATTTTTTTTTTTTTTTTTTTTTTTCAGTGCTGTACTTCTTTACGTCGTAATAAGTGCTCATTTCGTTGTCTATATTATTCTGTATTGTTGAGATCTTGTATTTGTTGTATCTGGACAAAAGCTATCCCTTCGGTTATGTCTGACAGCCGAACGTTGACGGAAATACCCAAATGGTACAGTACAGTTCAAAGAAGTCTCTAGCAGCTATTTTCCACGTGAACGCCTTGGGAAGGTTGAAAAAAGTTTCAAATTACACTACTTTTTTGAAAATGAACTTTTTTTTTCAAATTATTTTTTTCAATTTTTTTTTTTTCAAAATCGATTTTCAATCGATTCTGGAGCATAGAGAATCGATTCCCAATTTTGAGAATCGATGTCATCCCTAGTTACTACACAGCTGTTTGGAGTTTGAGTTGATGAAATCAAAATGGCTGCCTTGGAGGTTTGATAATGTAGCCTCAATGAACTAGTTAAAAATATTGTGAAAATTCTATAGTTATAATACCGTAACTGATAGTTATTTTGACGAGACATTATTTTCTGTTTTGACTAATTTCGTGTTTATCTATTTTGTAATTTGAACTCTGTGGACAGAATGAATTAATATTAGGGTTTTAAGGCACATCGACAGCGAGGTCATTTAGCGCCTGGAGTCATGGAAGGAAAATGCCATGGTTTTTTTTATCGCAAAATCTATTCTGTCACTTTTCTAATCATTTGAATAATTCACGATTGACCAATGGACAAATATGGACTGAGAAATGTGAACTGAGATGGAACTGTGTTGTTGTGCGCAGGGACTTGTACCACTGCCTGCCGGTGACGTCGCCGGGCCGCGGGCTCGAGCCGAGGAAGATCGAGACGAAGGAGATGCACTACATCGAGCTGACGATGCGCGTGGACGACGGCAGCAGCCAGCTGTTCGGCCAGGAGAACGTCAAGAAGCCGCAGGTGCGCTGCGACAGCGCCGCCGTGTCTCACTCTGTCACGCAGCTCGTCAACTACGCCAAGCGGACGTACGACGAGCGCTACTTCTCGCTCGAGCCGACCGGCGACAATATCATCGAAGACTGAAACGGAACGAACAAACGGAACCGACGCAAACGGGTTTCGCGTCTAGTTTTAAGATTTACTGATTACCACGATCGACGGTCGATACGACCGAACCGATCTTAGCAGATTACGAAAGATATTTTGAGGTTAAAGATGACGGACATCGTAGATTTATTTGGTATAGAGAAGATGGAACGTAGATTTGAAAATCATAAAAATACCATTTTCATACGCATTTCAAATGCTTCTATATTGAAACTATTTGATTCACATTCAAATAACTCGTGGCTCCTCACTTTTGGTTTCAACTTCATAATAAAACTGCGGCTTGATTAAGAAGTTTTGAAAGATATTTAGGAAAGAGCTAAATTCAATAAGACAATTTTATGAATAGGAAAATGTATGAGAAATGCTGCATTCGGAAGATGTATCTTCACGCCTGATAAGCTATATCATGATATGCCGTGATATCACGTTCATAGACATAATTTCAAGCGGAGTTTCATTTTTTTTTAGTCTCGGATAAGCGGTCCACAGTCAATCAATGCTTCTGCTTTAATCAATTTAGTCCAGGATAATTATAAATAACATAGAATAATAGTTCAACTAGTTACTGTAATAATTTATTTTAGCAATATTAAATATCAAGCTTTAATTTCCGTACCTTGAACTACCGGCTGGATACGATGCTACGTAAAGACCTGACGGTGACTTATAACAGAGTAACAAATATATTCTTCTTGAAGCGGAGAATTCGATAATATTTATGTTTTGCATAGTTTTAGATTGAATTATTTCACAGTTCATCATATTTGTTATAAAAGGTTTTTGGTGGATCAGTAAAACTAGTAAAGTTGTATCAAATAAAAAATACATGCATCGCTGCGATGAGCCTTTGCTTGTATGATAGATAATGTAGATGACTATTCTCGTTATTTGTAGATAATGCTAAAGAACAAATATCTTATCGTAACTACCAGTTTGATCCATGTAGAATAGTTTCTTCTGGTGATATTATCCTATCGATAGGTGGTATTAATTTTTATAATAAATACTTTTATTTTTTGGTGGAGACTCTCGAACCAATAATTTCATCAATTATGCCTACTGTGAGTTATTGATACTGATAATGTTCACTTATTTTTTAAAAGAAAAAGTTCAGAAATGTCAAATGTTTACGGTATTATTGAGTAATATATATTAATAGGCCTATATTATAAATGTTTTAAAATATATCAAAGTCTAACGGTCGTTGGGAGATGTGATAAGTATGATCAAACGAATTGTTTTGTGTAGGATTATAAGTTTTCATAAATATGCATTGATGATACCGGGCTATTTTCCCATCTCGATGTTATGCTGTTATGAAAATCTCGATTTGTTTCACGAAATCACATGAAATGGAGGCTTGTTCCATCGTACAATTGTGTACTTAACAGCAAGGGAGTTAAACTGGGTGATATAAGGCTGAAGTGGGATTAATCGTTGTAAATTGGCATGAAACTAGAAGAGTGGAAGGTGGAAAATGACTGTACAGTGAAACCTCTATCCATCGTTTTTCAAATGACCAAGAAAAATGAACCATCCATGCAGGAAAATGATCCACCCAGACAAATTTAACATTGATTATATGGGAGTGGGGTGGGATAAAATGAAGAGTACAAGCAGGAAAACTATGGATGCGGGAACGATTCATTGAGGTTTCACTGGAGACGAACATTCCTCTCAAGATTTAATTCATCTCTAAATATATTTAATGTCTGTAAAATAAATGCGATATAACTTGACAGCACCATAAGTGTCTGCTTAACCAGTTCAAAGGTATCGTACAACTCTGGGGGCGAATTCAGGTAGACTTTACTCTCTTGAATTGCTGTCTTATCGTAAATATAAGACAGAGCTAATTCCAGTACGTTTTTGATGTCGTATATGACCATTTACGATGTGTAAATTTAGGCGAATGAATGTAGCTGTCGTATTAAATTCACGCTAGCTTAAATTTAAGAGTAAAAAAGGTACCTGAATTCGCCCCCTGTGATTTTGTTGTAGGCCAATAGAATTTTGATATCTTGACTTTCAAAAGTAATACAGTAATCGAAAAACTGATATTTCGCTAAATCGGTTCTCATGTGTGATTAACCGACCAAATTCAACGGTCAAGCCAAAGCTTCATACTTTAGACATACATTATTCTTTCACTCCTAGTTGTAGTCCCACTTCAATCTTCTAAACATGAATAATACGACCTTGTCTGTGGTGACCGTAAGCATTGGTATCGCACATTACAAATAACTATATATATTTTTCTATTTTTACCTCGAGTAGCGTTCAGTTACTTGGTCTACGTTTCGTATAGCTGCGCTCAGTTACGTACGACGGTAATCAGTTCTTATTTTTGAATCATCTGAATGTACACTTGGTCCGGCCAATCGCTAATTAGTAATTAGACTTGCTTCAAGGGCCGTACATATTGTGTAACGTATTTTAATCGGGTGGTTTGAAGTTGGCAGCAGGTGGCAGGAGAACGGCAGACAGAAATCCTGAATATAGAGCAATAAATTATATTAGAAAGAGTGTAAATCTGTGATTCTAAGACATTTGGTGAATGTTTCAGGACGTAGTTTAATCTATGAACGCGTAAGACGTTGCCAAACTGTCTGCTTGATCCTTATTTCTATTACTGATTCACATTATTTTCAACAATAAACGATAGAACTGAAAATTACTTGAGAGCGTATCGAGTTGATTTAGCCAATTACACCTATCAGTTTTTTGGTGATAGCTTTTCAACGGTGATATTGAGGAAATACAAATATTTTCAGCACCTTCAAGATAGGTTTCAACCATTCAACTTATTTCACCTAATTATCAAACATAAACAGCTGAAAATGTGTGTTTTCAGCTGTAAATGCTTGACAATCAGGCAATACGTATGACTCAAGATGCATTGAGGGTTGCGTTTGTTTGCCGCCGGGAGATGGTGACTTCACCAATTCCAAAACGCGTCCCATTTTATGAGTACTTTTCTGTGTAATATGGATTGCTGCTCTATCTGGTTGTGTTTTGTAGAAACAGCTGATAGGCTGGCAAACTTGATGACAGCGAGCCGGCCTTGAACGTAACGTTAGTTCCTTTTATCACCACTTATCTACGCACGGTCAATAGTACTTTAAACGTGGACCGTGAATTGGAACATATTTTCAACATGGGAGGGATAGGAAGTTGGGACAACATCTCCAACGGGCAAACGCAACCCTCAATGCATCTTGGTATGAGTTTATGAGTCTTAACTTATACCATCTTGAAACTATTACAAATGTCTGCATCCTCTCCATATTATTAGAATGTTAATATCTCGTACCGTTGGAAAGTTATCACAAAACAACTGATGTGTCACTAAATCAACTTCTATGCACTCTCAGATTGGTTGATTTTGGTGATTCAAACCGGTAACAAATTCTTGTGGCATCAAGACACTGCCTTGAAAATTTACCCTATACGAAGCTTTTTATTTCGAATTCTTCAAGCTGTGTATTGGGCATTTTTGAAAAATAGTCAAGTTTGGCAATGTCTTGTATATATAATTTTGTTTAATTGATAATCAATACATACCTGTAAGAATGCTTGGGTCGATCATTCTGGAAATGTAATTTATGTACGACCCTTTGAATGTCCATAGTTATAGAGGTTATAATAACTTACGCAGCTATATTCTCGTTGGTTGTAAATATGTACGGGTAGCAATTTTCATACACGAAACCTGGCGAAATCTTCCGTCCCGTCATTTCGACCAATTATTATATTCATAATAATTACTCGAACGTACGGGAAGTTGTGGATTCGTCACGGAGAGCAACCTGAAAAAATAAATTGTGATATGGGTTAATAATCTTAACATTAATAATTTATACTAGACTGATTTGGTAGTACTGGAATAATGTTTAGTGCTTTAATTGTTCATTGAAATGGTAATGTAAATATTTTAATAAATATTGAATAATAAGATTTATTAATTACATTGTACTTAATGTGTATACCTGCTTGACTAGGTTTCTAATGTTTCACTTTTATGATGGAAGTACCTACCTATTCAAATTATCTCAATGCCCATTTTTTTTACAAAGATTGAAATTAATATTAAAACTTGTACCATATGGGCAGCTTATAACGGGGTAAAACTACCCGAAACCATGTCTGACATTTAGTTTTTAAAACAATGCCCATTTGAATGTATTTAAATAATTGTAAGGACATGATATAAAGGTGTATCCTGCTTCCTAGATGATATATCAAAATTTTCTTATTACAGTCAAGTCCCTTTAATTCAATGAACCCAACAATGTCTATTTTGAATTACCAAAATTTGAATTGAGTTTATGGGATGGAACTTTGTAGAACTAGGAACCAGAAATATTATTTGAATCACCCGAGTTTGAAATAAAACGAGGGCATACTCTAATAATTATTTTGATTAATTTGTTTTTTCTTTGAAAATTTAAAAAACAATTTTTTTCCCAAAACTTGATAAAAATCATTGTTCTCCAATTAAGGTCAATATCTTGTCAGATTGCACCTTCATTCCCTGGACTTTATTATACAAATACATTTTTGGAACATCCACTCCAACTAGTACCTAGCTGGCCTAGTCTAGAAACAGTAGATGAATCTTCTAAACAAAAACAGACTGGCTAGATGGGATGATACCCAGAGCCAAGAAGAAGTTTGTTGTATTTGCAGGTTATATAAGCCATCAATCAAGAATTCATAATGTGTCCACTCTGCTGCTCCAGCACCATTACAGGTAATATCAAAGTAAAATTGTGAATTATGGCCTATTGTTCCTTTGGGGCTAAAAACTACCGAAACAGGTGATTCAGTCGTTAGAATCCTGAACTGTCATTCAGGAGACTGGGATTCGATTCCCACGATGATCGACTATGGTGACAAAGGCTTTTCGTGGTTTCCTCAGTCGTTTGAATATATTCTCGGATGGTGGCATAGTTCCTTGAAGGCTCGGTAACTGACTCGCGTTGGGCGCGACGAACGGCATGAATCACAGCGCTCATAGCTTGCGACAGGCAATACGGCATGTCAGCCTTCGCTTGTTGCTTCCACGTTGAACTCGGTTCAACATTTTCGCTTGGTCGCTCGCGTCACTGTCTCACAATGCACTCTGTTCAACCATCAGCGCTGTGAATTTTACGGGATTTTGGTGAAGATTGGACGTATTCTAACCTCTTCGTTGTCTCTGGATTTTAGTGATGAAGACTAGATCACAAAGTAGTATAGACCTACACACTCAAATTTTTGGCTGAATCTTTTTTTTTTGTAATAATATCAAAACTTGATACAAAATCATTGTTCCCCAATTAAGGCTAAGGATGAAAAGCAGGATCGTTTGGACGGGGCACCACAAGGGCAATCTTACCACCCCATTTTAATTATTTAAAACCAATGGACTTCAACACCAGGACTGCGCTGTCTGTGACCATAAATTTCCACTGCAGATAAAAGTATTTCAGTTTACAAAAGTCGGGAACACATTATAAGTAAAGGCCGTTTCTGTGATATATATACGGACATTACCAACAGCCTGGACAGAAAACGATACTAGTGGAAGCAACACGCGTTTCTCTCAACGCGTCCAACGTGAGTCAGTAAACGAAGCTTCAGACTAGGCCAGGACTGCCTCCTTCACACTGTTCAAAACACCCTTAGATACAATATCTAGTCTTTCGTCTTATCCTACCCTTATCTCAATCATCTTTCACTGACGAAAGTTGATTTAGTCTTCACTACTCTGTGTCATTAAGCCCATTACAAATGACATTACAATGCCACTTTCTCTAGTTTTGCTAAATATAGCTTGGACCAAGCTACCCTTCGGCCTTTGGCTAGCCTTGCTTAGCCAAATATGGCACCAAAACAATGGTGGCTAAGACCTAAACCGCTGACGACTATTGGAGGGCTGTCAGACGAGCTTGCTGTACGTGCTATCTCGTAATCATACTGATCATAATAAGTAAAGACTTGTATAAGAAGTAATTGCTATAACAGCGATGAAATCTGAAAGTACATATTTTTCTAATATTTCTTCATGTTTCAATACGTTTGTTGTTGTTTGATCATGTTTTTTGAAAAGGCATCAAACGGCTACAAAAGACTGATTCTGCTATTTTTCAACATATTGGAAATGTAGACGCTGTATTCAGAATAAAAGCATTATAGATATGCTATTTTTCCCAAAGTTATATATCAATTCAGATGTAAAAAGGTGTAGTTAGTGGAAGAATTTGGAAAACCAAAGAGCAGCTGCACATCCAAATGGCAGATGAGGCGTAGGTTTATCCCCCTGGCGGACACCATTTTTCCAAAAGTATCAATTTGGTTGTTTCTCTTGTATGCCTATTGTACGCTATGTAATGGTTTACTTGTCCCATATTGTTGATCTACTGAATGTTATTGAGCTACAAAATACGATGTTTCAAAATAATAGATGCACGAAGTGCTACCCTAATAACACGGGCAGTCCCGAGGAGCTCTTCAGGCGCGCAGAATGCCCAATGTGAGTGACTCAGTACCTCCTCAGGAGTCCTAGTGTTATTAGGGTACTTTCAAATGATGGATGCAATCAAAAGGAAGAATAGAAGCTCTATTCACATGTCTCTACTTATATGACCGATGTTCTGCCGTAAGTTGTAATATAATTATTCTGACTGGTGTAAACGCTTTCTGTCCAGGTCCAACGACGCCAGCGATACGAAACCACAGATGCAGAAGTCCGAGTCCCTACTGACCTGCGGCCGAAACTGTCGGATCACGTTCTAGACTTCCAGGTCGTCTTCTGCTCGCTGGTTGAAGGATGACAGTACGCCAGCGGCAACAGTCATCTGAACAACAGAGGAATACCGTCAGGTACGAGCAGGTATAGGACTTGAAACTGAACTAGAGAGAGATAAATAGATAGATAGATATGTAAGTCTTTATTTGTCACAAGATACGGTATGGTTCACAATCAAAAGAGCAAGGCTCGGAGTAGCGACCGCTCTTCCAACTAACATTGTCTTAACGGTCAATCATAAAATTAAGTAAAATTGGAGATAAATTGTTAATAAAAAAACAACATCGCAAAGTGTTGGAAACCCCCAAAAGATTGAGCTGGGCTAGAGAATTTTGAAAAAAATCAAATCAACATTTTTTTTCCGAGATCAACACTGGGTACACATTATCACAGATTTTCAATCAAATTGGGTACGTCATTCGGAAGAAAATGATTCCATTTTTTTTCAACATTGAAAAGCAGTTTTTCTATGAAGGTCAAACTTCTTCAATCTGGCTGAACCAGTCAGTACATCCAGTCAAGTATCAGGCAAACAGGAAATCTGGATGGTCTTTTACTCTTGGTTCAAGCTAAGCTATGAAGAGGGCAAGGTTGAAATTATATTTAACAATTAATTCATAAATTGAAATAAAAAATAATTGGATGATTCAGCAAGTTCTGTTAGTAGTTTGAAATTAGTTTGAATATTATTATTTTATTCTCAATCAATTTTTTTTTTAGATCATTTTATTCTTGCATTTAGACCCTATAGTAATAATAATAATAATAATACACAATCCAAATATAGGCCCAACATGTTTTTAATGTTAACCATCAATAACTAGGAAAACGCAGGATATACGTTGTGATATGAGCTTAGAAGTATGGAAATATAGAATGTTAAATATTGTCAGCTCGGTCTACATTTACAGACCTTGGATTACTTCAAACGTTGAAAAAATCTTACTGCTATGATCTAATTCATATTCTTTATTGTATCAATCAAACTTGTACATTATTTTTATTTGATCAAATACCCATTATTTATTGTGTTGGTTGAACTGGTACATTACGTTGCTTCAACGCAGGGGTGCCACCGTTCATGATCTAACTTGTCTAGACTCAAGTCTCTTAGTGACTAAAATGACCGCTGCCACATAGTAGCACTAGTTCATGCGTCAGGCACTCAAATCAAACTATCACATGTGACACTTATCTGCAACTTGTTGATATTTATAGTGCTGCAACCTGTCGCATATACAGTTTGCAATGCCAATTGATCAATATTCAATTAAATGTATACTCTTATTGCATTTTCTTTGTCATTTCTCATACAATTGTTGTGAAAATCACTGAAAATATGTATGATGGTGTTTTCCATATTCAGTGAACATTTTAGAGCTTTTGAAAAATTTCCATTATTCAATTATTTTCCATCCAAGTTATTCTTATGGGGATTTTCCGAACTTTCCGATTTTTTTCCGTAAAAACCGTTTGATCAATTTTTCTGAAAAATAATCCCAACCTATTTTGGTGTGACACCAATATGTAGAGAAAGTTTCAAGTTGATTGTTTTTCCCGACCTGGATATCGCATACAGAATTATTAAAAAAAAAAGCATAAAAACGAAGCCCAATTTTTTTGGTATATGGAATGGAAATCTTCACTACGCTCATCCAATAATATATGGTGGCGTACATTGTAATACTCTGGTGATGACTGATAATAATACCCAAGTACCTTACGTAATGTGAGTAACTACCGGTAATAATAATTACATTAAAATGATGATAATATTTATCGAAATAGATTTAGAGTTAATTTTTTCAACATGAATTATAAATGATTTTATTTCAAGTGATGAACGACCTCTCTCAAAACGTGTTGAAAATTGTATCTTTTCGAACATTGCAACAATTAATTCAATTACTACGATATAATTATCAATATGATCAGTTGCAATCTATCTTTCGTAACTAACTTCCTTCGAAACTAAGAAACTATCTTTCGTATTTCATCTTTCATCTTATTTTATCTTTTAGTCATTCCAAAACTTCCCCCTTTCTGTATGATTCCCCCAAACACCGTCATTGGCACGTTAACATCTTGCTCTTCTACCGGACACGCCAACCAACATAATCATACGTTGATAATTCCAGTACGATATTAGGACACTCGATATGTCTGTCGAATAGGAGAAAATATATTAATGTACTGTATTTCGATTGATTATCAATGCGGTGTGAACAATAATAGATATATGTTTCTACATCGACAAACAACCCCAGTTAAATCACATTATAAATATATAAAACGATGACAATAACTAATTTGTTTGTTTTGTGTTGGTAGACTCTGCTGCGCCGCCCGGTGGTAATACCGCGCCGCTACATGACGGCGTTCTACTCCTGGAACGAGAAGACGCGCCGCTCGACGCCAGACGAGTTGGTGACGCACTCGAGAGCAATGTCGTCTCGTAGCGCCACCGCAGTTCAAGCAACTGTGCTACGTTCACCAGTATATCGCTCACTTCAGGGTTTTTGTATTTTTCTCATTCTTATTGGTCTTAATGATGCACCTTATTCATTGTTGATATCTATTGGCGTCGGATGAATGCTTGATGAGATGATGGGATGATGAGGTGATGGGATGATGAGATGATGGGATGATGGGACGATGAGATGAAGGTTTTTCAGATAATGAGAAGGAATTAGTCGTTGCCTATATTGAAGGAACCTTCTCGACATTAGCCTAGGGTACAGAGAGGGAACCACAAATAAAAACTGATGTTAGACATTTTCAGGGATCGAACCGAGTTCTAATTGACTCTCACCTACCGGTTCACAAGATTTCTCTATTTTCTACAGCCTTTTTACCATCGACAAATCAAGCTGATCTTCTGTACGTTTTGAAGCTCATTCTCGTGAGAAATTAGCAGTGAACTTAGCAATGAGAGTGAAGCGTGCTGTTTAGTAACACGGTTGCACGCCTTTTCCATCCTCGTAGGTCAAACGAACCAGTCAGAAACTTAACAGAACTTTTCTGAATTGTTTACATGAATTACCGAGACGGAAAAAACATGCAACTGTGTGAAAGGTGATGAAGCAGGATCTAGCGGAAGTTTACCGAAAGATTGCTAACTTTTCACTTTGTTGTCAGTCTGAAATCCAATGGGCGGGGAATCACAGCTCGATGTAAAATGTTTGGAGTTTGATTTGTGAAAGATATCAAAATTCTAACAATAAAAAAATCTTATCTTTTGAATACCTGAAGAACGATATTTAGATGATGATAAATCTGTATACATTTTTTTAAATTCTCATTTCTAAATTTTATTTTGTAGAGGAGACTGAACCAAAAGTGATGGTCCATTTTCTATTAGTCTGATTCCTGTCAAATCCTATGCAATATTACAAGGCTGGCTTGTTCAGCCAGCTTCAAAAAGGACTTTACTTTTGGTTCAATCGGTACATGGGCAATAGATATCTAGACTTGTCACGCAATGTTGCGATAGAAGTGATTTCCCACTCCCTTCTACCCCCTTCATTCTTTATTGGTATTTCCGACCACTAACCGTGCTGGAGTGTGATTGGCCATCGGCCTGCTCGCAGCACGCACACGGTGGTCTGCATGTCTTGCTGACGTAGGCGAGGGGAATGAGGTAGGGGGGTGGGCAGAGAGAAGATGATTTTGTTCTTGCGTAAGTGTAAGTGTAAGTAAGTGTTTATTGTTCTTTACATTTATAAGTACAGTATAAAGGTTGCAGTGTAAATTCCCCAATAAGGCAAGCTTGTGCTGGGAAATTCTAAGTAAACAACTAGAGATGATATAATATATGGAATACAGATTACAAAATAGCATTTTAAAAATAAAACATAAGTTCTAGGTATCTATAGTACGTAACAAAATTAATTAATTTGAATGAAAAGTTGAATAATGATTAGGTAAAGGTAAGTGGATGCGACAATATCTCTAGATATTTTAAACAAGTATGGTAGAATATTTTTCAGTTCAATGGTTTCAATAAAATAATATCTTACTATGATAACAACGATATTGCAGTCAAGCCCTTACATACAAACATTACAGTTGTATTATTAAGATTATAAATCTTATAATATATATCTTATATATATCTTATATACGAGTATAAATGCAATTTAGGCCACGACTGTTTCCAGCCCACTATCCTTCCCATGACCTGAGAAACCTTCATCTCACCGTCTCACCATCTGATATTATGAAAATTCATTCGACGCCAATAGATCTTAGTTATCATTACACTGTGACATCAAAATCTAATATGAATAGAAAGAACAGTGTATATGTATGTATCTATTGTTGGTAGCTTGTATCAGGGAAACATAAGAAGTAAGAGGGCCATAAAAGTCACTTGAAAGATGTCCTGGGTTGATAAATAATTCACTTGAGAATTTCTTCCCCATCGTAAGACATTTTCAAAATTATTTACGCTACCGACCAAACTACAAATACAAAAACACTTCAAACTGAGTGAATATCAAATTTGATGGATGTAAAGAATATATTGACTGATAAAGCTGATAATTTGTGACAAGGAACTTGTCAATGATGTAAAATGTAAATATTCCAGTAGAAAGGTTACTTGTTGAACGCCACAAGGTCATCTACCAACATAACAAACACAAATATTGCGTCTATATTTGTACAGCTGCGGTATTTTCTCAGTTCATGACATTTCAGATGAGATTTAGTCCTAGGAACACAACTCTGTCTTTCCAAAGTGTTATATCTTTGAAGCTACAGTAAGTTTCTCTTTGATTGTTGAAGTTTGAACAATATTTTATAGTTGGTAGATAACTCTTTTCACAGTCATAATTATTCCAAATGCCATTTAAACTTCTATTGTTTGTCAGGTTTGATCAATATATTTATTCTTTAATTTTATTTTCGTTCAATGGAGGATTTGCAAGATTATCATCGAAATAACAATAAGAAATAGAATGTAAATCATATGGACAGTCAGCTTTAAACATATAATCGTTATGAAAATGATATTAAAATGTATAAATATACGGTGAATGCTATTCTATATATATACAGTGAAACCTCTATCCATCGTT
This sequence comes from Brachyptera risi, assembly GCA_964007535.1. Taxonomy (NCBI): domain Eukaryota; kingdom Metazoa; phylum Arthropoda; class Insecta; order Plecoptera; family Taeniopterygidae; genus Brachyptera; species Brachyptera risi. The sequence goes on along the minus strand of OZ023334.1, from coordinate 2,602,447 downwards.
TTTCAAGGGACCAGGAAAAGAAAACCATCCATCCAGGAAAACTATCTATCCAGAAAAATTTAACATTGATTATATGTGAGTGGGGTGAGTGAAAATTAATGATACAAGCAGGAAAACGATGGATGCGGGAACGATGCATAGAGGTTTCACTGTACTAAGCATTCACCAAGTCATTAATAATAAAAATGACAACAATGATATAAGAATGATCAGAATTCAAGAAAATGATCCAATAGAATAACAATAATATCTCGCCACCGTGCGTCTAGCATAACTGCAAGAATGTTTTCAAATACAAAATAGAAATGTAAGTCATTAGTTTTGGTTATAAAATGCATAAAGTCAAGTCAAGTCAGTATACCGGTATTGAAAGACGATAATAAACACATGAGATGAACAAGCAATTAGGTCTCAGATTCTGGAAACTCATTGTTGCACCCCAACAAGAATTCATTGACACTTTAGAACGCACTTTTAATCGTGTACGTGTCAGATGTGTAGTATGCTCAGTTGAGGAGACTGGAGTTCGATTCCCGCCGTGGTCAACCTTCGTAGTGGGTACAGCTTGGTTTGATTGATTATTGTTAGATTGACAACCCCACCAACAGCTAGGTTGTACGGGGGTACGAATGAGCAGGTGACTATGAAACTATGAAGTGATGATAAGTGAAAGGATGATTACAAAAACTCATGTCTTATGAGGGCCTCAAACTAATGCTGACTTCAGTTTCTGAAGCGGTGCCTCAGCTGACCGAGCTACTGAGGGCAGCAGCCTAAATTCTCTCTGTCGTGGAAGTGAATACTGAAATATTCCTTCTACTGCTCACTTTCTTCCCAATGTTCCAGAACATCTAATAAAATAACCTTTCATCTCATCTTCCAATAGTCTCGTTCATCATTCATCGTGGTCATCAATACAGCAAAAAAAAACTAAATCAGTGAATAAATTAATAGATTATATGTTTCTCACGTATTAGAATTTATCTTGAATTGTGAAACATTATTACTTCCTATTTAAAAAAAAAAAACCCAGTCACCCATTTTTATATATTTATTTATGTTGGGTTTAACGACGCACTGTAATGATGACTACGATCTATTGGCGTTGGTGAACGATGAAAGAGATGAAGGGTAATTTTATCAAGTGTTTTCGGATAGTTTAAAGGAGACGATCGTGGCCATTTGTTATTGAACCTTTACTGGATAATATCCTAGACAACCAAGGAAAACCGTGTAAAACCTCTGCAAGAATGTTGGACCATGGCAAGAATTGAACTTTGATCTTCTTAACGTACCAAATTTTGTACGCTGTAAAAAAATGTAATATTTTTCTGTATACGTACTGTATATTATGTCATATATTCTGTGTGTAAGTTGTATAATAGAGATCCACCGGTTATCAGAGATTCGATTACTGATTGATCTGCATTGATCAGCCAGTAATCGAATTAAATCGATTGATTGTCTATTATTATTTATTATTCATTACATAACATATTAAAATCAATGTTTGAAACTCTGTTCAAATTCCAAGATGATTGATTGAATGAGAAGAACTTTGTATCAGTATGATTTGTCAACTATAAGGCAAACAGGAAATTTAGTAGTCATTAACTTTGGCTTCAATCTACTATCTACAGAAGCTAACTATAAGTACAGAAAGTCCAACATTAAAATAATTCTACCTGCTTCTTAGACTAGTTTATTGGCTACTTTTCTTAAAATTCATTCCGATTGATATTATTTTATTGAATAATATTTTTGTTGCAATTTTGTGCCAATTAGTATTAATTTTTTCTGATAATGAAATGATGGATCTTTAAAACTTTGATTTGTGGATGTAATTGTTTGTTATCGAGCAACAACCCTGATATGTATTCTAGTTGTGAGATATTCGTATTTTAATTACAAATCTGTATTTCACAAGAATGTTCCACGGATTAGTATGAGCGTGAGTTTCAACTAGAATCAGCTGTGTTGTACTCATTGGTAGTCGCGGCTCGCTGCGTACCTTCTCTCATATGTATCACATGTTCGGTAGATGTTGTACATTGAATAATATTCATTTGACAGCTTAAAGTTGAGCCGACTGCAACTAGATACTACTGGAATTGATTTTGTGATTCATGGATTTTGAAAAGAATTGACCATTGTAGATCGTCCGCCCTCGTGATGTCACAAAATATAAAAACCAATCAAGTGGACAGCAAAGCAGGGGAAATAGGGAAATAACCAGATGGAAGAACGGTGCATTGACCGAACCTTGCACTTTTGTTGTATTATATGAAAACAAATAGAGACTATTCTATTCTATCAAGGAATCTAAATTTCCCCTGCTTCGTATAAGTCTTGCCCATCTACAATGGTCAATTGAATTGCATCATTTCATAAGATGGATCATGAGATATTTATTGTAACTTTGAATATGTATTGAATGAAACTGATGTCATTTTTGTCGACATTCCTTCAATCCACTTGAGACTTCTAAGAATATAGTATATACTGCCCTTTGGTGGCATAATTTACTGAAAGTGTATGTTTTGAGCATATTAGAAGATGAATTTTGTCCAGCTAAGACATAAATTGCAGATAAAACCAGACCTTGGAGGTGAAAATCCATCTAGATTTTAATTTACCGTTATTAAAAATCGTCTATTTATGTCGTAAGAGATGGAGAAAACAATTATTGCAACAGTGTATTTATTACTTGTAGGCCTATATTCGAGCTTTGTAAAACGAGTGATATTATAGAAATAAAAATAAATATCTATACTTTGTACGAATTCTTTTAATTGTCCTGTCTATTGTTACATCCTAATTCTGTTCCCTTCATATAATTATTAAACACTTAATTAAAGCACTTTCAATTTCAATAGTCATGATAAAGCATGAATTCATAAAAATCTCAATTCCATTTAGAAGCTGTCTGCAAGTCAATGGCAAGGGGCTGTAGCTAACCTCCAAGACATTATGATTGCCGTCTACCCAATGTACTTTTCCGATCAATTCACAGCTTGCCTGCAAGAGAGAGAGAGAGGGAAAGTGAGAGAGAGAGAAGGAGCTATAGGTCACAGCTATAACCTCCTGCTATAAGATGTTTGCCGTGTACAATAGTGTGATTTCTTGACAATTTAGAGACGTAAATTCTTCAAGATACGAACTATTGTACACGGCAAACATCTTATAGCAGGAGGTTATAGCTGTGACCTCTAGCTCCTTCTCTCTCTCTCACTTTCTCTCTCTCTCACTCTTGCAGGGAACGTGTAAATTGATCCGAAATCCAACTATTGTACACGGCAAACATCTTATAGCAGGAGGTTATAGCTGTGACCTCTAGCTCTTTCTCTCTCTCTCACTTTCTGTCTCTCTCTCTCTTACAGGGAACGTGTAAATTGATCCGAAATCAAACTATTGTACACGGCAAACATCTTATAGCAGGAGGTTATAGCTGTGACCTCTAGCTCCTTCTCTCTCTCTCACTTTCTGTCTCTCTCTCTCTTACAGGGAACGTGTAAATTGATCCGAAATCAAACTATTGTACACGGCAAACATCTTATAGCAGGAGGTTGTAGCTGTGACCTATAGCTCCTTCTCTCTCTCTCACTTTCTCTCTCTCTCACTCTTACAGGGAATGAGTAAATTGATACGAAATCCAACTATTGTACACGGCAAACATCTTATAGCAGGAGGTCATAGCTGTGACCTCTAGCTCCTTCTCTCTCTCTCACTTTCTCTCTCTCTCACTCTTACAGGGAATGAGTAAATTGATACGAAATCCAACTATTGTACACGGCAAACATCTTATAGCAGGAGGTTATAGCTGTGACCCCTAGCTCCTTCTCTCTCTCTCTCACTTTCTCTCTCTCTCTCTCTAGCAGGGAACGAGTAAATTGATACGAAATCAAACTATTGTACACGGCAAACATCTTATGGCAGGAGGTTATAGCTGTGACCTCTAGCTCCTTCTCTCTCTCTCACTTTCTGTCTCTCTCTCTCTTACAGGGAACGTGTAAATTGATACGAAATCCAACTATTGTACACGGCAAACATCTTATAGCAGGAGGTTATAGCTGTGACCTCTAGCTCCTTCTCTCTCTCACACTTTCTCTCTCTCTCACTCTTACAGGGAACGTGTAAATTGATACGAAATCCAACTATTGTACACGGCAAACATCTTATAGCAGGAAGTTATAGCTGTGACCTCTAGCTCCTTCTCTCTCTCTCACTTTCTCTCTCTCTCTCTCTTGCAGGGAACGAGTAAATTGATACAAAATTAAACTATTGTACCCGGCAAACATCTTATAGCAGGAGGTTATAGCTGTGACCTCTAGCTCCTTCTCTCTCTCTCACTTTCTCTCTCTCTCACTCTTACAGGGAACGTGTAAATTGATACAAAATCAAAGTATTGTACCCGGCAAACATCTTATAGCAGGAGGTTATAGCTGTGACCTATAGCTCCTTCTCTCTCTCTCACTTTCTCTCTCTCTCACTCTTGCAGGGAATGTGTATTTTGTCAAGAAATCAAACTATTGTACAAGGCAAACATCTTATAGCAGGAGGTTATAGCTGTGACCTCTAGCTCCTTCTCTCTCTCTCACTTTCTGTCTCTCTCTCTCTTACAGGGAACGTGTAAATTGATACGAAATCCAACTATTGTACACGGCAAACATCTTATAGCAGGAGGTTATAGCTGTGACCTATAGCTCCTTCTCTCTCTCTCACTTTCTGTCTCTCTCTCTCTTACAGGGAACGTGTAAATTGATACGAAATCCAACTATTGTACACGGCAAACATCTTATAGCAGGAGGTTATAGCTGTGACCTCTAGCTCCTTCTCTCTCTCTCACTTTCTCTCTCTCTCACTCTTACAGGGAACGTGTAAATTGATACGAAATCCAACTATTGTACACGGCAAACATCTTATAGCAGGAGGTTATAGCTGTGACCTCTAGCTCCTTCTCTCTCTCTCACTTTCCCTCTCTCTCTCTCTCTTGCAGGGAACGTGTAAATTGATACGAAATCAAACTATTGTACACGGCAAACATCTTATAGCAGGAGGTTATAGCTGTGACCTATAGCTCCTTCTCTCTCTCTCACTTTCTGTCTCTCTCTCTCTTACAGGGAACGAGTAAATTGATCCGAAATCAAACTATTGTACACGGCAAACATCTTATAGCAGGAGGTTATAGCTGTGACCTCTAGCTCTTTCTCTCTCTCTCACTTTCTCTCTCTCTCACTCTTGCAGGGAATGTGTATTTTGTCAAGAAATCAAACTATTGTACAAGGCAAACATCTTATAGCAGGAGGTTATAGCTGTGACCTCTAGCTCCTTCTCTCTCTCTCACTTTCTGTCTCTCTCTCTCTTACAGGGAACGTGTAAATTGATACGAAATCAAACTATTGTACACGGCAAACATCTTATAGCAGGAGGTTATAGCTGTGACCTATAGCTCCTTCTCTCTCTCTCACTTTCTCTCTCTCTCTCTCTTGCAGGGAACGTGTAAATTGATACGAAATCAAACTATTGTACACGGCAAACATCATATAGCAGGAGGTTATAGCTGTGACCTCTAGCTCCTTCTCTCTCTCTCACTTTCTCTCTCTCTCTCTCTCTCTCTCTCTCTCTCTTGCAGGGAACGTGTAAATTAAAGAACATAAACTTTGCAGATTCTTATCATCATTTCTTTAATGTCACCTGTTTCACAAAACTCAAATAGTATGTGATAATCACAATTATTATACTGCCATCATTACACAATATTATTCAGCGTGATTATCAATGTTATAATTGCATCAGAATAGTATTAACAATATTCTAGAATAATTGTTCATGTAGTGAATGCACAAGATGCGTATAAGTGTCTGTATATCCTCCACTGTATAATGTTAGATGTGGATCAAATGACAATAATTATTTTTAATTAATTCATTAAAATATACATAATAATTACATTGTTGAAATGAATATTGTTCATATCTAAAATACATAAAATATGGATGATTGAAATTTCAATTCATATTTATAATAATAAATCATAATTTTATAATAATTATTATCATTAATAATATTCATAAAATTATCATTATTATAATAATAATTATTATAATATCATTGGAACTCGTATAATTCACAAAACTAAACACGCCATCACTATACCTGTAATTATTTTGTATCAGTTATGTTTTTCGTGCGTTATAATTATAATGCAAACCACAGATAAGCCTGTTTACAGGCTTTGTGGAATATTGTGAACTTCTCTGTATAATCTTGAATTGACAAATAAATAAATAAATACATAATAATTATTATAATTATTATAATAATTTATAATCATAATAATTGAAATTCAGGTGGATTCTCATCTCCATTTTGGATTAGTTTTACCTGCAATGTGAAAGATAAAATCTAGAATAAGAGACTTAAGGATCGAAATTATGAAGCTCAAGTAAATAGTTATACGGCAAATACGATAACTCAATTCAACAAGATCCAATTGGTGATTTTACCTCAACTCTCACAGAACATTCTTCTTTTATATTGGGTTCAACGACGCACTGTAATGATGACTGAGATGATGGGATGATGAGATGAAGGTTTTTATAGGTAGTGGGAAGGATAGTGGGAAGGAAGCGGTCATGGCCTATATAGTGGGAACCATCCCGGCATTAGCCTAGACTACAGAGGGAAACCACGAAAAACCCCTGTAAAGATGTACGGTGGCGGGGATCGAACCGGGTTTGATATGTCCCTTCACCTCCCGGGTCACACGAAGCAAGTGTGCTAACTACCCAGCTACTGTGCCGGTGAGAGAATATTCTTATCTAGAGTTCATAATACTGGCTCTAAGAGATGACATTCATCTTACAGACGCACTAAAAACACACTTTTTGGGTCAATTAGGGCACCAAGTGAGGCCTGATTTACATTTTGTTTTCAACATGTCAAAAGTGGATCAAAGGGATATGACAACAATTACATCAGTTTCATTCAACACACATCAAATATCTCATGAGTCATCTTGTACAATGAGCAAAACTAATGCAACTCAATTCTTCTCAAAATCCATAAATCACAAAATTAATTCCACTAGTATTAAATTGCGGTCTGCTCAACTATAAACTTGAAAATGAATACCGTATTACCCAATGTACAACATGTAACGAGAGCATGTCATGACATGTAATAGAACATGAATTAATTAATTAAAATATATGTCATGAATACATAGTTGTAATAATTTTTTTTCCCATCTGAAAGACATGAATGGAGAATTCACACTATGGGTAAATTAGAATCCCGATGGATTTACATCTCTATTCAAGGCCTGGTTGTACACAATAATGTCTATTGAGATAAAATACTAAAAACATACATTTTGGGTAAATTAGGGCATCAAGTGGACCCTAATCACCACTTTCATCATTTTTAAAAGTCAAAAGTGGATTGGAGACAACAGTCACTTCAGTTTCATTCAACACTCATTGACGATTACAGTAAATATCTTATAATCCATCTTGTGAAATGAACAAAATGGTGCAATTCAATTCCTTTCAAAATCCACAAATCACCAAATTAATTCAATTAGTATTCAATTACAATCTGCTCAACTATAAACTTGCAAATGAATATTATTGAATGAATATTATATTATGAATATTAATGATAATGAATATTATTATTTAATGTTCATCATCTAACGAACACGTATACAATGAAACCTCTATGCATCGTTCCCGGATCCAACGTTTTCCTGCTTATATCATTCATTTTCTCTCACCCCACTCCCATATAATCAATCTTAAATTTTCCTGGATGGATGGTTCTATTTTCCTGGTTCCTTGAATAACGATGGATAGAGAACATCTGGAAGAAGGTTTGTAGCGACCCCCGACTACCAGGAGCAGTACACCACTGATTCTAGTTGAATATCACTCACACTCTCAACAGTCTGTGGAATATTTTTGTAAAAGACAGATTTGTAATTCAAATATGAATAACTCACGACTAAAATACGTAGTGAGATGGCTGCTTGATATCAAACAGTTGCATCCAACAGTCAAAGTTTTCAAGATAATCCATTATTTAATTATTCAAAGAAATTATAGAGAAAAATTGCAACCAAAATGTAGCTGAATGAATATCGATTGAAATAAATTCTTGGAAAAGTAAGCAATAAATTACAAACAGAACTTTGTAGAATTATTTCAGTGTTTGAAATTCAGTACTTATATTCAGCTCCTATACATAGTAGAGCATGAACCAAACATAACTGACTCATTTTCCTGTTTCCCTGATACTTGACTGGTACCCTACACATTGATACACTGTTCTCCTCAACCCCCTCTCCCCACTCACTCATTCGTTCATCTTGGAAGCTCAGCGCAGACTTTTGAACAGAGTTTCCAACAATCAATCAATAATAATCTAATGAATAATAATAGTTAATCAATCAATTTCATTTGATTACTGGCTGATGAAGATCCATCAGTAATCAAATGTTTGATAACCGGTATATCTCTATTACATAACTTCACACAGAATAAATAGTATACAGGGCCCGGATTAACAAAGAATCCTATCTATAGGACGTCCTAAGTTGAGACCATTTTACTGAGTTTTACTTGTTTGAGGAGTTAGGGTGAGTTCAGTGATATTGGTCCTAACTCAGTAAAATGGTCCTAACTTGATACGTCCTAAAGTTAGGACTCTTTGTGAATCCGGGCCCAGAAAAATATTTTGAAAGAAGAAAAAAAATATACAGAAAAATATTACATTTTTTGACAGCGTACAAAATTTAGTATAGCTGATAGGTTTTCATGTTGAAAGCATCTGTGCTTTGCTCGTATCTTCAAAAGAAAGAGGTTTTAAGGCGTCAATGTGGCTCTCGTGTGCGCCACCAACTCGTCTGGCATCGAGCGGCGCGTCTTCTCGTACCAGGAGTAGAACGCCGTCACGTAGCAGTATTTCCACCGGGCGGCGCATCAGGCTACCAACACGGAAAAAACAAATTAGCTATTAATTGTCATCGTTTTATTTATTTATAATGGCTTTCAAGTGATGTTGTTTGTCGATGTAAAAATATGTATCTATTCACATCATACACCACGTTGATAATTAATCGAAACACGTCGTTTGTTTCCTCCCATTCGACAATCTTATCGAGCGTGCGAATACCATATCGACCAGGATCAAACAATAAACATTTAGGCCTACTATATCCAGTTTAAACAAAATTTGAACTAAGGACATTTATTAATACTAGGAAAACGCGGGATTCGCGTTGTGAGATGAGCTCAGAAGTATAGAAATGCACAATGAAAAATAATTTGTCAGCTCAGTCTACATCTACAGACATTGGATCACTTCAAACGTTTAAAAACCCCACCGGAATCAATTATGTCACGGCCTCCCTGTTCATTCATAACTGATTTCAATAATTTTAATTTAATTGATGACACTTGTTGCTATAGATTAAATTGGCTTCGTTTGAAGTGAAAGTACGTTTTGAATGCGTTTTATCTGTTATTTCTCACCCGATTGTTGCAAAAATCTCTGAAAAGGTGTATAATAGTATTCTTCATATTCGGTTGAAATTTGAGAGCTTTCAAAGAATTCTTATTTCTCAAGTAATTTCCATCCGTCATTCTAATGAGGATGACTTAAACTTTCCGATGTTTTTCAAGAAAAACCTTCCAACCGATTTTTCTGAAAAACAATCCCAACCTATTCTGGTATGACAAAAATATGTATAAAAAGTTTTAAGTTGGTAGGTATTTTTTCCTGACCTGTATGCCACGTACAAAATTACAAAAAAAAAAAAACATAAAAACCAAGCCCATTTTTTTTTCGGTATGTGAAATGAATTTTTTTTTTTTTTTTTTATAACATCGAAACTTGATACAAAATCATTGTTCCCCAATTGAGGCTATGGATGAAAGATGGGATCGTGAATCCCAAAATGAAATGAATCTCATGAAATGGAATCTTTGGTCATCTAATCATTTCCGGTGATTACAAAATGTTTCAGAGTTATTAGGAAATATGTATTGTACGTTGTTATTACGTGCGTTTACAGTATAATGTTTATGAAATACTACTGTATGGTGATGTGGAATAAAATAATATAACACTGAAATTGAATTGATTGAATTCTTTCGTGACTGAATTTTCAGTTACCGACAAATTTCCCTCTAAAATCCCAATTTTAATTCTGATGTTCAATTAAAATTGTCAAGTTCAAAGATACCTACGAAATATGGAGAGGAGAAAATTACGAGTACGTTGATTGAGTACCTAAGAGTGCAACAAGAGTACAGTATCGTAGTTCTATAAAATGATCCATTATTTCAACTTTGAATGCAATTTTAATTTCAAAATTCCATTTTAATTTTCAATTTCAAAGATACAAAATAGGGAGAGGAGCAAATAAATGACATTGATTCAATAACTATTGGTGTAACAATTAATTGATACGTAAGTCAGTATCGTAATTCCACAAAATAATCCAATATTTCTCGTTTGAATGTGATTTCCTCGCAACCCTTCATTTCCAAGGCTGGGAACATTTCATCTGAGAACTATACAAGTCAGAAAGCTCTGAATTTGTTTTGCACGTTCCAACCATCCTGCTAGATCTTACAGACTTTGATTATTCATGTATGGCAAGTGTGCTACTTTGGGGTTTATAAAATATTATGGACATATCATAAAAAAAAAAGTTTCAAACTTCAAAATATTGAGGAAAAATTCATATCTGAACAAATATCAACCTCCTATACTTTAAGCTAGTCTATTTGTCCAAGTACTGTTACTGGAACTACTAATGTATCAATATGAGGTCAACATCTCAAGTCTTGTAGAAAAATGTTCCCAAATAGCACACAAAACTACACGTTGCAGGTTCGTGCCACAGTCTCCTTGATACATAATGAATTAGTAATTATTATTATTTGTTTATGATCAATAATAATGAATAATTTAATTCAACTATTCATTCAATGAAATTAAAACATTTAGATGCTGGAATTTTAGTTACTGGTATCTATACTCAGGGGTCAGCTAGAACCATCAACATTTCCTGTTTGCCTGATAAATGACAAATCATATGCAGTTTATACCAGCTGGTTAGCCAAGGACATTGCTTTTTTTTCACTTTGGTCCAAGCTAATTTCATTATGAAGGTTGCTTGCTACGTATTAGAAAGATTCTTTGCAAACAAATTATACCCAAATCTCATCAATTATTGATAGAAATATATTGAAATGTTCTATTTTCAATCTCAACCAAAAGCCGAACTGGTATTTATGTATTATATTAACTTGAAATTGACGAGTTCAATATCCTATAAAAATGTTTTTTCAGGTACTGTGATCAAATAAACTACTATAACAACAACAACAACAACAACCGACCTACAATTGAACTCAGACTCACCGAACTTCATCTCGTTGTGTTCCTGTTGTTGCCTTCCCTCCCCTTCTTCCTCTCATTTCACCACTGTTCGACATAGTTCCTAGCATCGTCTCGTCGGCTTGTAGTTCTTCTACCTGGCGTTATCTTGAGGTCGTTGCCCTCCCTCCTCCATCACGGTTCACGGTTTTGTCATGCTATAGTTTCTCTCGAAGACTCGTAGATCTGTTCGGGTCCGTATCAACAATCAATCCACCTCGAAGTTTTTAAGCACGCCATTTTCTTCATTCTTCCTGCATTTTCTTCCTCTCGTCTCCAGATCATCATAGAAGTTTGTAACGAGTCTTCAACGTTGATTTGTCATAACTATCAGACAGAGAAATCAAATCTTTAAAACATAATAGATTAAAAGTTTCAATATAAATTTTCCACTAGGTGAAAACGTGTCAAATGTATATAAACACATGAATTGTGGCTGCCATAATAGTGGATGAACGTAATGAAAATTCGATATTGACTCTTAGGCCTTACACAGTAGACATCTCAAGTATTTGTATTTGTATTTTATTCAGCATTCCTTTGCACCATTACATATACGTACATACTTTGAATAAGTTTACATACAGGCATGGAATTTGTCATTAAATTACAATATATTGAGATCAAGTAAATTCTATATTAAAAAAAAACAAAAAATACATCCAAAGTTGATAATTAATAATTAGAGGGATGTATATAAAGGTGAAAATATAACTTGAGATTCAAGATTTGGTCAACATCTAATATTTATAATACACATTAGTTACCATTGAGATAAAAAAAATGTCAATAACTTCTCTTCTAAAATTGCGTGCATTCTTTTTTCCTTACATTACCAGTTCTCTTTTAAAAATTCATCAACCGTATAAAAACATTTTGAAATAAGAAATTCCCTTATTGCTTTTTTATAGCTATTAAAATTGTCAATATCTTTGAATCGTTTTGGAAGATTGTTGTAAACTCTTCTGTTGTAATGTATGTGTGTCTTCTGTATGTAATTAACGGCATATTCTATGAGATCTTATGAATGAATCCTAACGTTACTTTCTGCATTCGACACAACAGTTTTATGTTGGGTTTAATTACGCTCTGTACCGCTGACCAGGATATATCGTAACATACAGTAAATGACAAATAAGACGGTGAGGGAATGAGATGCAAGGTTATTTCATCAGGTGTTGTGGGTTAGATGGAAAAGAAGCGGTCATGGCCTGTTCTCAATAACCATGCCAGTATTCACTTCAAGAACAGGGTAACCATGAAGAGAATGATCTACACGTCTCAATAGGTTCAACGAATCTAATTGGTGAACACAATAGGCCTAGTTGATAAATTGCCTCCTAGATAATAGTATGTGGGTGAATTGATTCATCGTAAGTCATGGCGATCTGCTTTAGGATCATGCTAGATCAACCAATTTATGGGTAAATTTACTGATTAACGTACCACGCCATTTAAAAAAAAAAAATTTCAATTTTTTCTTCATTTTTTTCAAAGTATATAAGCTCCGTTCCGCCTGCCGGCGGTATACGCGAGGTTTGTACACTAACCTGACCCTAACCTAACCTACTGTCCACCTTTGTCGTCTTAGTCAGATCACAAAGCATCAACTTCAAGTGAGTAAGAACCATATTAAAACAAACAAAACACAAAAAGTCCAAACACCACATCATACGTACAAACAAGATCTATCAGAAAACACATCAAACAAGAATATCGGACAAAAATTAGCGATGGTGCGTCGAACGATAAAATTACCAATTTATGTTTCCAGAGGAGGTTAGGGTTAGGTTTGTGATAAATGGGCAATGAGCCTAAACTTTTACGGTTCAAACCAAAGGATCCTTCCTAGGCTCAACTATCGATTCTGAAACACTACACTCAATGCCCCAATGACAGCTGTCAGTTAGGTCATCCTCTACTTCAGGAGCTCCCAACGTGAACAAGACCATGTAGCGGCATGTTCTATGCTATGTTTCCAGAGGGTCTAACTTGATTGACCATGAATATTGCCGTCTCGACTCTACAGTCAGGGGACCAGTGCAGTCCGGAAGAAGAATTTATAATAGACTTCCGTCCCACATCAAGGACTCGAGAAGTAGAAAGCAGTTCAAAAATGAGACAATTAAATTCTTACATACAAACAAGTTTTATTGTATAGAAGACTATTTTAACTCTCAATCAGGTTTAAATCATAGACATTGAGCTGTTACATTCTATCCTATTATTTATATTTATGTATTATTATTATAATTTTATTTTCTAATATCTCTGACAATGTTTATACAATTTTAATATTGTTCTTTAATAAGAAACGGCAATAAATACAAATACAAATACAAAATACTCATGACATTTAAAATCATCACCTAGGTCTATGAGCGACTGTCATGAGTATTCAACAAGTTTCTAGGTTATGAACCGACCAGTTGTTGTAGATTACCTTACCTTTCGTCTTACCTAACGCCGTAAACAAGTACTGATCGTTCAGGATAGAGAAGTACGTAGTTTAGTACTATTTCAAATACAATTATTATCAGTCTTTGAATCACTCTTAATACATTAACTTGATAATATAAGCTGAGATGTCTTTGCCATGGAATTTGGACGATATTCACAAAAATGCTCTCCCAAAGAGGTTATGCATACAGAGGCTTCACTCCAGCCATGCCAAACAACAATTCAATTTTTGAAAATTCCCTTTAGGCCTATATATAATTTTTTTTTAAATTGTAATAATAATGGTAATAATATATCATATTTATTACATAAGCCTTTATTAAATCTATGCACACAAAGGAAAAAAAAAGCGATTTAAATGTGCTTTCAAAACGAGGAAATTTGCGTCTATATTACAAGGACGAAATTTGTCATACGAGCTCTTTGCGGGTGACCCTTTCCCTGAACCATTGATGATATTTCATGGGTTGGCTTCATATATAATTTGTTTTATTTAAATGCAGTACTCCCCACTGTCCAAGTCACCGACCGCCAAGGGGAAGAGAGTCGCATGCAAGTTTAGTGGAATCCTAATCGCATGCCCTAATACAAAATGAGTACAAAGAAAATATGTACTAACAGAACATGGTTTGTAATCAAAGTTTAATGAAAAATAAAACATAACAGATAAAATACATTTGAGTTACAATAAAAAGCTGAAACTTTGATTGAAAAGATACAATCAACACTAGCAATACAACAATCTGATCCAATATCATTAGAATCAGAAATATTAACTGACAATCATTACTTAACGTTGTCAGTCACCCTCCAAAAACCTACTAAAAACCTACCGTCATCTCTGTACCTTGCTTGTACTGTGAGCTTACATTCGTCTATTCTAAGCTCACTGAAAACTATTTTATTATTAAATAGGCCTGGGTCAGATGTAAATTCTAGATTTCTACAATTTTAGAAAAATAGAAGAAACATTATAAATGACACTGACACTTACTGTGGTGAACTAGAAAAAAACACTAACTTCAAGACAAAGAAGTGGAGGTCACAGAAGAAATCTATAGTAGGCCCTATTAAAAAAATAGAGAAAACTTGAATGATAGAAAAAAATCTCAATAATTTATTAATTCACAGTGACGTACCTTCTCCCAGAATGATTTTATAAGTAAATTAATAAAAATTGTTTCTCATTGGATTGTTATACTTATTTGGCGAGACCAGGATTAAATACGCTTGATAAATACCATTTGTGTGTGTGTAATCATGGAAGATATCCGGTATCATCTTCTTCACTAACATAACCACAAAAACTAGGTACAGTAGAACTTCTTTAGTGAATTTCTACATAATACATTCATCACGTCAGTAACTTTCATTGTTTGAACCCAACATTTCTTTAAGAAGTTTTCTACTTCTACAAGTTTTTCCAGACTGGTCCTTTTAAGAACATACTAAAGAAACTCCACTGTATCACCATTCTTGTATTGAACAAACCTACCTACTATTTACATGTACAATAAATTACACAAAACTAAATCTAACTGTCATCACTTCTGCTGCCCGCCCTGCAGATTGTGCAGTTTGTAATAAAGCCCCCGCTGAGCCAACAACTGTCCGTGCTTGCCCATCTCCGCGATCTTCCCGCGGTTGATGACGCAGATGAGGTCGGCGTCCTGTATCGTGGACAGTCGGTGCGCGATCGTGATGCACGTCCTGCCCTCCTTGGCCTTGTCGAGCGCCTCTTGCACGACCTTCTCGCTCTCCGTGTCCAGCGCGGACGTGGCCTCGTCCAGGAGCAGGATGCGCGGGTTGCGGATCAGCGCGCGCGCGATGGCCACGCGCTGCTTCTGGCCCCCGGACAGCTGGGCACCCTTCTCGCCCATACGCGTCTCGTAGCCCTGAAGGGAAATTCAAGGGGAAACGTGATTTTTTTAGTTGGTGTTGAGAATTGATTATGCATTTTTAGAATTGAGAAGATTGGTTGGTTGTAAAAAAGATTACATTATGGCCCGCATGGCAGCGTTCTGACGGGAAACTACGTTATTACTCGTTAAAACTACGTTAAAACATCAACAGATATTGATTCAATTTTTTTTTAAATAATTAAACCTTCCTATCAGCATACTTCCTATCATGATCATGGTACGAGGGGAGCGTCCAACCTGAGTCGTGAGTACGGACGACTGAAATGTACGCTACAAGGAGTTCACCATTCGGGTCGTAGACTCTATAACAACCTCCCTCCAGAGATCAAGACAATCACAGAGCGAAACATATTCAAGTCTGCCCTTAAGAAACTATTGTTAAGCCATTCATTCTACAGTATAGAAGACTTTCTGAATTATCATTGATCTTTAACTTCCAAGATTTATTAAGATTACTTTTATTTTATTTGAATATATTATCAATTATTCACATTATTCCTGTACCTTCTGGTCTTATACCTAATTTTTATTGACAATGTTAACACAATGTACTTTGTAAACAACAGCTAATGAATACAAATACAAATACAAAGACTAGTGCACAGCTGTCATTTCTCATTAATCAATTTATCATTATTATTTTGAATATTACAATCATTATCATTATCATTATTGTTATTGTTATTTATCAATAGATTCACTTAATATCATATAATGTTAATAAGCCACATTTATAAGTTGGTAAGTTAATAATTGTAGACTGTTAACCATTCCGGTTTCCTCGGAAGAGGTTCAAAGGAATAATTGAATGAATAAATAGATCAATAAAAGAATGGATCCAATTATTTCTCGAATCATAATTAATTTCCAGCAGTTCCTATTTCTCCATAATTCATTATAAAGACATGCTTCCACCTGCAAAGATGAATTTTAGTGTTGTCATGCCTTTCAATTTTTAAAAATATTTCTTTATCAACATAGAAACTTGATACGAAATCATTGTTCCCCAATTAAGGCTATGGATGAAAGTAGGATCGTTTGGACGGGGCACCACAAGGGCGATCTTACCACTTAAATCATTTTAATTAAAAAAAACAATGAACTGTGAATTAATTCATTAGTGGACTGGACTGCGCTGTCTATGACCGTACTTCCAAGATTAAAATAAAATGAATGTAAAGTTGGCTTGTCTATTGTTCCGAACGTGGCGTAACACCTAGAAATGAACCGCGCCGGCGTCTTACCAACGGCAGTGACGCGATGAAGTTGTGAATGTTTGCGTTCTTGGCGGCCGATATCACCTCGTCCATCTGCACGTTCCTCGTGTTGTCGCCGTAGCTGATGTTCTCGGCGATCGTCCGGTCGAACAGGATCGGCTCCTGAGACACGATGCCGAGCTGCGACCTCAGCGTGCTCAAGGTCACAGCCGATATGTCCTTGTCGTCGATAGACTGCGGGCAAGAAAGTACGACGGCAACGTGAGTACGTGTTGTATATTAACATTTCACTTCTGATGTGTTATTTATTAGAGTTAAGTTATACAGTGGAACCTTTCAGGGGACCAGACAAAAAAAATCTCACCCAAAGTGAAAAACTTACTCAAGAAACTATTCAACGTGTGGGAGCTTATGGATGGGATCAAATAATAAAACTTACCAAGGTGAAAAATGTAGGGGTGTGCAAGCACTAAAATTTTGGAATTCAAGTTTAGGATCAAATTTAGCTTCTTTGAAATTTGGATATTTCTTTTCCGATTTCTTTCCCCAAACTTTCTGTAGGCCTACTGATATTTTTCCGAATATAAAATGTGATTATTGTTTTCAAATTTTAGGGTCCAGAGGTTACTACTGATATGCAAATCTCGGCCTAAGCTTTGTTTTTTTGAACTTGAACTTGAAACTCGCGATTTTCTCTCAAACTCGACTTGAACGTACATTATAAAACTCACACACGCCTAGAAAAATGTACTAATGAGAAACTCACCAAATAAGTTCTACCGTATATCTATCTTTAAACAATAACCCATCGTCAATACAAAACGGAAGAGACCCCAAAATATTGAATTTGATTTATACAAATTTGGACTACCCCAAAAAAAAACTTTTTCACCAGATCGTTAGGCCTACTCTTCCCCATTAGAATATAGTCTATTTCGTACTGCGCACAATAGAAAGCTTTGGGACTGTCCGGAAGTACGCGAGAGAAACCGTACCGAGAGGTCTCACTGATCGTGTGTACTCGGGGCGCTGTCAACGCCCGATCGTCCCGAGACTGTTGACATACGGTTGTTCCGAACTCAACAGGTCTCGTGCTCGTCAAGGTCACACCACACACAGAGCAGCGAACAGCTCAAACTTTTATTAAATCATATTTTATCTTGTCGATATTTGACCCATCAGCGATATCTGACCTTGAATTGCGAAACACTCAAGGAAAAACTCGAGATATTGGGCGAATAGTTTAATACACTTCAAAAAGACTAGCAGCAGCAATTTGTTACGTAAAAATATGAGGAAACCCATTTAAAATTCCACACAAAAGTTTCTGTATTCAAATTTCACAAAGAATTAATTCTTAATCGATTCTGACGGTTTGAGAATCGATTCTCAGTTTTCAGAGTCGATGTTATCCCTAGTATACATTCATATTAGTGATGACATTGATTCTCAAAATCGAGAATCGATTCTCTGAACTCCAGAATCGATTAAAAATCGAGTTTGAAAAAAAAAAGAAAAAAAGTTCACTCTCAAAAAAAGTTGTGGAATTTTAATCATTTTTGTTCAACCTTCCAGCGGCGTTTACGTGAAAAATAGCTGCTAGAGACTTCTTTGAACTGTACTGTACCATTCGGGTACTGTATTTCTGTCAACGTTCGGCTGTCAGTGAACGTTCTGTCGGCTGTAACCGAAGAGATAGCTTGTGTCCAGATAGTAAAATCTCAACAATACAAAATAATATATTTTTTTTAATAACATCGAAACTTGATACAAAATCATTGTTCCCCAATTAAGGCTGTGGATGAAAGATAGGATCGTTTGGACGGGGCACCACAAGGGCGATCTTACCACCCCATTTTAAATGTTTATAACCAATGAACTTCAACACCAGGACTGTGCTGTTGGTGACCATAAATTTGCGCCGTAGATAACAGTCTTTCAGTTTCCGAAAGTCCGGAACACATTATAAGTAAAAAAAATATTAAAAATAATATAGACAACGAAATGAGCACGTATTGCGACATAAATAAGTACAGCACTGACAAAAAATTGATTTTTCAATTTGAGAATCGTTTTACATTGTAATCGATTCTCGATTAATCAATGTTATCACTAATTCATACCCATGTAAAACGGATTTGATATGACAATGAGTGTAAACGACGGGCGACTTACGACGGTGCCGGCTGTCGGGTCGTAGAACCTCTCGAGCAGCTGGATGCACGTGGACTTCCCGCAGCCGCTCTGACCGACCAGCGCGACCGTCTGACCCGGCTTCACGACCAGGTTCAGGCCGCGCAGCACACGGGTCGCGGACCGCGTCTCGTAGAAGAACTCCACGCCGGAGAAGTTGACGTGACCTTGAGCGACCTGGCCGCACACAACCAATCGGACGTTAGCACAGTACCAACAGATGAGCATTAGAAGAGACTTTCATCACACTTTTATGGAGCTTTGAATGTGAGTTTTTTTTAAGCACTGCGCAAGTCGCGCGGTTCGACCGATCAACATGAAACTTTCTCTGGACATGCATACCTCTCCAACTTGAAGCTGCACAGTTTTTGGGGTCAAATTGGTTGAAAATTTGGTCAAATTTGGTGGTTCAAATTGGACATTTTTAATGTCAGTCAATGTATCATGTATGATAATACAGTGAGACCTCGATCGATTGTTTTTCAGGGGACAAGGAAAATAAAACCATCCATCCAGGAAAATGTAACATGATTATATGAGAGTGGGGTGAGAAAAAAATAATGATACAAGCAGGAAAATGATGGATCCCAGAACGATGCATAGAGATTTCACTGTATTATAACGTTCAATATGTTTAGTATAAAGATATTCATATTTTTATGTTCTGTAATTATTTGATAAACATGAAATAGAAAAGAAATGTGCCGCCACTCACCCACTTGTCGCTGCCTGGAATGGGGTGCGAGGGGTCGTAGACCTTGGGCTTGCGGTCGAGCAGCGCGAAGATCTTGGCCGCCGCTAACAGACCCTTCTGGAAGTTGGGGGCGAACGCGATGCTGTTAGCGATGGACACGGTGCCCATGATGAGAGCCTGGGACACTCTGCAAGCAACCACACAACGTCAGATAAACACGACATATATCACCGTCACGCGTTACTCAACGTTAACAAGGCGTACATATTTGTGTCTCGGCAGTAGCTCCACACCGCTTGGCAAACCGGGAAGTTTCCTACATGTAAGACACATATAATTGATAATATAGATTGCCAATTGCTTGGATTCTATTAGGATATGTCCAATATGGCCGGTGAGATCGGAACGAGCACATGTCGCTATCGGCTGCAGGAGTAACGTATCTCGGTGAGGTGATATAGAATGCCTTGCTCTGATTCTATTTGCAAATGTCCAATATGGCCAGTGAGATCGGAACGAGCACATGTTGCTATCGGCTGCAGGAGTAACGTATCTCGGTGAGGTGATATAGAATGCCTTGCTCTGATTCTATTTGTGAATGGCCAATATGTCCACCGAGATTGGAACGAGCATATGTCGCTATCGGCTGCAGGAGTAACATATCTCGGTGAGGTTACATAGAAGGCCTTGCTTAGATTCTATTTGTGAATGTCCAATATGGCCGGTGAGATCGGAACGAGCACATGTCGCTATCGGCTGCAGGAGTAACGTATCTCGGTGAGGTGATATAGAATGCCTTGCTCTGATCCTATTTGCAAATGTCCGATATGGCCGGTGAGATCGGAACGAGCACATGTCGCTATCGGCTGCAGGAGTAACGTATCTCGGTGAGGTGATATAGAATGCCTTGCTCTGATTCTATTTGCAAATGTCCAATATGGCCGGTGAGATCAGAACGAGCACATGTCGCTATCGGCTGCAGGAGTAACGTATCTCGGTGAGGTGATATAGAATGCCTTGCTCTGATTCTATTTGCAAATGTCCAATATGGCCGGCGAGATTGGAACGAGCACATGTCGCTATCGGCTGCAGGAGTAACGTATCTCGGTGAGGCGATATATATCTACGGTCAGGTGACCAGGACACCGAACGTTCCTGGCCGGATATAAATAGGTGGGTGATAAGAACTTGCCACTCGAGATGATAATTACAAATGATATCCAAACTCTCATATCGAAAATTGATCGAAATATATCGATTTCTTTATTTTCATTCAATAGTTCTATCGAAGCGAAAAAAATGTGACAATGGAAGTCATACGACTTGGCCATCGCATTACAGGTATTTATACAAGCTTTTACGTCAACCATTTCCATGGATTGAACTCGACAAACTACGAGAAAGTAGACGGATTTTTTATTTTTCACGTATGATTTTATTTATTCACCATTTTTGGAATCTGTATCTATCATTGTTTCAATATCAAATTTATTGGATGTCAGATATTTCAATTCGATATTGAATCAAAGTCATGAAATATCTGATTGACCGGGAATATCACATCATCATATCGAGAAGGTTCGTATTCACGAAACTTATGACTAGGTAGGCTAATAATCAAATGATAGAATAATGAACTTTGTAGTTACTTTCAATAGTTGTGAGATTCGGGCACGTATAAAATCTAAAAGCGCAGGAACGTTCGACAAAGTTTGAATCCCAACATCTACAGTTCGAATTCAGACTAGCAACAAAAGTTTAAGTTCACTTTAGAAATTTTTGCACAATCCTGGATTACAATATTGTCTACACAGTAGTTTATACAAATAATTTCAACCATTGTAAATATAATAGTGTAGTGTAAAGGCCTGTTTTCATGACTTGCGGTAGGCATTTTCTCCTGGCCAATCAGAATGGATGAAATTCTCACCGCTTGCACTTGTTGCTCTCTGCCGTGAGACACGGAATAAATTTAACTTTGGAAAAAAACGCCGCGGTTAAATACCCTCACTCATAACAAGTGGTGGGGTTATGTTGGAATATTACTTCCAAAACAGTACTTTTCAAAATATGCACCATGATTGTTCTTGCGTGCCACATGATACGATACTTAAAATCACTTGACCGTCTGAATTGAACAAGAATTATGAATTTAACAAAATACAAATCCCAAAGTGGATACGAAGAAATGCGATCATCTGGACAGCGCAGGCGTTTTATTAACCGGCTGCTGTAAGCCATGAAAACGACCCTATACTAGATGTAATGTGACCCTAATATTCATGAAACTCACGACTCTGCAAGAGAACAAAACCGTTGACTCACTTGAACACGGTGGCGTAGGGCAGCCCCTCGTCAGCCACCAGCTGCCCGCCGTAGTACATGCACGTGGCGAACGCAAAGAACATGATGGAACGCGCCAGGCCGAACACGATGCCGCGCATGTGGTTGTTCTTTTTGGTCACCTCGTGAGCCGGCTTCAGCTCCGCCATGTACTGGTCGTGGAACGTCTGTTCGCGCCCGAGGCTCACCACCGTCCGGATGTTGCCCACCGCTTCTACGGCCAGCTGGGGGTACAACCACACAACGTTTAGAGCAGAGCTTTATTCATTTATTTATTCATTCAATAATTACTTTAATCCTCTTCCGAGGAAATCGGAATGGTTAGCAGCTCACAATTATCAGCTTACTAACTTAAAAATGTGGCTTATAACATTACATGATATTAAGTAAATCCATTGATAATTAACAATAATGGTAACGATAGTAATATTTGAAATAATATTTAAAATAATCTTAATAAATGAAAATAGGTTTTATTAATTTTGAACTGCAATTTTAAGGTTATATCAGCTTTCAATAGCTGATGTTTGTTCAATTTTGAAGTTTACAACTGACGGGCCGCGGGACCTTTTCAAATAGCCCGCAGGGGACGAGAAAGCTTATAGAAACTAACATAAACTAATATAGAAATGTAAAAGGTTTGCTGACTATCGACAAAAATTTTCTTATATTGTGAAGATTATTTTTTCATTGGAACAAATGAAGTTAGGGGCCTTCAACACACTATAACTGGGCAGAGGCATCATGTGTTTCCGCGTTGATGGATGAGCTGGAAATAAATATGTTATTGCATATTTAACAATTTAGAGTAATAGTGACACTGCTTGACAATACATCTGCTTGTTAGTTTCATGGGTTTAATCAAATAAAACCAAAGTTTTATGATTCCTGCTATTGATTCTAGATTACGTAATCAAGCTGCCAATACATATTGGTTCAAAAAAACTCTCAGAATTATGAATGACAATAGAACAAAAAAAAAGCACTCCTAAAAACAATCTTCAAATGGTGTGCATTAGTTTTTTTTCTGGGGTAATTAATTACAATGTGTAAATAATTCGTACCACCCAATATATATAATATATATATATATATATATATATATATATATATATATATATATATATATATATATATATATATATATATATATATATATATATATATATATATATATATATATATATATATATATATATATATATATATATATATATATATATATATATATATATATATATATATATATATATATATATATATATATATATATATATATATATATATATATATATATATATATATATATATATATCTCAAACCCAGATAACCAATTAAATTGAGCCAGAGTGTTTCCACCAGTTTTTCTAGGGCAGACTTCTCATATCAATCGGTTCCTGCCAGTTCCGACTTCTTCCTCCTCTTCTTCACTACTGCTAGGCCTATCCTCTATTTCTTCTTCTCTTCCTACGAGTTCCCTCCATCTTTCTCTATTCTCCCACCATCTCTCGTCTTCCACTTCTTCCCATTTTTCTTCTCGGTTGACTTTTTTAATATTTTTTAATATTTTTTAATATTTTTGAATTAGAAATTTTTGAATTTTTTAATAAACTGATTGAATTTTTTAAATGTGACAATCAGTTCATTGCTTATAATCACCACAAATTGCTTAGCCCTTGGTGGAGGGTGGTATCGTACCTTGGTGGAGGGTGGTATCGTACCTTGGTGGAGTTCTCCATGGCGGCCTGGTTGTTGAGGGACTCGCCGCGAATGGCGCCGGCGAAGGCGTAGTTAGCGATGAGGATGATTGGGGTGAAGGACAGGGCGACCAACCCGAGCCGCCACTCGTACGCCAGCGACAGACCCACGCCCAGGAACAGGGTCGCTAGAGACTGCAGGATCGTGCCGATACGCTGCCCAGTAGCCTGGAGGCACACAGGGACAAACGTTTACAACACGCATCGTGGACAGATTTACTTCCACATATATATATTAGTGATGACATTGATTCTCAAAATTAAGAATCGATTCTCTAAGCTCCAGAATCAATTATAAATCGATTTTCAAAAAAAAAAAAAAAAAAAGGTCAACTCAAAAGAAGTTGTGTAATTTTAAACTTTTCTTTTAACCTTCCTGCGGCATTTTACGTGAAAAATGGCTGCTAGAGACTTCTTTGAACTGTAATGTACCATTTGGGTATTTCCGTCAACGTTCGGCTGTCAGACGTAACCGAAGGGATAGCTTGTGTCCAGATAGTAAAATCTCAACAATACAAAATAATATTGACAACGAAATGAGCTCGTATTGCGACGTGAAGAAGTACAGCACTGACTCCCTCAAAAAAATGGAATTTTTTTTTTTTTCAAATCGATTTTCTGATTAAAGAATCGTTTTACATTAGAATCGATTCTGGATTAATCGATGTTATGATGTACGTACCCCCTGAACGCTGGCGGCGTCGCCCGATAGGCGCGCGCACAGCGACCCCGTGCTGTTGAGCTTGTTGTCGAACCAGGCCACCTCCTGGCGCACCATAGCGGCGAACGCAAGGGCGCGCAGACGCAGGGTCAGGTTCTCGCCGGCCACGCCGAACGAGTAGATCTGCAGGAACGTGGCGAAACCGACGGCCAGGCCGGCGCACAGGAAGTACACGCAGTAGATGTTGGTCTGGTCGCGTACGTCATTGTCGTCAGGCAGAGACAGGATCTACGAAAGTCACGGCAGAATCAGTATTTGTGGTTTTCATTCATGCCGGGTTTGAATATATATGAAAAGGCAATGAGAATTTAAATTTAAAAATAGGCCTATGAATGCAAATTTTAAAATTTCAAAAATGTTTTGAAAAAGAATATACAAGCCCATAGGCCTATATATTGGCCTACATATAAATTAACTATACATATATATGTTTAAATATATATATATCCTTTGCCTTATATATTTTATTCTATTTGTATTGGGTTGAACGATATAGAACCACCGAGGTTGAGCATGCTGACAGGGTTTTCTTCGTGGTTTCCCTCTGTCGTTCAGGTTGATACTGGAATGGTTCCTTAACAACAGGCCACAACCGACTCCTTCCCACTGTCCAAAAATACCCAATGAAAATAACTTTTCATCTCATCATCCCATTATCTCATTCATGGACGCTAGAAGATCGTAGTCATCAGTACAGTGTGTTACCAAGTCCAATACGAATTGAATGAATAGATTGAGATGCACTTGAAGTATTCATTTGACTGTTTTTTGTCATTCATGTAAGTCAGTCATGTTTTCTATTAATTTATGCTTGATAAATGAATAAATTGCAAGGACATCACAATCCTGAAACTAGATTTGAACAAATAACGAAGATATTTATTTAGGCCTACCTAATTTTAAGGAAAACTAGAAATCATCGTCTCAATTTCTTGACACTACTTGATTACGGTTGTTTTTGGTTTTAATACGCAATTTGAAATTTTTGCGCAAATTTCCTTTCAACATGCAGCGTGTTTGGTATGGTTGAATGCGCATCGGCGACATTATTCCGAACATGTCTTTGTTTAGGTTAAACATCTATAGTTTGGCAGGAAATCGAAAAAAGGGTACCAAATTTGCATGCTGCACGGATATGAGGAGGCAGAGTGTCAGGTGCGATAGAAAAATAAAAAAAATAAAAAGTGGATGAAACAAGTGTTGATCATTTTAATTTTTGAAATTGAGATGATTATTTCTAGTTTTCTCTGTAATTAGGGAAATAAATATTATCAATATTGACTTATCTTTCGAACCTGACTTCGTTGGACGAAATGACCACAACCTCAACATGAACCCACCACGACATAACACCAACATAGGCCTCCAATCTTTTCTTGGTAGATCCATTCGCCTCTGGAACGATCTCCCCCAAGACGAAATGGAAACTTTACCAAAATTCTATCAAATCTATAGAGCTACATTCAAAAATGACACTTTGCCACTCATTTTGTTTTACACATTTTGTTCTACTCTACCTAATCGACATTGTTAAAATAAGGACTAGTGTTTATTTAGAATCAACTGCCACCGGACTAATAGTCCCAAGCTGTAATATGAATAAATATATATATATATATATATATATATATATATATATATATATATATATATATATATATATATATATATATATATATATATATATCTCAAACCCAGATAACCAATTAAATTGGGCCAGGGGGTGTTTCCACCAGTTTTTCTAGGGCAGACTTCTCATATCAATCGGTTCCTGCCAGTTCCGACTTCTTCCTCCTCTTCTTCACTACTGCTAGGCCTATCCTCTATTCCTTCTTCTCTTTCTACGAGTTCCCTCCATCGTTCTCTATTCTCCCACCATCTCTCGTCTTCCACTTCTTACCATTTTTCTCCTCGGTTGACTACCCCAAACTTGACTCCCTCTTGCCACTTTTCTCTTGGTCTTCCAACTCTTCTCTTAGCTCCATTGTTTTCTGCTATCTCAGACATTGCTCTTGGTATTCTCTCCATTTCCATTCTCCGCATATGCCCGTACCACCTAAGTCTCTCCCTTTCCAATTTAAATGATAACCTTTCCACTTCCACTTCCTTCCTTATATTACTGCTTCTCTTCTTCTCCAACTTTGACACTCCTGCTACGCTCCTTACAAACTTAATTTCAATAAAATTAATTAAAATCTATTTTCAGGGTTGTGAAGTGAAAGCAAGGGATGGAGACTCACGCCGAGAATGTCTCCGAAGAGTACGGCGAACAAGGGCATGGCGCAGCCCATGACGACGGAGGAGACGCAGCCGAGCAGGATGTACGGCCACTCCTGCTTGTTCTTGGCCATGATCCGCTTGATGGGAACCTCGGGGAACTTCTCGTCCTCGACCAGCGCGTGCGAGTGGGCCTCGTTGACGTCGTCCGTTGACGACGCGTGGCTGCTCGCACTCGTGATCGACATCATGCGGCTCAGCTTCTTGGCGGCCGGAACATCCTCTAGCAAACAAACAAACAAGCACATTTCATACGGTTGTCACTGACAAGCGATATTTCTTAGAGCGATACAATAATCGATAAACGATAATCAATAAGAGTCTCGAAATTCTCGTTCGAGATCAAGTCGAAAATCGATCTCGATCGAAAATATTTTTTTGTCAGAGTGAAATTTCAAGTCTCGAAATACTTGCAGGTATCGAACCATTTTAAGCGAGCGAGAGTGGAAGGGGATAAACTTGTCATCTTGTTAATAAGTTTTGTTCCACTATTTTCTATTTGATTTTGAATCGAATTGAATTCACTCGCTCAAATTAAGTTCGCTCGCTCAAACTAAAATTGTGCTCGAACTTGTTTGAGTGCTCGATAATAAGTCCGTGCAAGCCGTGCTCACCCTCCGTGCCCTCCTCGTCGTCCTCCCCGTGCGTGATCTGTGCCGTGACCAGCCTGTGGTAGTGGCCGTCCAGCTTCATCAGCTCGTCGTGCGTGCCCTCTTCCACGACCCGGCCCTCGGAGAT
Organism: Brachyptera risi; assembly: GCA_964007535.1. Classification (NCBI taxonomy): domain Eukaryota; kingdom Metazoa; phylum Arthropoda; class Insecta; order Plecoptera; family Taeniopterygidae; genus Brachyptera; species Brachyptera risi. The sequence continues at coordinate 2,574,677 of OZ023334.1, read as the reverse complement.
AACCACGATCTTGTCCGCTCCACGTATCGTCGACAGGCGGTGAGCCACGATCACCGTCGTGCGGCCACGACTCGCCTGCGGGACACACACAGACGTTATTATAACACCGGAAGAAGAAACAACATTAGTACGTACTCGTTCCAATCATAAGAAATTATTAGAATTCAAGAAAATGATCCAATAGAATAATAATATCTTGCCACCGTGCATCTAGCACATCTGCAAGAATGTTTACAAATACAAAATAAAACAGCCATGTATATCAGCAGGATTGTTTGTACTGGGCAAACGCAACATATGCGTTGTAAGATGAGCGAGATATCTCAATAAGGTATAATAAGAGTCGTTGAAGTAGTTCTACCTTTGCTACTTTATCGACTCTGGTATTCTACACACTTCGACGCATATACAAAATATGTCATTGTTGGGCAAATATCGAATCTAGAAAGCAGTGAATCTTGGCAACATAATTCTGCTATTATTTCTATCATACTTGATCAATAAAAACAGTTAATTTAATTTTTTTCTTCAAAACGGCTGATTCGAATTGCATACAAGATAGTGATAATGTGTATCATTCATGTGTAGGCCCCCTACTTGTATTATGTACGAGTCAATGGGATGGTTATAAATACAATACAATACAATCTATCATTGAAAGAAGGTGGAAACAACTCGAGGTAAGCTGCTAGTCATAAACAACCTGTGGAAATGACTCGAGGTAAGCTGCTGATCGTACCTTATCTAACGCGGCCTGCACCTTGGCCTCGCTGCCGGTGTCTAGCGCGCTGGTGGCCTCGTCCAGCAGCAAGATGGCGGGCTGCCTGATGAGCGCGCGCGCGATGGCGATCCTCTGCTTCTGGCCGCCGGACATCTGCGCGCCCCGCTCGCCTACCAGCGTGTCGTAGCCCTGCGGCAGCTTCGAGATGAAGTCGTGTGCGTTCGCCTCGCGGGCTGCCTCCTTGATCTGGTCCAGCGTGGCCGAAACCATCCTGGAGGCGGACAGGGGGGAGTGTTATAGAAATTCCCATTTTGTTAATAAATTTAAAAAATGAAAGGAAAGAGGAAAAAACCAAATCTGTGATAAAAAAAAGTAGGCCTACAGAGAAAAAGAGAGAAGGAAGATTTCAACAAGAAAAAAGAGAAGAAGAAAAAGATCAAGATAACAAAATATTTCGGGCTTAGGGTCGCAAATTACCTTAATACGGACGGACCTGTTTGCTATCAAACAGAACTCGCAATTTTCTATACTTCCAATCGATTTCCGAAATAACATATTTCGATAACTTATTTACTTTGCAACGTTTTGATAACTTGCAAATAGCTTGGTACGGCCTCGGCTAGTGACTGACCCGAATCGAATGTTCTCCGCGATGGTGGTTCCGAAGAGGATGGGCTCCTGACCCACGACTCCGATCTGGCTTCGGAGCCACTCGACGTTGAGCTCCTTGACGTCGACGCCGTCCAGACAGACGGTTCCCTCGAGCGGGTCGTAGAACCGCTGGATCAGCTGGATACACGTCGACTTGCCGCAGCCCGAGCTGCCGACAAGCGCAACCGTCTCGCCGCGGTTTATCGTCAGGTCCAGGCCACGCAGGATCTGACAACCACAACAACAACCGTTGACATTTCAAAACATTGGCGTGATAATAATCAAAATGATATGGAATTATGATATTAGCGTGATAATATGGAAAGAAGTGATCATTGCCCAAGAGACTTGGTTCAAAGTGGAAGATATCAACATTCGTGTGTTTTTTTTACTCATAATACCAATGCTGGTAATGTCCGGATATATATCACAGAAACGGTTTTTACTTATAATGTGTTCCGGACTTTCGGAAACTGAAAGACTTTTATCTGCGGCGGAAAATTATGGTAACCAACAGCACAGTCCTGGTGTTGAAGTTCATTGGTTTTAAAAAATTAAAATGGTGTGGTAAGGTCACCCTTTAGGTACCCCGTCCAAACGATCCAGCTTTTCATCCATAGCCTTGATTGAGGAACAATGATTTTGTATCTGGTTTCGATGTTATTAAAAAAATATAAAAAATTATAATCGATGAATCATTCATTTGGTAACATTTAATATAGGCCTGTATATTTTTAATAGCATCAAAACTTGATACAAAATCATTGTTCCCCAATTAAGGCTATGGATAAAAGGTAGGATCGTTTGGACGAGGCACCACAAGGGCGATCTTACCACCCCATTTTGATTATTTAAAACCAATGAACTGCAACACCAGGACTGTGCTGTCGGTGACCATATACCATTTAATATACTGAATATATGAATTGGGTGAAAGGGAAAGAGAGAACAGCAGCTTACCGAGGTCTATGAGTAGAGAAAGGCCTACTCATAGTGGAGAGCCCATAGATAGAACACCGAGATGAAATGTAATGTACACACAAGATTCTGATGTTTTAAATTTACGCCCCTCCACTATGAGTAGGCCTATCTCTATTCATAAATCTCGGGAAAATACCAGTGAAAATAGGTGAATAATATTAACCACAACCCATCACTAAACCTCAGTTAGTTAGCTTCTCACATATTCCCTCTACTCCTTTGTTATCCAAAACGATAACCCCTTGGCACTCACCTTCACGTCAACACGTGACGGATAATTGAAACTGACGCTCTTGAACGTGATCGACCCGTTCATCTTGTCGGGCTTGGAGCCACTCGGAGACGCGCTGTCGATCGGAGAGATCCGTTCGATCACCGAGTAGACCTTGGCTCCGGCGCCCTTGGCGATCGCAAACACCTCGATGTACGGCGAAGAGATGCCGAAGTTCATCGAACCCATCATCACGCTGAAGAACACCTGCAAACACAACAACATTCGTTTGTTTTATTCGCTGTCACCACGATGTAGTGATACCAACATATGCCATCCTAATATTATAAAGAAGGTGTTCTGACTCACATACTACTAACATGGACTGTATTTGTGGTTTCTTGCTGTCAGTTCAGAGTCAAAGGTCCCGATTGCCTGTTGTGATTTAGTAGTTTTCCTTGTGAACTAGATGTAGATAAGACTGGCTATAGTACCGATGGCATTGTATAACTCTGTAGTTCGATATAAAAGCGATAGTTGCGCTGCAGGCAATCGGGACCCTGGACTCAGATTCTGACTCCGGAAATATTTCACTTTTACTTCACATAAATTTCACTTTTTCAGACCAAACATCGTATGAGAATTGAATCACAACAATATTTTTGAAATTGCATTGATTTTAGTCATATGAATTTAATTACTGAAATTTAATTGATATGAAATATCGAAGCCGAAGGCTCTTCGGGACCACGTAATTTCGGTGTGATTTCAGCAAACTGTCGATTGAGGTGGCAACAGTCTGCTGATGTAATCGGACCATGAGGTCCATCTTGTCCTGACTGCGGCCTCCGTCAGAACACGATGAACTTCCTCGTGTCCTTCCGAGCCTCCGTCCGCGTCGCCCTGGCGAGACTTGCGAGGTGCGAGCTCGACGACAGACTGGGTGCTGGCTTCGGGCGTGACAACGAGGCCTCTTCCTCAGTGAGGACACTAAAACAATACATCGTGAGTGTTGGTAAGGGAAGGCAAGGACGTACCGTAACCATGGTGGCAGCGTCGTAGGTGATCTGGTCAGCGGGAAGATGTCTCTCCTCCAGCACGAGACCGACGCCGTACCAGAAGGCGAGGGCGTAGCTGGCGTAGATGAAGAACCAGAGCAGACCGAACCCGAGGCCGGAGAAGAAGCCGCGCTTTATGTTGTTCTTCTTCGCAAAGATCAGGTTGCCTTGGTACCTGCCAACACGAGATAACGTTTATTACAATATTTGAACAATTGAAGAGAATTTAGTAAAATGAAAACGTATTTGATTGACGAATACATTTCCCCCCCAAAAAAGGATAAATATTAATAGAACAGGCTCTCAACTATGAGTAGGCTTTCTCTACTCATGAGTCTTGGTGAGCTGCTGTTCTCTCTTTCCCTTTCACCCAATTCATAAATATTATTAGAAGGTTTGGTTGGAAAACCACTTCCAATAGTGACTTTGAGCAATCATTGTATAAGCCTATTTACCATTATAATATTGTTTTTCAATTTTTCAATTTTCAAATACTTGATTCTAACAATCCTAACGAAGTTAGGTAAGTGCATACCAACTAGGGCGGAGAAATGTCGACTTGCGTTTGCCAGGCCCAAGTCCTATATCCGCCTGATTCATCTCAACTCTTCTCACCACCTCCCTCCATTTCTCTCTATCCTTCGACAATTCACGGCTCTCAACTTGGCCGAGCGTGACGAGAGCCAACCAATCCGAGTCCGGCAATTATCTTCAGAGCGAGATAAATTAGAGATAAGCTTTTTTTTTTTTTCTTTTTCACTGTCACAAATCAGTTATATAGGCCTACATTTACATATACAATTTATACTCTCGTCCACTAAACCATAACTGGCTTGCCTGTGGTTAAACAGATTTGGAGAATAAAGCAACTGTAAGTATATTTATAATAGGCCTGTATAGGGCCTATAGCCTATAGGGTATGTATATTATACACTTTTCTTTCTTCTTTGCTTTAAACACTTTTCTCTATTACCACAAATTTGAATGTTATTTTATTATATTTTAGAAAACAAAATGTCTGTAGGCCCTACATCCTAGCAAAACATTGTGATATTATGTAAAATGGATTTAAATGACAAATGAACGATATTATTATTAAGCTGACCTCTCGACCTCCTTGCTCTGTCCTCCGAACGCCATGACGGTCCGTATGGAGCTGAGCACCTCCTCTGCGATGGAGCCCGCCTTGCCGTACGCGGTCAGCTCCTTCTTGGAGAGCGACGACGTGACGATGCTGACCAGACCGACGGCGATCATGGTGACGGGCAGAGACGACAGGCAGATCAGAGCCAGCTCCCAGCCCTTGACAAGCGCAAGCGTCAGCGAACCAAGGAACGCCACTTGGAAGTGCACGAACATGACAACCTTCTCACCGATACCCTCCTCCAGCTTCGACAGGTCCCTGCGGAGAAAGAAGAGTCACGATCAAACGGTTATACACTACCAGATACATTGTTTTACTGATTGTATCATTAATTTTTTCTCACCCACTGACCACTTCCATATAATTAATGTTAAATTGCCTTATGGATGGTTTTATTTTCGTGGTCCCTTGAAAAACGATGGATAGAGGTTTCACTGTACGTACTCCATTCACACTGCATTCACTGACTGCTACTAGGTAACTAACCGACTTCTTCACTTCTTAACTGACAGAACGCATTTAGTACTAACTGACATCAAGCGCTTTAATTTCTTTCTGTAAACGCAGTTTGCACTCAAAGTCAGTTAATGAACGTATTACAGTTTTCCATACTAACTTAAATAGTAAAATATTTTAATTGATGTATTATCAGTTTATTACAGTGGATAGTGAATGGTTATTCAAATCACTGTCAAGTATATAGTTTTTTAATAAACCAATACCTCAATGTTTTCTTGTGAATCTTATTCCTGTACCTTTACACCCTCTGTATCAAAGTTTCAGATTGAAAACACCCCCTACGTTAATTGAACCAGCCTAGCGAGTACGACAACCCAAGACTCTTACCGCGACAGCCACTTGAATTAATGTCCTAGGCCTGGCTAGCTCCAAGAGACTAGGATTTTGATTGGGTAATGCTCTCTAGGAGAGCTAAACACCATGACAATACGAGATAATAAGAGAGTCACGGTCTCTTGGAACGCAACAATGTGACATATTTTTAGCCCACCTCAAGAGTACTGCTAGGATGTTGTGCTAACAACAATGGAAATACACAAATACTGGACATGTTGCTATAGTACTTGGCTCTTTTAGTGAATAGAAACCAATGCTAGTCCTAGTCTCTTGGAGCTAGCGAGGCCTAGGACGTTATTCCAAGTGACAGTCGCGGTAAGGGCCCTGGTCTCTGCCGATTACGTAAGTAGGCAGCATTTTCTACAAACAAAGTCGACCTCATATCGACGAGTCTGAACGCATCGTGATTTGATCTACTTACTCGGCCATCCGGCTGGCGAACTCTCCCGACTGGTTGAGATCGTACCAGCCGATGTCCTGGTGCAGCGCCGAGTAGAAGAACTTGTTGCGGATGCGGTAGATCTGCCGCTGGGCCGCCAGGTTGAACAACATGACGGACAGGTAGCTCATTACCAACATCGCCACACCTGGAACATGCCCGTTTCAACATTCGTCAACCAGCAGCTTACCTCGAGACAATCAACTTTATACTCATGCTTATAAACGCACTTTCCGTATGATACATAGAAAACGACTTACTTCGTAGACTAGATTACGATGTGACTATTGACTACTTTGCTGCGAGGAAAGTGCGACATTAGCAGTTTCAGTGGCCTATACTTTCAAGTGAGTCAACCCCATTGACTAGATTAATTGCTTCGTAATATAGGGTGGGGGGGGGATCAATAAAAAATTATTTGCCTGAGGCGGCGTAAAACTTAAATACGGCCCGTGCGCTGACTCACCGATGATGGAGTTGTTGATGGCGAACACGTTGATGTCGTGGAGGAACTCTGCCTGGATGGCCTCCCAGTCCGGGGGAACCGTGCTGTTCATGAACGAGCTGCCGAAGTCCACCATCGTGCCGGTCAGGTTCCCGAACAGCAGCGTGTTGGCCGGAACGCACAGGCCCGTCACGATCGCTCCGAGGAACCCGACAAACAACGCCAACTTGTCCGACGTATCCGCGTAACGGAACTGGAACAATGCGAGAGTTTTACGTGAAGCGAAAGAAAAAACACCAGATTTTTTTTTTAATTTAATAGGCCTAATTTAGGTCTAACGGCGCACTCTACTGATGACTACGATATATTGGCATAGGTGAATGATATATGAGATAATGGGATGATGAGATGATCAGGTTATTTTATTAGATACTTTTGGATGGTGTGAAGGAGTCGGTCGTGGCCTGTTGTTAAGGAACCATCCCAGTATCAACCTGAACGACAGAGGGAAACCACGAGAAACCCCTGTCAAGATGGTCGACCATGGCGGAAATCGAACTTGGTCTCTGAACGACGATTCATTGTATCAACCACTCGGCCACACGTCTCAGTGAAATATGTACACTTGGGTCACTTAGAATGTTTCTTTTTTAATTTTTTTTCCATCAGCATCGAAACTTGATACAAAGTCATTGTTCCCATTTAAGGCTATGGATGAAAGTAGGATTGCTTGGACGAGGCACCACAAGGGCGATTATAGAACACCATTTTGATCATTTCAAATGAAATACTGCGTTATCTGTGACTACACGTTTTTACCGCAGATAAAAGTATTTCCGTTTCCAAAATTCCAGAACACATTATAAGTACAGAACCCAAATTTGAATATAAATTTAAAGAAAATCGGGGCAATTTTTACAGCCAATTTCATCACAAACTGTACTTGGGAGTTCTTATGTACACTTACGGTCACACAAAATGGTTTGATCCGACATCGAAATGCTACTCTCGGTCTCGCTTCTCTACGCTTCAACTCACCAACGAGAAGAATCCGACAGGTGGCGGTCCATCATCTTTCATCTCCTCTTCTTTCTTCTTCTTCTTCTTCTTCTTTTTCTTTCCGTTCTTGTCGTATTTCGTGCCGCTCTCGTCGTCGCTAGAGTCTGCTTTCGGAGTAAACTCGCTGTGAAAACCAATACAAACTGAATTACATCTCTTGATAACAATCACGAAAACCAACGGACAGTTTTCGATTGAATTGAATGACTTGTTTCATTTAGGCTACACATTTAGAGACAGATATCAGTTAGATTCAGTATATTTTAGCTTAGATATAGTTATTTATAATGTTATAATGTTAGGCTTATACCTTTTACCACTTTTTCTATAACTATAATACTGTCATCTTGGATATTATATTTAGTATTTTCAAAATTTCAGCTCACAAACAGAGAATTTTCTCTATGTGGGCTTCTTATCTTTATTAAAAAATCATGAAAACCCAAATTGGAAAGTGTCTAGAAAATAAAAATAAAATGAGTTTTGAATTAAAAAAAAATGAATGAATATTAAAAAATTATCAACATTTATTTAGGGCCAGTATTACGAATAATAAATTTGTTGATTTAGCGATGATTAGTGGATTAGCTTGTTATTACCCTTGGTTACCAATGGTATTTTTGTACCTTAATTAATAAATTAGCTTAATTAACGCATTTTTATTATTGGTAATATGGGGTCTCAAACTTACAGAAGTTGTTTTTAAGATGGGTTGTTCAAGTTATAAGACGGGGGGGGGGGGGGGGGGGGGGCTTCAGGTACTTGTACTCACGCGTGTAAAGGATCGTTCTTGTAGTTCTCCGAGATCTTCCTCATGTTGGAGCCGGTGACGCCCGTCTCCTCTCCGTCGATCGTGTCCTTGGATTTCATCATCGCGGGACGTCGGACTTAAACTGAACAAACGGGACAACAGTTAGCGACGTGCGAGGCATTGGGGTGCCGCGACATCTCAATGTTCTCACACTTCGATTCGAGATCAAGTTGGAATATTCAGTATTTCAATAAAAATTGAAATTACGATTTTTTTTTTTTTTTTTTTTTTTTTTATTGAAAGATTATTTATTATTAATTAAACATACACAATTCCACACTATGGCCCACAAAGCCGGATTGGGCTTGTCTGTGGTATAATCAGCGAATTTTGAACAGACGTGATACAAAACAATATACATGTGAATAATAATTATATGAACACAGTGTAACAGTGATGGGTTAAGATAAATATAATAAAGGGAAAATAATAGATGGCAATAATGCTGTGAATGTAGGCCTATAATGAATACGTGATTAGAAGTAATCTAGAAATAATAAGAATAATAATAATAACATTTTTTATTAATTTTACAATCATGTGAGTAGACTACGTTCAAGTAACCATTTTTTAATGCCATTTTTAAGAGTAGAATATTGTTGCAGATCTCGTAAGTTTTGGGGTATTTTATTGAAATTGAAAGGAACAGCATAACACAGACTTCTTTTTCCGTACTTGTTATTAAATAGTGGTAATTTATAATCATTATCTAGTCTGAGTCTAGTATGAAATGGGTGGTCGTTGATGATTTTGAAATTATTATTGAAGTAGAATTTTAGTATGAATCGGTACATAAATAAAATATTTAAAGGAAGGAGGTTGCAACGATGAAATAGTTCGTTTCCTCCTAAATTTATGCCATTATTAGTGGGGGAGTTCGAAATGATTCTAAGCATTCGTCTTTGAAGGTTTATGATAAGCTGCAAATGATAAGGTGAAGCATTGCCCCAAGCTAATATTCCATACGATAATAAGGATTCGGCCAAGGCAACGTATACTGTTTTTAGCAAGGAAAAATTCAGACAATTTTTAAGAATATAAAGATTAAAGGCACAAGAACGTAATCTATTACAAATTGTTTCAATGTGAGGTTTCCAAGTGAAATGTTTGTCAATGGTCAAGCCTAAATAAACAACTCTGTCAACACTCTCAATTTTCTGTGTACAATTCATGCAGGTGGAGCCTAAACTAATATTATGGAGACAATCTAATGTATGATACCTAATCTCAATTTGTGCGCGACCGTCCTTATTATGCGGGGAACATATGTGAATTAGTTTGGTTTTACTTGAGTTTATGACTAAATCATGATCGTGAGTCCATTTTAATAAATTGTTGAAATCCTTTTGTAAATTTTGCTCGGCAGATTTGATATTTTTACGAGCTGATAATACAACGGTATCGTCAGCATACATATACGTTTGACAGTTAGATACCACATCGGGCATATTATTCACGTAAATGAGGTATAGCAATGGTCCTAAAATAGAACCTTGAGGAACCCAAGTTGTACAGTTCTTCAAAATGCTAAACTCCTCATTAATTTTGACTAAAATTTTCCTATTATCTAGATAACTAATGAACCAATTTAATACGTTGCCTCTAATACCGATATGTTCTAAAGAAGAGATTAATTTTTTATGATTAATGGTGTCGAAAGCTTTCGAAAAGTCTATAAACAACGCAATTATGTGCATGTTGAGATTCAAATTGGAATTGATAAAGTCCGAGAATAGCAGAAGCAGATCCGCTGTACTCTTACCAGCCTGAAACCCGAATTGAAGCTTATTTATAATTCCGAATTGTTTGAGATAACTAGTTAAATTTTCAACATTTTCAAATTTAAAGCATATTACATCATTTATGGTGATTAGATTAGTGTAGCAAAGATTCCATTTCACATACAAAAAAAAATGTGTCGTTTTCATGTTTTTTTTTTTTTTTGTAACTTTGTGCGCGGCATACAGGTCAGGAAAAATACCGAACGACTTGAAACTTTTTCTACATGTATCTGTCATACCAGAATAAGCTGGGATTGTTTTTCAGAAAAATCGGTCGGAAGGTTTTTCCGGAAAAAAATCGGAAAGTTTGAGAAATCCTCATAATAACACGAATGAAAAATACCTGAAATGTGGAAAATTTTCAAAAACTTCAAAATTTTCACTGAATATGAAAAACATGATTACGGATATTTTCAGTGACTTTCACAATATTCGGATGAGAAATAACAAAGAAAACACAATAAAAGTATCCATTTCATTGAAGGTTTGGATCAATTGGAAATGCAAAGTGTATATGCGACAGGTTGCAGCACTATACATATCAACAAGTTGCAAGTGAGGTTGTTGAACGTTTGAAGTAATCCAAGGTCCGTAGATGTGGATTGATCTGACGAAATATTTTTAATTCTAGATTTCCATACTTCTAAGCTCATCTCACAACGCAAATCCCGCGTTTTCCTAGTATTATACATTTATAATATGGACCTCTGGTGGCTGAAGAGTATATGAATTGAATAATGTGTAGTATTTTTTGGATTTTGTTCTCGTTGGGGACATTTGCTGGTACCTGGATGGGAAGATTGTTGCGGCTATGGCAGCTCTGCCGAGAAAGAAAAACAAACCATTGTTGGTGAATGAATGAATATTGGGTTTCCAACGTTGGTGTTGTAATGACAAAGATGTAGCGTAAAGAAGTGTTCTTCCCTACTTGAATGCCATGCTTTGTTAGTTGAGGTTGAAAGATCTCTCCAAGCGATTTTATATCAAAACAAATGTTCTATCAAACGGTAATAAAATCAAAGACTTTGGTAATAATAATAAACCTCTGTGTTTATAAATCTGTGAGTATAGCCAAAATATTGACGCTAAGCATCCGAGAATAGCTCAAAAAAGTTGAATTAACCCCAAGTTCTATTTTTTAGACAGTGGACTGTATTTGATTTGGGGATTAATAGATATAGAGAAGTATATTAAGAAACTTACAGTACATCGTATGAACGTTGTATATATTTATGTCGTATTTATTAATAAATGATGAATAAATAATAAATAAATAAAATAAAGTGCTGATAAATGAGAAATGTAAACTAGAGTGTGTTGATTTGAAGATACAGTTGAACTTTTTTAGTAAGTTTCTTTTTAGTATATTCATCACCTTGGTAAGTTTTATTTTTTAATTCCATCTATATGCTCCAACATGTTGAATACCGGTAGTTTCTTTAGTAAGTTTTTCACTTTGAAGATTTTTTTTTGGTCCGGTCCCCTGAAAAACGTACTAAAGAGGTTCCACTGTATGATAAAGCGTTGTACAGATGGTTATCGAGGATAAACGAAGATTTACCAGAGTTTATTCGAGACTATTTCTTGAATTAGTGAATTGGATAAATTAAATGGATTATTTGTATTGAATTATATAGGAGCCTAGTTGAGATGCAGATATAAGGGTGCTTTGCTGATTAACAATCAAGTCACTAACTACCAGTTTGTACATCCTTGCTCTCCGTTATCGTTGATTTTCATGATTGGTTTCTATGGGCAACGCCATATTTACCATAGATATCACGATTCTTTTGTTTCTACGTCGATAACTGTTGAATGTATTGATCTACTCCAGTGAATCAAATCAAACTAGCTCTTGATTTCGTGGACGCTGTTGAATATGATAATAAAATTCAAATGCTATAATTTGATATGGAATGGTAAATTACGATAACTAGGCAAACGCGTTATGTGTTGCCCCGTTGATGGATGAGCTGGAACAATATATCAACATACCTTTGGATCGGCTATATATATATATATATATATATATATATATATATATATATATATATATATATATATATATATATATATATATATATATATATATATATTCACCTTGTGATCCATACAGTTATGTAACTTCCCTCTTATTTCCTAATCGATTTCTATGATCATAAAGAAATTTGAATTTTCTTGAAGAAAATATTTTTCACGACTTTTTTCCTCTGGGTTATTCTAATGGGATTTTTGAAAACTTTGAAATAAGTTTCCTCAGAAGTGGTTCAACCGATTGCGCCTCAAAACTATACAGTAAAGAATTAGATAAAGACACTTGTGTATGCCAAGTTTCAACTGATTTTAAATATTTGTTTAACCTGTGGAGCGCAAAAAAAAAAAAAAAAAAAAAAGGCACTTTTTTTTTGGGTATGGTGAAATTGAGTCTTTGCTTCGCTCATCCAATAAATTAATGGATTATGACTGAATGAAATTAAATAAAGTGAGTAGGCGTACTTTCAAAATGTACCAAAAAAATACATTTCCGCTGTAAAGTTGACGTTACCACTGGGTGGCAGTAGTGTAACCAACGAGGTATAGTGAACCAATCAGATGTTGTTGAGGGTAACCAATACAAGTACGGTGAAATAGTAGTGAGAAATATCTTCAGTTACAGTCACTGTTACGACAATTTAATTGGCACTTTTGCTATCTAGCACCAGGTCAACCTTACACTGAACAGACCAACTCGATTCAATAATACGGATGAATGGAAAAATGAAAAATGTGTAAATATTTTTCATTTTTAAATAATTGAAATGGGGTGGTAAGATGCCCTTGTGGTGCCCCGTCCAAACAATCCTACTTTCATCCATAGCCTTAATTGGGGAACAGTGATTTTGTATCAAGTTTTGATGTTATTAAAAATATATATCTATTTTTCGAAATATCAGAACTTTATTTTGCTGAAATTTGTATTCTTAAATTACAACATTCCACATCAATCCATCTTCAAGCTCAATCAACTACTATCATTATATAAACATGGATTATTCAAACTTTTGTTAACCTTTGACAATAGTTGAAGTTTTATTTAGCTAAATTCATAGTTTTGAGCTTTTATTTATAAATAAACCTCATAAAAGTATCCACTGCAATTTTTAGAAACCATACATATTGTGCACATGATGGTGTTGTGTCCATATTATGGTGTGTACTATGAAGACTCTTCCACCCTAACTTGGTTTTTCGTGGTTTCCCACAGTCCTCGAAGCAAATGCTTGGATGAAGTACTAATTGGCCACGACCATTAATTAGTAGAGTGATGGGCCTAATTATAACATCATAGGCCTATCACTAATTTAATTTGTCGATTGTGTATAATGATGAACTTTACATTTGCTGTCAATGGAAAGAAGTGATCATTGCCCAAGAGACTTGGTTCAAAGTGGAAGATTTCAACATTTGTGTGTTTATACTGAAAGACTTTTATCTAAGGCGAAAAATTATGGTCACAGACAGCGCAGTCCTGGTGTTGAAGTTCATTAGTTTTAAATAATCAAAATGGGGTGGTAAGATCGTCCTTGTGGTGCCCCGTCCAAACGATCCTATCTTTCATCCATAGCCTTAATTGGGGAACAATGATTTTGTATCAAGTTTCGATGTTATTAAAAAAAAAAAAAAAATGAAGACTAAATGTCATTTTGCTCTCCAGTAATATTGACACTTTTATTTTACTGCAACAAACACTAGTCTATCATCTTACCTTATCTACTTTATCTATTCTATCTTACATAATATCATTCTGTGTATAACATACTACCTCTATTGATAAGTCTGTAGTTATTTTTCTGAAAAAATATCTCTACATCAGACATCTATCAATATATTTCATTGACACTTTTATTCTTGAAAAATAAAAAATTGAAAACTCTCATTAAAACCTTGTCACTGATAATTAATAAAGATTGCTAGTCAATATCTTGACGAGCCATATTAACCAAGAATATGATAGAGATAAGAAGTGAAGATTGGTATTCTGCGTTATCTAATCTATCGTTGAATCGATCTCCGTCGTTGTTTAATGCATTGGTAATTGACGTGTAATTATTATACAACGCACTACGTTCTGATAATATTACAAATGCCACTGAATAATGATTTAGTATCACGAGAAATAGCTCTTGAATTTAAAATGAGCTGTATTTAAAACTTTTGAAACATTTTAGTTAGTTTGCGTAGAGTTCTTGGCCATGTTACTCAAGGATGTGGAAACTTTCAGGTCTAAAAAGAATAGTTTTCAGATAGCTGACAGGGTTCTCATGAATGTTGGGACCTATCTTTGTTATAATTGGCCAACTATTTTTAAAAAGCACAACTCTTCAAGAGTAATATTCAAGGAAAACATTGAAAGTTTCCTTATTTCACATTCATTCTATATTTTTTTTTTTTTTCAATAACATCGAAACTTGATACAAAATCATTATTCCCCAATTAAGGCTATGGATGAAAGATAGGATCGTTTGGACGGAGCACCACAAGGGCGATCTTACCACCCCATTTTGATTATTTAAAACTAATGGACTTCAACACCAGGACTGCGCTGTCTGTGACCATAATTTTTCGCCGTGGATAAAAGTCTTTCACTATAAACACACGAATGTTGATATCTTCCATTTTGAACTAAGTCTCTTGGGCAATGATCACTTCTTTCCATTGACAGCAGATGTAAAGTTCATCATTATACAAAATCGACAAAATTAAATTAGTAATAGGCCTATAATATTATAATTAGGCCTATCACTCTACTGATTAATGGTCGTGGCCAATTAGTACTTCATCCAAATTATTATTTATTATTTTAATTATATTAATTATTGACACATAATGTTTCTAATTGCAGTTGTGATTACTGCCAACAAATTGGCGGAAACAAAATGATGACTAGATGTTGTTGACGAAAATACGAAAACATGAATTTGAAACGATTGCATTTTTTTTTAATTTCAACATTTATGACTTTTTATGTTCACAACATGATGTATTTCAATACTCGTACTCTTATATGTATTCAAATGTACACAAGAGTGAAATTATGAATACAATTTATAAGAAAATAAAATATATTATTATTATTATTATAATCTCTCAAATTGCTGTTGATTAGATTAAATATTACCTTTATTTCATCTTAGAACTCAATCATATATTCGCTAGAAGTTGTAAGCCCGCAACACGCAGGGCAAGACGCTAACGTCTTCACGATTAAATACGTTGGTCAAAATGACGTTCTGTTGCGTAGTATGAAATTTTATGTTGAACTGTCTCGATTATCTGTCTTGATTCTCGATTCATTTTATGTTGAACTGTCATTTTTATCACAGTGGATATTAAAAAACAGAATATTTATCTAATAATTTATAGGGTTATCACTTTTCAATGAACGTGAAAACATAAATTCGAAGGAAATTGTAAGTTATATCACGCATGTTGACCATTTGTTGATTCCATTTCAACATCTTTAAAAATTGAAATATTTCAAAAATGAGAAAAATGAGGAAAGATTAAACATATTTACCAATCGTTGCTTTAAATTGTACTTTTTTTTTTTTAATAACATCGGAACTTGACACAAAATCATTGCTCCCAATTAAGGCTAAGGATGAAACTAAACATATTCTATTCTTCACAATCAACATATTATAAAATATAAAATTAATATTAAAATATAAAATTCTTCACAATTATCAGTTGAAATTAGAAAAAAAAAATGTATTCAATCATTTATAAGGTTATCACTATTCAATTTCATTGAACGTAAAATAAAAATTGAAAGAAAATTACAACATATTCCATATTAAACTATTATAGGATTGTCCGAACGTTCCTACTTTTCATCGATATCCTCAATTGTGAAACAATGATTTTGTATCACGTTTCGATGTTATTTAAAAAAAAAAAAAGACAAATTTCAAGCACATTGATAATTAATTTCTTAAAAACATTTCTAAATGACATCACAACCCTGAAACTAGATCTCAACGAATAATTACGATATTTATTTCCATAATTACAGAAAAATCTAGAAATCATCATCTCAATTTCAGAAATTAAAATCAATCTATTTGTCCTCCAGGACCCGGCATTTTATCCGAGTCATGACGTAGACATTACTCGATTCTGTTCAGGTTTGTTAATAGAATCGGTAACGCCTAGTTAATGGTCTCTGGAGGACAAATGAATGGATTATAATTTCTGAAATTGAGATGATGATTTCCAACTATTTCTGAAATTATGGAAATAAATATTGTCAGTACGTATTAGTTTAAATCTAGTTTCAGAGTTGTGATATAATTTAACAAATCAAAACATTTGAAAAACGAGAACAGATAAAACATGTTTTCCAATCGTTACTTTCTACTAGAAGCTGCGGCACGGGAAAAAACATTCTGATATATAATTAAAAAGATTAGTTCAGGTGATAACATCACTGAATGTAGGACATCGGTTCTTTTTTATGGTCAACAAGGTCACTGAGTGTACGATCACCCAAACTCCATGATTCACTGCCATCTAGATGTTTGCTACGCTTCCCAATTTATATAAAGGGCGAGACGTTAAAGACCATTTGATCACAGAGCATTAATTATGGCACCCCCCCCCCCCCCCTCCACCCCTTGCCCAATAATAATTGCAGACTATTAAAAGAGCCAGGTTGTAGGTAAGACCGTCAAAAAAAAAAACAAAAAAAAAACTGAAATTTTGTGAGTAGCAATATGTGAATATATTGGTAGTTGATACAGTATTCATATTGCAAATTAACGTTTTTGAGTGCGCCTACAGAAGGTGCAATCTTGTACAGATTGGTGTAAGTTATAGTGTGATTCTAGTGTGTGCGTTCAAACTTCAAACCTCGTTTACTCATTTTGAATAATTTGTAACTTTAGGAACCATTATCTCAACAAGTACTCATCCAATTCACTTGACATTTTTACTGATTGACCAATAAGTTATGCGTAGCAACCCCTAACATTTCTAGGTTCAAAATTACAATAGTTTATTCATAGCTGATTGTTGATTGATCAAAATTGTGGGCATTTTATCTTTAAATTGAAGCTTTCAATCAAATATACATGAGAAATAAAAATAAAAAGATGGAGCAATTCAATCGGTAGGAGATGTGCAAAATCATTATGTGATCATGTACAAAAAATATGAATTGTCCGAAGTGAATAGTTTCTGAGATTTTGGTTCCTGAAACAGAACAAATTTCATGCATATTAAATAACCTCTACACCCTCCCCTTTAACAACGATGGAAAGAGTGTTTTTATAACTACTATGATTTCTTGATGGACTGCATGCATGATCAACACGACTCATGAGGTTGAATTATTATACGACAGACAAATACATATTTTTAGCAATATTCAGACAACATCAGTGCATGAACCTATTTATGAAATGTTTTGCCGTAGTATATTTATATGTATATTTGTATTTTGTATGACATTTCCAAACTAAATTTTTTTTTTTTTTTTTAATAACATCGAAACTTGATACAAAATCATTGTTCCCCAATTAAGGCTATGGATGAAAGATAGGATCGTTTGGACGGGGCACCACAAGGGCGATCTTACCACCCCATTTTGATTATTTAAAACTAATGGTCTAAATATATATATATAATAATAATAACTAATTGTTAAAACTAAAATATGATCAAATACGAAGAACAAACAATCATTATTATCATAATGAGTACGTAACAAATGATAAGAGATATGTTAAATTATTGTAGCAATTTCTATTTCCATATAAACGAGTTGAATATTTGATTCTTGCTAAATTCTTAGTGTGTTTTTCTTGGGTGGGACATACAAACGTAGATAAGTGTCCCGACGGATTTTGTGCATCCACGCGTTTCAAGATATAGGTAGGCCTGTGACATGACACTTCACCAAGGTCACTCTCTAATTGTATAGTAAATACAGTTTTCAAATATTTATTTAATGTTTTTATTTTACTCTGAAGATATTCTCAAGTGTTTTTGATGTTAGGTTATCTTTGATTTTGATACCAACGTTGTCTTACACAGTAAGGCTAAGTACACTATATGTGTAACAGCAAAAAATCTGGAAAAAATTATTTCATATTTCTTTCACGTAGCCAATGCTAATTAGGTTATTCTCGGCCGTACCACTAATTTATTATTTCAGTTGCAAAATAATGGTTTTCCATCGTTTCGTATTTAATGACACTTCACCAGTGCTTATTCAAAAGAGGTAATATGAAGGCCCTCTTTTTTTTCATGGCATCGAAATCTTGAATATTCAATCATTTTTCCGCAGTTAAGGTTCTGGATGAATTAGTAAGACCGTTTAGAAGCGGCACCTCTTGGTTGTTACAAGACTTTGAGAAGGCTTAATTTGCTGCAAAGTTATTTACTTTTCATATGAAATTTAATTTTCAATTTTTTCCATACATTTTGTCCGTTTGCACTGAAGTCATGTTTTTTCACACCACGACTTATAGGCCTAGTAAACTTCATCTTTTTGCAGCCGATCTTATGCCTAATATCTCGTATTTTATGTATTTATCAATATTAAAAGTATTTTCTGTACATTATTACCGTTGTTCTATTGTGTTTTGATTGAGAAATTCGTCAATACTGTGTTTTAACAGTCCAGTTCTACGCATGATTATTATTATCAAGATAGATAAACAGTTTTACTCACCAGACCAGTACATGATATTGCACATCCTCCAAGACTTCTACCACTCTCTCTCTCTCACACACGCATTTCAAGTTATTATATTCATTTTACAATTTTGATTACTCGGGATGGTAATATCGCCCTTGTGGTGCCCCGTCTAACCGACCCCATCTATAATCCATAGCCTCAATCAAGGAACAATGATTGTGTATCAAGTTTCGATGTTTTCAAACAGAAATAAAACATTTTCGTACTAAATGATCACCGCTGTTCCTGACTCGTACCGTATGAGCCCGTTTTGTCCGGTAACCGTCGGCAACAGAATGGGCAACAGTATCGGCTCTCAGTCGTACACGTTTGACGGGATACCGAGCTGTTGGATCGAGACCATGTCCAAGGAGGCGGACGTCGAGAGGGAGCTCTACGTCTCGCTCGAGGAGGTCAACCGCGGCTGCGTCAAGAAGACGAGGGTCACGCGCACGGTGAGTCGGCGGGAAGAACGCGACGCAATATGCGACACACGACGCGATTAGGCCATAGATAACCAATTATATTGGGCCGGGGGGTGTTGCCACCATTTTTTCTAGGGCAGCCTTCTTAGGTCTATATCAATTGGTTCCTGCCAGTTCCAACTTCTTCTTCTTCTTCATACCCCAAAAAACCCAACTATTGTTCGGGTAATTAAGAGCCTACATCTTAGACAGATTTACAGGGTGCACTTTTGCAACACATATCTCAAGAACTACAAACACGACGGACTTGTGGTTAATTGCAATTAATAATCAATATTCTCACAATAAGATGTGCCTAGGCCTAATCGAATATTGAAGAAATTAATTGAATCAAAGTGTGCGTAATTTGATGGTTTTCATTGCTTAATTCCCGGTTACCGAATGATAGTAGAAATGAATTACAAAAGGAACATTAGGCCCTGCCAAGTTCAACTTTGCTCATCAATATTTGAAAGCCTGATTTGCCTGATATTGTATATTCTTCCCATTTTTCTTGGCCAAAATGTGTCAAGTAACTAGATTTTGTCCAAATTATACTATGGAAAACTCCTTTTCCAATAATCTTAAGCAAACAATAATTGATAACCGTCGTCGGTTGTGCGCCAGTTAGTGACCGCCACGAGGTTGTGTGCAGGTGGCGCACGCTGACGGACTGCTGCGCCAGGAGGAGAAGGTGTACGTTGTCGACGTCAAGCCCGGCTGCTCCGACGGGACCAGAGTCAGGTTCCCACGAGAAGGTAACACGCTCGGTCTTACCAACGCTCACACTATTAGCTGTATTGCACTGTATTCATTATCTTTCAGTGGACGTACGGTCTAGGGCTTGAGACTAGTTTGGGGCAGCCTACCCTCAGCGTAACATTTTCAGTGTCAGCGTGACATATAAACGATCGCAGTGACTTTCTATCTAAACATATTGTAGTGAAAGTGCTTCACACCATTCAGAGAAGTATCTTGTAAAATACTGTCCATCCATAATAAACATTCACAATGTGCTACGTGTTATTTGTATGTGACGGTACGCTTAAAAATAGATGGAGAAAATATCGAGTGTTATAGTTACATTCAAGTGATTTTCCCACTTTTGTTATTATAAAATTTGTAGTCATCAGCATTTTTGACAAACATTGTCTGCATCTTGTGATGTATTTGTTAATTTTGTCAATTGCACTGTTGAAGTTTCAATGTCATTTATATCTGTGAAATCCCCCTGGCGGAAACTTTTTGCCCTACGAAGACTCGGGACACCTGTTTCTGTTTGCCTGGTACCTGTTGAATCCTATTCAATATCATATTGTTGCCTGGTGCAGCCAGGTAGAGAAGAACTCATACTTTTGGTTTGAACCGAACACGTATTGAAATTGTCAGTTACATATAAGACACAAGAGAATTAAAATGCCTTCAATATGGTACAAGCTGGTAAGTAAAATTGATCTTGAATAAGTTGACTAAAATAGAAATGAATAATCCTCAATAGCATTCAGTTATTCATACAATACAGTGATTCTACATATCTTTATATGACGTAGCCATGTTGGTGCGGTCGTTAAGTTCATTGAAAATAAACGATATCATTCGAAGAAAAATAATACCGTATGAATTTAAATAACAATGAAGTGAAATTGAAATGTTTGTCAATAATAATATTGGGATATTGTTTTATTATATACAATTAATAGTCAAGCAAAACATTAATAATTAAACTCTCTTTTAATAATTAAAATCATGTATGGGTCCAATCATTGAATGAAGTGGAAGTGTATCGTCAACTTGGGGCGAGATCGAAGAAAATACTCATCACTTGGACAAAATCAGAGACCGGAGAATGTTGACTGAATGTAATATAGATCATATATATATATCTACAATGGATATAGAAATGGAATGGCCTGCCCCAAGACCAGGTGGAAGTTTTTCCCAAGGATATCTTCCACTTCAATGAAATTATAAATAATTATTAATTAATAATTCTATACTCATTCTTCTCGACATACTTCACCAATATGTATATGTCTACTGATCCTCAACCACCAGATTTTTGATCCAAAGTTGTATGTAATAAATAAATGAATAAATAAATACAGTTATAGACAGAATATAGATAGAAATTAGAAATACAGATGAATGGAATTATAGATTCTAGGCTGAACTAGTAACTAATAAGTAATGTAATAAGTTTAATCCAATCCTGATAAGTTTTGAAAGGAGTTTTCAAAGATCTTAACAAGTTTTTTATAACATACAGAAGGCCAATAATTAATTAATTATGTGATAATTAATCTGATATTAATATGGAAATCATCAACTTTATTTCATTTGTATTATTCCCATCGTTATTATGCAGACCAAAGTTGATGATGACTTTTACTGTACCTGTGAATTGTCTGAACGAAAATGACAATTCGACTTAACGGAACTGGTATTCTCCAAGTTGAACCACATTGTGCTACTTCTCACACAAACACTTTGATTAACCCACGATGTTCCCAGACGTCTCTTGAACAAGCCGGGCCAAGAGCTAATTGCTGTCTACACTTGTTGACACAAGCTATTAATAGCCTTCAATTGTTTCAATTGATCAACAGACGTACACATGACAAGATGAAATCAATCAATTCATTAACTGTCTCCAGTTCCTAGCCTGTATCAACTATTAATCCTAGACATTTAATTGATATGATAATCAACTTTTTCTTGACGTTAAGCCCCAGTTTTCAATAATTCCGATAAATGAAGGCCTAGGGAACAAAATATTAATGTCAATTTGGATTGATTAAACCACTTGTTTTCACATTACAACTTTAAAAATAGAGAAAACTACGAGTTTTTCATTAGTTTTTAAAACATGCCATTTCATTGGAACGTTATTAATCGGTAACTAACTGTACAGTGAAACCTCTACGCATCGTTCCCGGAACCATCGTTTTCCTGCTTGTATCATTCATTTTCTCTCACCCCACCTCCATATAATCAATATTAAATTTTCCTGGATGGTTCATTTTCCTGCATGAATGGTTTTATTTTCCTGGTCCCTTGAAATACAGTATATTGATCACAAAATTCCAATATTTTCTTGTCCTTAAGGAGTGCACAAGATCTTTGTGACCTTATCGTGCTGCCAGGGGAAGGGATTGATCGTGGCCTCATGGTAAGAGACCAATCCGGTAGCGTTTCCACGTCTCCACAGGGCAAAAAGTTACCGCCAGGGGGCTTTCACAGATATGAACTTCAACAGTGCAAGATACAAAATTAACAAATACATCACAAGATGCAGACAATATTTGTCAAAAATGCTAATGATTCAAATTTTATAATAAGTCAGGTGAAAAGATCAGTTGTATGTAACAGTAACAATCGATATTTCTGCCATCGATTTCCACCTCACAGCGTACCATTACATACAAATAACATGTAACATATTATAAATGTTTACTAAGGACTGAGAATATTATATATGATACTTCTCTGCAGTAGAAGTATTTGAAGCAGTTTTACTATAATAAGTTGAAAAAAAAAGCCACTGCGATCGTTCATATATTATGTTGACACTAAAAATATTACACTGTGGGTAGGTTACCCTTGAAAATAGAGGAAAACACTATAAACCTCAGCCAAAATGGGCAACTGAAGCAAATTTAGCCCTGGTCTCTTGAAAGATGATAGATACAGAGCCTTGTAGACTGCTCTACCCATTTCAGTAAATGCTATACAGAGTAACGTCTTTAGTATGTTTTTCAGGAGACCAGACAAAAAAAACTTACTCAAGTGAAAAACTTACTAAAAAAACTACTCAACATGTGGGAGAATATAGATGGGATCAAGGAATAAAACTTTTTTTTTTTTTTAATAACATCGAAACTTGATACAAAATCATTGTTTCCCAATTAAGGCTGTGGATGAAAGATAGGATCGTTTGGACGGGGCACCACAAGAGCGATCTCACCACCCCATTAGCACATATAAGTACATACATTAGCACAGTAACGTTAGTCTCTAGCTAACGTACAGGTGTGATATTTTAGGGGACTAATGATTTACTTTTTTCTGAAAATGTTTCCAATTTTTAAATGTTGCACATTTCTACACGGCGACCATGGTGAAAACTTACTAATGTGAAAAATATACCAACGAGAAACTTACTGAAGAGGTTCTACTGAATTGATTATTAAAAATCTATTTTCAAATTTCAAAATGGTGCTAGCCTCCTGTCTGACTCGGTCCGACTCGTGAACCCAAGTCAATCCGGGCGTGGGTTCGACTCTGGCATCTATAAGGCATGGGTTTTAAACATCTACTCACTCGTATCCCAAATAACCTTGATGTTGCTAGGGTCGTTGAGCAAACAAATCATCATCAATACTGTACTGAAACATGAGATGACCTTTTGACCTCAGGTGATCAACTGCCCAACAAGATCCCGGCAGACGTTGTGTTCGTTGTACGAGATCGACCGCATCGTTTGTTCAAACGCAATGGCAACGATATTTACTACTTGGCAAAGATTACCTTGCAACAGGCCTTGTTCGGTGAGTACAATTCGAGTTCTTGATTAGCGTTAGTTAATCTACGTTTAGTGATGAACGAAATTAATTATATCATGTAATAATTATATCACAAACGTGGAACCGGCTCCTAAAAGATAAGACGGATAATACGAAACGTATTGCCGAATAGGGGAATACAATCGAGTGTTTGTGAATTAATATTAATTATCTGTTCTTATTGAATATTTCATTCTAATTACTTGAACTGAAACGACGAAACTGAATTAGTAGTAAGTTCTAACAACCATCAAGATGGAGAGATTTAACTTCCCTGTTTTGTTATTACGCTGCATCACCTGCTGATATATCCCAAGGTTGTAATGAATAAAGAGAATACTGTAAATGAAGATAAAACATTCATTTCAGAACTTCATCAAGTATAATTTGAAACAGGACTTCCCCACTGGCGGCCCGTGAGACTTTCAAACGGCCCGCGGTATGATCTTATGAACCAACGTAACATCTTTTTTCAATTATTAATTAATTCATGTTTATTAGCAACATATGTGCTATCTGCACAAGATACAAGTCATTATAACACTTTACAATTACAATACTAATGACAGTCAACTTAGAAAATAATCACCCCGTTCATTATTTTAGTCTTAATACTACATTTAAATTTCTATTTCAATCACTGCGATTTAGTACGACATTCTGTATAGTCAAATTGAGAATACATTTGGCAACATTGTGCACTTCCCTGCTTGCGCTATATCAGTTATAAAGGCCTGAATCAAGACATAAAGATAAGTGCAATTCAATTAATTGAATTTAGATGAAAAACATTCAATTGTTGAAAGCTTGAATATATGTGTATTAAAAATATGTTATTTGTATACTGGCATACCACATTGAAAAAGAGTGATTTTTTTTGGGGGGGGGGGGGGGGAATAACTGTGTGGCCCACCTCAACTTTTCACCCAAGAAAATGGCCCTCTGTGATATCTAGTTGGAAAGCCTTGATTTGAAGTAATACGTAGTCATATTAAGTATCAAAAACGCAATATAATAAATGTAGAAGATATTAGTCTGTTTGGTTCTGTATGATTGGGCATAGGTCTATTTCAAAATTGTAATAGACTGAATGTAAAGACTGCCATTCAAATAACTAGGTTTGAATTTGTACAAAATATTGGGAACAGTTAAAAATTTTACAAAAAATGTTGCGACAATTATATGGAGTATACATTTTTTTCAATCAAATCATTTCCACCGCCAATTACACTTCATTTAAGTTTTTTGAAATCATCATTTGTCATTCCCAGGGACCCGACTCGACATCCCGACGCTGTCGACTGATCGAGTCTACATCGACATGTCGAAGGAAATCGTCACCCCGTCGACGATACGTAGAATAGCGGGTCAAGGACTTCCCGATCCGACGAAACCGTTCCGTCGAGGTGATTTGTACGTATTGTTCGACATTGAGTTTCCCAGTTACATGTCACAGAAAACGAGAGACAAGCTCGGCGAAACGCTGCACGAGTGTCACGGGAAACTGACCGCGTTGAAATGATCTGTCGGAATACGGGATATAGTTCCTGAGGGCGACGATATTGTGTATAAATATTGATACTTTATTCATGTGACTTACTTCTTTTTCGATTGTTTTTTGTGCACTCGAGTGTGAAAGATTGAATAGAATAACAAGAAATTGTTGTTGTTATTATTTTTGTTTATTTCAGTACAGTGAAACCTTCTTGCATCGTCCCTGGATCCCTTGTTTTCCTGCTTGTACACTCATTTTCTATCGCCCCACCCCTATATAATCAATGCTACATTTTCATGGATGGATGGTTTTATTTTTCTGGTTCCTTAAAATGCAATGGATAGAGGTTTCACTGTATTTATGATTCATTTTATTTTCATTCTACGTATATATCTAGTTTCTTATGTTATCGCATTGATTAATTCTATATTTGGGCTAGACCTGAAATTCATCATCATTCACACGGTAGGTTACAATAATGGAAATAGAAACAAAAAGAGCAACATTCAGCCAGGTAAGTGTTACCTGTGCATGGTTGTTTTTCATTTGTTGACAAAAAAAAAATTGAAATGTGGAATGTATCCAGACTCTGAGCCTATATTTTCAATTCACACCGACGTCAAATAATTCTAATACACATTTTTTTCACACAGTAATTAGTAAATAGGGTTGCCTCTCAATGTACAAGAGTGACAATGATCAGGCCTACTGTAATTCATATTTTTTTAAGGCCTGGTTTTACCAATCTTAGTTAGGGTGCAAATCCACTAACTATTAATTAAAGGTACGAAAATAACATATGTAACCAATGGTGATAACAAGTTAATCCACTAACTATTGCTTAATCCAGTTTCGTAAAACCGGGCCTAAGAAGAATAGATCTAACAATAATTGAATAGTTTACGTACGGCCAGCAAATAATTGATCGAAAATCAATCATTAGATTCATGAATAAGCACATAAATAATATTACAAATATCATTATATAAATATCATTTTCTGAAGAATTACGTAATAACAAAAATATAAGGCTGTTAATAAGTTTGCGATGAATAATCCTACGAACGCAGATCAACGACTGATCCAACGTCCGATGATTGACGGCATTCCTAATACTAATGAGAATAAATTTTGAAAAGTCTTGAACGGAACTTTCTTGAAGTCAATACAGTTGTTACATAACAAAGAACAGCTAGGCTGTGGTTGCGAGAGACAGTGACTTGACATTTAACGCTACATGAAGGCTTATCTCTCACGTACCCTAATCAATAGAACGTTATGTAGCTGGTAATCTTATCTCAGATCTGTCTAACAATGAAATGCACTATGTTCAAGAGAAAAATGAAGAAAAAGAAGATTACGACAATAAGAACAACGATGATTCGATTTTCCCCAACCCGAACGATCAAATGTTTATTCAAAAGTGTAATATATGTTTGTTAAATGAGTTACATTATGATTATTTTGGAGGCAGTACAATCGCTTGTTGTCTTAATCAAGGAACGATGAGCTTGCGTCAAGCTTCACGTTTGTAACGAATGTTCCAGAGATATAAGATGACGGCTCACTTGATCACAAAATGATTTTACTCATCCAGTTACATTCCTAAAAAATAACAACAATTTTTACTCTAAACTTCACTAATGTTGTTGAATGATTTTTTAAATATGTTTTTTATTAAAAATATCAAAAATAAATTTCATTCATCACAAACATTATACTAGTGCCAAATTATCGATCGTTCATATTCATTCATTTATTCACTACTATTGCAACGATGAACCAGATTCTCCGAGAAGAAGTTCCCGGCAGAGTGACGTTACAGATTGGCATAAAATTAATGATCATGATAACAGTGGCAAGACGCAAATTATTTAAATATGATACTAATGATTATTGATGAAGAACTAGTTGACTGCAACTAACATGATTTTTTATCTTCTTTTCTATTACATAACACGTTTCTAAGCTAACTATTGATACCCTAATCCTGAGTTTATTATTTTCCTCCATTTTCTGAAGCAGCCTCCAGAAGAGCGAGATACAACTAGCTGTAAAAACATTTGTATTCACAAGCTGTTGTGTTCACCCCTTAATATATTGTTTATTGTTTATTGTTGGTTCACGATTTTTATACGACACTAAATACATTGTCTAGATCAAATCAAAAACACAAAAATTGAAAATTGAAGTTTCAATATTTTATGTTCAATTTATGTTAAGAGTTGAAATAATAAATAATTGTACAGCAAATATTCAAGATAATTCAACGTGGTCACAAAAAGGTTTAGGGCATTTCCCTTGATATTTAACGAGAAACTAATTTATTTTGAGTGAGCCCCGCAAAATTTATAAATAATTAAATATTATTCATAACAAAAATCAGTAGTAAAAGACCTATGCCACTAACTACTAATTGTCTTATTACACAACCTAAATTTCATTTCAACTGATTATATAATATGCCTACACTAAAGAAACCATTTAAAATTAGAATATTTATAAATTTTATAATTGATCATTTCAAGGAAACCTACTAAAATCATTCTCAATAATTCAATAATAATTCACACTTCAAAATCAAAATATCTCAATAATCACTAATTAATGATTAATAATTAATTAATTAATGATCAATCTCACCTGAACCGTCGATTAGTCCAGTGTGTCCACTCCCGATTGGTGGATAAGACTGACAAATACCCAGCCTGTTATCACGATCAATAGTTATAGCCAAGAGATACAGGCCCATGTGATAAGGTGTATGAAGTGTGTAGGCCTAGCCTTAACCTAGGATAAGGGCCTTCAATCCGCACTGAGCGCAAGAGATAAGGTCAACAGAGTGAAAACGTTAAAAGAACAAATACCTGAGAGGAAAGGTGGACTAATGTTTGTAGAGGATGAAAAGTGACGCGTGGTTATGTGGACTTAAGATCAGTTTTTTTGAAGGTTTTCTACAGGGTGTGCGAAACTAAATACTAAATTGGTCATTCCGTAATTCCTCACGCGTGTGCGAAATTATAAATGAGATAGTGAATACCTATATTTCACAACATTTGCCTTGGAATTTAATAATTGATTAAATGGCTTTTTATGTTATTAGGTGACCTTATCATGTCAAGATATAGGTCCAATTAAATTGAAGTGAATTTCGAATGAGGGCAAATATAGTTGTTAGTCAAGAAGTGAATAAGTAACTTTTATGGGTCTGAGTTTAAGTCCCAGGCAATCATCATCTTCTATTATTTTCTGGTATTATTCAACCATATTCATAAAATGTAAAATGTTTTAACTGTCAAACTCTCTCACATAACAACTAGGTATATTTTGCCAGGGGATCCCTGTCCCTGTGCCCATTTGTTGCATTTTGAATTAAGCCTAATTTTCTGCAAATGAAACAGAAATTTTCTACAAGATCTTCAAACTTCAACAATTGGCATAAAATCCTTCAACCATATTGTTGTCAGTATTTTGTTGATACACTGCCTTCTAACATTCAAAAGTAATTACTTCTTCAAAAAATGTAAGATATTCAAAAATAGAATCAATTTTTGTGTTTATTCATAATGTAACTCGGTATGTTAGGTTTATAAGTTTTGACAGGTGGTAATTACTACCCGTAACTAGTTTATCGATTGGCTATTTATAATTAATGATCAATTATTGTTTCTGATAATTGCATCATCACATATATAACCAACTGAAATGCACGTTCTTGTAGGCCTACACGACCAGATGTGCACAACCTCACCACATAATAAAAATATTCCACTATCAATTTCTTTCAGAGATTTCAACCACTGACGACTATTCATCATACAGTGAAACAGCAAAATCCAATATCCTGAGATAGTGATGCTTTGATAAAACTGTCCCGTCATTCACGCGCTGAATTATTCATAGTTCACGTAAATAATCAATGACATAGTACTAGTTCCTAAGAAAGAACTACTCAACAAGCTACAATCAATATCAGGTAAAATCAATGAAAAGAACCTTCAGTCCGCCTTTACCTGTATATGGTGATAAAATATTTACCTAACAAAATATGTATTGACTTAGGGCTGTATAGTCAGGTCAAATAGAAAGAAGGCAATCCTATATTTTGAATACCAATTAGAGGTTTAGGATAATGGGTAGTTTTATTACATTACAAGCCAAAGGTATTATAAGGTGAATCTCACACCTATGACAAATAAATTTTAATTTTAATTCCGGCTTTTATTTAATCAAGTCACGATTCAGTACTATGGATGATATATTAATTAGGGCCAGTGTTATGATTTATCAATAAGTCGTTTTAAAAACAATAATTAGGAAGTCAACTTGTTATTACCCTTGGTTATCAATTATATATTTGAACCGTAATTATCAATTTATAATACTGCAGCTCAATTAGCACATTGCACTCGATATTGTGAACAAACTGTGGCTCAAGGTGTATATATGGCTAATATGAAGCGATGTGTGTTTCTATTGTAGGCCTACGTATCTATTCCAAACATGCGTACGCGTATATATGCATACAAATAATATAGGGCATAATAATATATTTAAAAAAATGTATCTCTTTTTAGTTCTAGCTTTTAGTTATAGTTATGAATCAGGTTTCAGTTTTAGTTTTCAGCCTTCTCTTGTACAAAATTATTGAATTATAGATGTTCATATTCTGTTGGAACAAACGATCCTATCTTTCATCCATAGCCTTAATTGGGAAACAATGATTAAATATCAAGTTTCAATGTATTGAAAAAAAAAATTACAAATTAGAATTATCAAAACTTGTAATTTTCAAATTTATAATAATTCACACTTACTCACTTTTTCATGCTTTCAATGTCTCTTCTAGTTTTATACCTGATCATGTTGATTCTAACAATTCTGCAGCACAAGAATTTTTCTCATTGAGGAATCTACATTTTCATAACTTCTATTGAATGTATCATGTCTAAAGAACAAATAAATAAAGAAAGAAAGAATATCTATGGTTTTGCTCTTGCACCAATTTTTTAAATATAGATAACAGCAGTGCGCCTATACTTGATAACAAGTGGACCCAACCAGTACATCGCCTACCAATATTCTGTCATTTTAATTGCACTGATATTTGCAGAGGATTGTTCTTAACCTTCATTCAGGAGACCGTTTTTTGATTCCGCCGTGGTCGACCATCCTGACAGGAGTTTTTCCGTGGTTTCCCTAGCTATCATTCAGATCTATACTGATCAATTTCAGATCAATACTGGGATGGTTCCTCAACAACAAGCCACGACCGACTCCTTCCCTCTATCCAAATAAATCTAATAAAATAACCTTTCATCTCATCATCCCATCATCTCGCATATCATTTAACGAAGCCAATAGATCTTAATCCTTGGTAGAGTGCGTCGTTGAACCGACATAAAAAAATATGGGCATACTGTTCTCAACCCTTAAAATCAATAAATGAACAACCGCAACACCAAAAATTTACAAAATATTCACTTATTTTAATCAAGCCTTAAATACATTATTTAGTACTATCACCATTAGATTTATCATATATATCACGAACAGCACGTAACAACTGCTCGACCACGACATCGATATCGTCTCTCGTCGTGTCCCTGCCGACACTCAGCCGGATCGCGTTGTTGGCCAGCCTGGGCGGCACGCCCGAACGGATGAGCACGGCCGACGGCAGCTTCTGATCGTGGCACGCCGACGCGCAGCTGGCAATCAGCCGCGGGCAGCCGTCCAGCACGACGCGACCTTGAAGGTTCGGAGCATGCAGGGAGACGTTGGACGTGTTCGGGAGGCGTGGGACCGAAGGGGAACGGCAGTTGAACGTGATATTGTCCGGGAAAGCGGCCTGGAAGAAAACCCGATTCGAATGTGACGAAGGTTTTTTTCGGTGATAATATGAATATTGCGAAGATGTGATGAGATGTTGATTGATCTTGAAAGTTTGTTGCTATAAGTTACGATTTGTTGATTCACACCGCACAACGTCCGAGTAGTTTGAGCTGTCTCAAATATGAAACCTAATGAAGCTGATTATGCTTACTACTAATTTAAGTCCGTGAGGTAAGTTTGGAAACATCGCTAGCTTCAAAGTACAAATTCAGGCAATAAACCGAAGCATTGAATTTGCATCAAGTGTATCCAATGGTCGGACCTACTCGAAACAACCTCACCATTGGCTAGGTTTTACGGGGTATGATCCCTCTATATGACCTGGCTGTTGGTGCGGTCGTTAGCTACTAGAGAAAATAGGTATATGTAGGGCCTATATGATAATAAAACAAAGTGATGATGGATGAAAGGACATTTATAAAAAACTCATAGGCCCCTATCTAATACTGCACCCAACACTGCTTCGACATTTTAAAATTTTAATTACAGTGAAACCTCTATGCATCATTCCTGGATCCATCGTTTTCCTGCTTGTATCATTCTTTTTTTTACACCCCACTCCCATATAAACAATACTAAATTTTCCTGGATGGATCATTTTCCTGCATGGATGGTTTAGTTTTCCTGGTTTCTTGAAAAACGATGGATACAGGTTTCACTGTAGTTTCAATATCATGTACAGATCTATTGATCCAATGAATAAACTTTTATTATCATTATTATTATTTAATACGAGGTAGAACCCGCGCCCATCTAGCTTCAGATCTCGCAGCAGATCTTGAGCTGAACGGACGACTTGTATCTACGTTGGTTCATCACTTGACATACAGGCTACTGAGTCGCTGCCCTAACACCCACGCCGGGTTATTTCCAGGTGATACTACACAGATTCTCTTGTTTATACGGCCTCTTGAAATATTCACAGCGGAAACAAATGGGATTATTGTATTTATATATTGTTATACTTGATATGTGAAACAATGAATTTGCCAATAACATTGTTATTTAGCGTTCAATGGCTCGACAATTTGACACAATCATGTAGGGTGTGAAAGCCTAGAACGAGGTTCTGAAATACCAGCTGACTGGTACAGTGCAACCTCTATGCATCGTTCCCGGATCTATCGTTTTCCTGCTTGTATCATTCATTTTTTCTCACCCCACTCCCATATAATCAATGTTGAATTTTCCTGGATGGATGGTTTTATTTTCCTGGTCCCTTGGAAAAAGATGGATAGAGGTTTTACTTTATATCATTTTTCGATACCCATAATCGATTCCCAATTTTGAGAATCGATGTCATCACTACTAGGCTATAGAGGCTGATCACTGATAACGATCGTCAAACTCCGAGGCGAGCCGCTCGTCCACATACCTGCAGCTTCTCCTCCAGGTAGTCTCTCGTGTCGGCCATCCCGACCTCGTATTGCGGCAAGTTGTCGCAGACCAGCCTGGCGGCCTGGCCGAGTCCGACGATCATCGGCGTGTTGAGCGTCCCCGACCGGTAGCCCCCCTCCTGCCCCCCGCCGTGGACCAGCGGGTAGAGCGGGGTCTCCCCCGCGCCCAGGCCGCGCGCGTACACGCAGCCGACACGCGGGCCGTAGAACTTGTGGCCCACCACGGACAGGTAGTCGACGGCGAGCGCGGCGACCTTGACGTCGACCTTGCCGATTGCTTGCGCCGCGTCCGTGTGGTAGAGGATCCGGATCTGATGGTCGGACTTGCGACGTTCGTTCACGGCTGCCAGTTCCCTGATGACGAGAATAGTGACTTTTCAGTACCAGTAACAAATAAATATAGGAATAAAATAATTAGAGTTAATAGCTTACTTGACTAATATAAATATAATTCTATAATTTCTATAATTCTATAATCAGAATATAATTTATTTAATAGTTTATTCATTCATTTAATCAAAATAAAATATTACAATAAAATACCAAAATATTTGTTCATTTATTCATTTAATCAAAATTAATCAAAATACGTACCTACTATGGAACATAAAGAAAACCAAAATTGCATATCCCTGCAGAATGTCAGATTTGACTTCTGTTTCATCAATGCTGAATTCCTACATGTCTGAATATTATTGATAAATTGATATCACAACTGTTTTTAGAAAATAAGAATTCAGAATAAATAAACCGATGGATCTATTCAGCATGTCAAGTGAAGCCCTAGGCCAGGGCTTCCCAACTGGCGGATTGCGGGCCCTTCTCAAATGGCCCGCGGTATGATCTCCGTAATTCTGCATCACTCGTAAATTAATACAAACTCTGCAATCACTGCAATTGAGTACGGTAAGTATAATATTATGTGTAGTCAAATTGAGAGTATATCTTGCAACGTTGTACCCTTCCTCCTTGCGACATGTCAGTTATATTTTTATAGAACATAGACATGAATAAAGACCTGAAGACAAGAGGTGCAATTCAAGTAATTGAATCTTGATATTAAAAAAATCAGTTTTAAGAAGCTTGAATGTACCAAAAATATCTTGTTTGTATACGAGCAAACCACATCGAAAACATGTGAAAAATAAATAAAAATCATTGGACAATTAAGTGTGTGGCCCACCTCAAATTTCCCCATGAAAAAATGGCCCTTCGAGATATATTGTTGGAGAGCCCTGCCCTAGGCCTAACTACAATACAGGCCTAATCTGGCAATTACAACATACCTTCCCAGATCCTCTAGCGGCATTATGATTCCCGTTTCGTTATTAGCGTACATGATAGTAATAAGGCAAGTGGTGGGTCGAATGGCAGCGATCACGTCTTTCACTTGGATACATCCGTCAGACCCGACAGGGATCACAGACAGACCTGCGGACAGAGGAGCAGCGTTATTACCGGTGCCATCGGTACGGAATCAAATGATTGTAGGCCTAGCCTACGAAATGTCCATGTGGTTGGTTTTGAATTACCATATTGTCCCGAATATAAGCCGACCCCCCAAACTTTTACATCCGTAATTGAAAAAAGAGTTTCTCTCCTTTTCCACGTAAATCATCACTCTTCCTGGGTAGACTTCAGTCAATTTCGTATGGCGCGCAAGAGAAAGCTACGCCACCGGCCGAAACAACTTGTGAGAAACCGGTGAGAGGGGCCTCAAGTGATTGTCTACGGCCAGTTTCTATCGGCGCTCGGCCGTCTCGAGTCGGACTAACGAGTGTTTTTCACACTTAACAGTCTCGTGCTCGTCAAGGTCAGACCACATGCAGTAGCGCACAGTAGGACGACACGTGACACCATGCAGCAAACAGCTGACGTGCTGATGTTTATTGCTGTGTGTCAAGTAAAAATTATGAAAATTGAGAAAATGGTGCTTCTTCATGATAAAACATTTATTAAACGTGTTCTTAATGGAATATCTCGCAGTTTCTAGTCGATTCCGTTGTTAAGAGTGTGTGAGTGCAGGACGCCCAATTAAAATGAGCAAAAAACGTATTTTTGACCGATTATAGGCCGAGATTCGCATATAAGCCGAGGGCGACTTTTGGGCTTGAAATTCTGAGAATAACCCTCGGCTTATATTCGGGACATTACGGTAATCAGCTATTCGGACAAGAATGTAAAGAAATACAATTTAAACAATCTACCTTGTGGAACTTACACCCTATAATTCATACAGTCCATTATGTGTTATTTTGTGCCCTTTTTCCTCCTACCTGTACCCATCTAATTATTTCCCACATCACTTCTCTCTCTTACTCAGTATCATCAGTCTTCACAAATTAATATTTTTTAAATCAAGCCCTACTTTCCAGAAGTACCTAGAGGTAGGCCCTACAGGCTAATTATAAAAACAGTTTTGCAATAATTATCAGTTGGAATTAGGCTCTTTTCCACATTTAAACTCTCACTTCTATTATTACGATTGTGACAACATTTTTGTTTTAAAATATGTTCAATCACTTTCGAGAGAAATAGGACTGGGCACATTTTCATTTCTTTCAATTCAAGAAACTCAATCTTGGCCTACTATGCAGTGACAAAACCAAATCTAAGTATATGGAATACCGTATACAGTATAGTAGGTAGGCCTACTTCACGAAAGATGAAAACCAATTACGAATCAATTTGAATTATTTTTTGCATGTGAATATAAATGATCCACATGTTGCATCCTAGAACACCTGCCAACAAAACTTGGGCCAGTGCTCAACTTACTGATTAATCCGTTCTTTTCCATTTTGCGCAGAGGAAGTATCGTTGCATCGTGCTCGACGTTTGTGGTTATGGCATGTGGCTTTTCGTTTTCACCGAGAGTCGGAGCGAGGGATTGCTTGATCCATGAATTATAATATTCAGTTATACCCAATATTACCATGTTATTAGCCTGTCGACAGATAATGAATATCTTTATTCAGTATGAACAGTACAAGTAAGATTTATAAAGACTTTACCAACACATTACAATGATATTTCATGTGATACATAGGAGTTAAAGTTGGCAATGGGTGCTGGAAAATCACATCAATCAATTACTGTTTTCACCGTTGTCGGTACGTCGTCAAAAGTGAGCACATGCCCCAAATAAAGCAGGGTTTCCAGTTCCGATTTTTTCTTGTCGTCCGACACGATTTTTGCTACTGTCCAATCACAAGCCAGTATTCACCTAAACAACATGGCGGATCACGACACCGGAACGGTGTCGTGAATATAGACTCAACTTCAACTTGACACTTTAAACTCAATGCCTCTATATAACACTATAAACTCAATGCCCTAGGTGATTTTTTTCAGGTTATGGTTTCCTTAATCAGACCATGGCCAAAGAAAATCAATGCTATGGCCTAGGCTAGTCCTACACGAAATATTGCATGCGTTTGAACATAAGATAAACTTACTTCAGTTCCACCCGATGTGAATATAATATCATTAATATCAGCACCAATCATTTCAGCAATGTGACTCCTAGCTTCAGCAATGGCTTTCTTGGCCAACAAACCTGGGCCATAGTTTGAGCTTGGATTACCCCACTCGGTTGTTAAAGATTCTGTTATTCTTTGCACTACACTCGGTGCTAGTGGTGTTGTTGCATTGCAATCTAAGTACACTGACATATTTACATAAAACACGATAAATACGATGCTAATTAATGAGGGGAACGGAGCAAAACACTACACATCCAGCACGATTGGAAACAAACATGGCTGGGGTTGGCAACACGTGACAACTGTCAGATGATGAAGTTCAAGGTCAATTGGTTCAAATCTGACTGGCAAACCAACATAACCCTCACTACATTTTGGTCAAGGCCTCCAACAGCTCCTGTTTTGGAGTTGAATTATTTCAGCACATAGTTCTTGGCAACTCTTCCACTCCTTAATGATCCATTTTTGTATCAATGCACTCATTTTTATACTTATTTTCAATTTTTATACTAATTATTTTTATTACACTTGCACTTGCCCTATCAATTTATGGCTCAAGTCATGAAAAAATATACATTTTTAATATTCTACTCTTGCCTTGTTTACACAAAGATATTGCATTCATAATAGGAATATTACAGTAGTGTCATACATTACATACTGTGGGCAGGATAGATGTAAATATCATTTTGTGAGATAAAACGACAACTTTCATAACAATCTAATTTTATTAATGTCAACTCAGATAATAAAAATATACAATTATATTATAATAAACCATTCATGCGTACAGAGTAACATAATCATACAAACTTAAGGAAAACATACAAATTTACACGATTATTTGGCAATAATATCGGACAATAATTTAAAACTGTTCAATTTATTCTCACAATATAAAGAATTCACAAACTAAAACATATCACTTCAAAAATATCATACAGATTTATTAAAGCTTACTTAATATTTAATTTACCAGTTAAATGTGCGTGGTGTGTCAACGTGTCTCAACTACCCTTACGTCAACACTCGCGATACAATTCAATCATTATAATACCAATATTTCCAATCTGAACGATTACAGAACAGCCTCGCTGCACTGCCACGTTCATCTTTCCTCTCATTACTAGCAAGGGCTATCCAAGAACTGAGTGCAGTCATTTGAGGGGGGGGGGGGGGGAGGGAGGGCTTTGTTGGAGCACGCAATCCAAGCTAGTCAAGTGGAAATTAAAATCCAATATCACGTTAATATAAATTATCATTATTCAATATTTGAGGTAATTAACAGTCATGGAGGCAAATTTTCAAAATTGTTTAAAAAAAATATAGTAATAAATTCATCAAACAATGCTAGAAATAATGTCAACTGAAATAATGTGAGTACTTTTTCAATATGGCACAATTTAAAAATGAAAAAGAAATTGGTAAGTTACACCCATGGAAGATTTGATTACTTTTGGTTAGGTGAGATTTCTTTTTCATTCAAGAGAATGATAGGGAGAAGGGGGGGAGAGTATGGTATTCAAAGTCCAACGTAATTTATGGACAGCCCGTAGCCGGTACACAAAAATAAAACTCAACGGAGGAAACAAATCAGTTGAGGAATCCCTCGAACTTTCAAGCCATCTTGATCTCATTTTCTTTGATGATAAATATTATGTAACTGACGAGCAATGCCCAAGCTATTCGACTACATATCGATTATTTCTTGACTACATCTTTCACGTCAATCCATTCTCTCCATTTCTTGCATCCCAGCGTTTCGCTCGAGGGCATCACAGCACTGAAAATTGCCGTCGCAGGTAGAAACTAGTAAGAAGATTTTGTGGTGTAAACGGCATCATTTTAATAGCATTAACCACAATTCTATTTTTAGACATATTCAGACAAGAAATGTCCAAAAATGGTCTTCTTGATTATAATATGTCATTAAAATTTACATTAAAGGATCTTAAAATTCGATGTGGCTCTGATATTTGACGTCACCAAGTGGGTAATTGTGGTTGATGCTATTCGTGCTTTGAATTAATTAAGATTTAGCTTTAATTGAGAACGTTAATTAATTCTTCAGTTGTGATAGATGACTAGCAAGCAGTGTGTTGGTACGAAGACGTCTACGCCAAAACTACCTACCCTATCGACATTCTATAAACTATATGATAATTGATTTAGGCCCGGTATTACCAAGTCCAGTTAGCCTCTATCTGACAGTTTAAACTTGTTATCACCATGGTTACCTGTGGTATTTGTTTTCACCAACTCTCAGATTAATACTAACTGGACTTGGTAATACCGGGCCTTAGACCATCAATTCAAATTATGCCATTTTTACCGCAATTTGTTAAAACAACATTTATCTCTACCTGCAAGGATAAATATCAATATTGTGCTACCCTTAAATCACTATTATTTAATTAAGACTTTCACAATTCTTTTTTTGATGTATCGGCATCATATTTATAAATAACATTTATGTACGCTAACAGAGACTAAGCTATTTGACTAAGCTTTACATGGAATCAGATCATTAAAAAAATAGATGCTGCATCGTCTTTCTATTTAGGACAGAACTATCGTAGTAGAAATTGTGTCATTTTACGCGCACGGTTTGGAAAAGCTGTACAGGCCTACCGAGATGCTTTAGAAGCTATTATTTTAACAACAGTTTGTAACAGTATTTGCTATATTGTTTG
This sequence comes from Brachyptera risi, assembly GCA_964007535.1. Taxonomy (NCBI): domain Eukaryota; kingdom Metazoa; phylum Arthropoda; class Insecta; order Plecoptera; family Taeniopterygidae; genus Brachyptera; species Brachyptera risi. The sequence goes on along the minus strand of OZ023334.1, from coordinate 2,535,808 downwards.
GATAACGGATTTGAGTGACTGGAAAGTTAACGTTAACAGTGTAAGAACCGTGTTCCAACATTTCAAAACATTTAGCGCTGTGATAATATTTGAAATTGTTGAACGGTTTGCCGAATATAACGTCACCATTTTTCGAAAATCCCCGACGTATGATTTCTCAAAGAATTTTCTATTTGGCTATTGAATATTTGAATATCAAACAGATTCAAATTTGACGTTTATATCTTCACTGAAAGCTGATTGTATAGAAATTATCATTGTGAAAATTGTAAACATTATTTAGTCAATGATTATGAATACATTGCATAAAACCAATATTGTTTTTTCAAATATTATTAATAGGCCTGAATAGAATTAGGGCCTATATATCTCCCAATCTTTAATTAGATTTAGACAAATTTGTTGCTGTTCTGAAATGGTTCACGACCAGAACTAATCAACATTCCATTTGAAATTGGGAAATATTTCGTACAACTATTCGATATTTGCATTCGAGCTACAAAACCACTAGATTTGCACACATCTATAAACATTCTACATACCCTGACGTTCACCAAACATTTCCTCTCTCTGATCTGTCATTCCCGTACGATGAACACAACGCATGATCCCATCGCTGGTCAGCACGCCATTCCATTCACACAGCTCACGTGATTAGCATTCCGCTTGGCAATCACGCACGCGCGTAAGACGTACGATGCTTACGGAAGATGTTTCATTTTGGTTGGCTAAGAAATTCCAAAAAGAGTAATTGATTGATTAGGCCTATTGTTTGCTCAATGGGGTGCAGGCACGGTGCTCAGAAAAATAGAGAAATACATCTTTACTAATTTTTTCTTTGTTGATGTACCAGTGTCATTTAATATAAAAATATACCAAATCCAAGATAATGTGCTCTTTATTCAATATGACATTACGGTATATTTTTGTGACTTCAATCAGTTTTAGGATGAGACATGAATGAATACCAAAAAAGTGTTGAAATTCATTTACATATCTTTTTAAAACTGATTGAATTAACAAAAATAGAATGTCATATTAAATAAAGAGCATAACTACATCTTGGAGTTGGTATGCTCTTGAACAAAGAAAAAAAAAATAAAGATGAATTTCTCTGTTTGTATTTTTAAGCACCTTGCCTGCACTCCCTTAAGAACGCCACCAAAGCTGGAATATTCAGGGATACCATCGAGCAGATTATGAACGATGTTTACAGGACTCGAACCCACGCCCGACTCGACCACCAACGCACGCCTCGGCTGACCGAGCCAGAGAGGCGGCTGACGTGCGTTCACATTCGATCCAACGTGAAACCTCGATGCAAACTTCCACGATCTATCAATTTCCTGCTCCTATTTATTTCATTTCATTTCAATGCTGCTCAACGAGCCCACCAACAGCCAGGTTATACGGGGGTACGAATGAGCGGGTGATAATGAACAATCAAGTGATGACAGGTGAAAGAACGTCTACAAAAACCCATGCCTTATACGGGACTCAAACCCACGCCCAACAATGACTTCGGTTCCTAGAGGTACGATAGTTGACTGAGCCACGAGGGCGGTTATTCCTGCTTCTATCACTCATTTTATCCCACCCTATTCCCAACTAATGCTACATTTTCCCACGGGAATGTTTTTCCCTCGTTCCTTGGAAACAATAGAGGATTCACTGTAATCTCCGAATGACTTTGATTAATCTACAAACAAAGTTACCGGAATATTTTAGCCAATCAAATCAAACGATCGTCTTACTTTCATCGTACGTGTTTCAGGCTAGCTGACGACAGTTGCGATTACTTATTCTCTGTACAAACGTTTCGTCGACTATGACACACAGGATTACGATAACACTTCACTTGTACATATTAGGCCCTACAAAAGAATATAGGGATCGAAATATAGGAATGTAGTATTATAAACACATCAACACTTGGAATAAAATTAATTGTTTGCAAGTTGCCGGCACTGAAGAGACAAACGGAACTGTTCACGAGCACGATTACGAACGTTACACATTCACACAGGGTTGCCACCCCTACCGACCCCAACTGCCTCCTATCCTACCATAAGAACTGATTGGCTATAATTTACAGGTTGATTGAAATTTTAAAAATTATTTCACGTAAAAATGTATTTTTAAAAGTGAGTTTTTCACTGAAAGCCGCTAGGAGATGTTAACTGAACCGAGGGGAGGACGGCCTACTCGTATGGAAAACCAGTTGGACTGATGTGGGTAGATCCACTGAAAACAATCAGATACGAATGTGGCGGCAAATCTGATCATAAAACACTTTGAAAGTACCAAGCGACAAATAACTAGGCCTACAATTTGGAATTACAAATGAAGCAAACTGGTTTCTATTCAACGAAGACGATTATATGATGGGAATATATATTTATAAAACAGAATAATTGAAAAGTCACACTGACAAACGTAAAAAAATATTGAAACAACGATATTCCCGAGGTACAGTACTGAATCTTCGTAGACGTTCGTTCGAATGAACCTCCGTCTTCAGGTGAGTAGTTTTATTCATTGTTGTTTCAATTCATTTTATTTTTTGACGTTGGCCAGTGTGACTGTTTAGTAAGTTGGCTTCATGAATAAACCTGGACTCTCGACGGTGGATCGTACTCGTAACGAACATTCGGTTCACACGTACGAGATCCCCGGGATGATTTACGTCCGAGTGAAACGAGATTCTACCTGACTTGTGTTTCAATTCCCTGACGGTGAAAAATTCTCCAATTGAAACGCAGACAATTTCCGCAGGAACGAAACCGAATTGATTTACCTTTACACACAAAACACTATCAAGATTATATAATTTCTATCCGCGGCGTTTTCATATTCTTCATCTTATCGCTAGCAACGTGACTCGAAATCTCCGCACTAATCGCCCTAGTTTTCCCCTCGTCTCTGCTCGTCTCCAACTCTAAACTCGCTTCGCGCGATCGACCAGACAAATCGTTCAAATCGCCCACCGTTTCCACGTTTTCACTCGGCTTCGTAACGAACGTCGGCGGTCCGCACTCGATATTCTGTACGCTCGTCAAGTCCGTCTTGTTGGGGCTGGCGTGCACGTCGAGATCGCACGGATCCTGGCCGTTGATTTCCGTCGGCATCTTCTCCTGCGGGCCGACGTCGTGAACGGGCTGGTAGGTGGTGCGTATCGGCGACGGCGGAATCGGCCCGTCGAACGAGACCGGCTCGCCGTCAGCGTTCTGAACCGTGGTCAGCGTGCTCCACCAGTTGGAGAGTGCACCCTTGGCCTGGGAGATGGCGCCGCCGACCGCGCGGCTCGTGGTCGCCACGGCTCGGCCGGTCGAAGCCATCGCTTGGTTCAGTTTGCGGCCGCCCTCCGTATTCTGCATCGTGCTGGAAGAGTCAGATAATGTTGACTATTTATTTTTTTTCTAATAACATCGAAAGTTGATACAAAATCATTGTTCCCCAATCAAGGCTATGGATGAAAAGTAGGATCGTTTTAGAAACCTTCATCAAGGGGTGCATGAGCGGTGCTTATGCAATAGAGGAATTAATCTTCACTATTTTTTTCTATGTTCACGAACCAGTGTCACCAGTGATTTTTTGAATAAAAATACAAAAACAGTGTCAAAGTAATTATTGAAGGGTTGAAATATATCACTTCAAATTATGGATTAGCTGGAATTCAGATTATTCATATTAATCAACATTGAAATGTCCATACCTTCAGCTGGGCCCGTAATTAATGCTTTTGAGAAATAATCAATTCAATTCAATTTCAATTTCAATACTTTTTATTCACACATATATACACATATATGAATAATTTGTATCAATATTTGAATTTGAATATTTGAATATTTTTATTTGTATCAAATTATGAATAATTTGATCAAATTTGTATTTTGGCACACGGGCATTCAAAGGTTGCCGACCCCTGATTTACCATATATTCAACAGTCTTGGACTTGACAAAATCATATCGGCCCGAGACCAACAGCTAGATTGCCGAGACGGACGGAGACTTACTGCGAGAGCCTGAGCTTCATGTCCGCGACCGACAGCTGCCCGGCAAACGGGTGTCCCGGGTTCAGCTCCCAGATCCCGTTGTGTTCCCCCGCCGCCCAGTGGCGGTAGTTGTGCGTGGCCTTCCACGCCGACATGTAGCTGGCGTTGAAGTGGTCCAGCTCGCGGCTGCCCTCTGTCGGCGGAAACAGACACTAGCAGTCACGGCTGGTCACACGGTAAGGGGGTGCAAGCACGGTGTTTATACAATACAGAAATTCATCTCTACCAGTACTTGTTGTTTATTGTTGGTTCACGATTTTCATAGGACACAAATACATTGAATAAATCAGGTCAAGATACAAAAATATAAAACTAAAGATTAAATATTTTATGTTCAATTCAAGTTAAGAGTTTAGGTATTCATCAATATTATAATGGCATTCCTTCATCAGGTGATGCTTGACTGCTATCTTGAATTGAGTCTACTCGAGTGATTTTATTGCAGCTGGCAGGTGATTGAATAATCGTCTGCATGACTGCAAGACGCCGTATGACGTTAGCTTCAAGCGGCAGAACTCGTGGGCAATGTCTGTTGCATTCCTAGTGTTGTAGCAGTGGTGACTGTTATCGTTGAAGAGAGCTGCATTAATCTTGGTGAAAATACAAATGGCTTGAATGTACACGCATGGAAAGAAAATAATTTTTTGCTCCTTGAATGCTGATCTGCAAGATTCTCTTGCTGTTGGGATCGGAAGACCTTGATGCTTTGTGAAGCCGAGCCCCAAAATATGATACCATATTGTAGAGCAGACTGCACGCTAGCAAAATAAAAAGATCTGATTGTTGGCAAGTTGACTTGGCGGGCTAGAGTTCTGATTGCAAAGTGGTCAACGTGAGCGTATCCACTTGTCTCCCTACTTGTCCCCCCACTTGCCTCCCCACTTGTCTCCCCACCTGTCGTACCTTGCAGGAGAGATGTGCGCAGGAGACAGAGTGCGTACGCCTTGAACTGTGAGCGAATCCACTCGTCCCCCCCCTCCCAGCCGACCCCGTCCAGGAAGACGTCGTGCCGCTCCCCCGCCACCCTCCTCACCACGTAGTCGGCGAACCGCAGGTCCTCGGTGGTCAGGTGAAGCTGGCGGCGCAGCTCCGGGTCCTGCGTCTCCACGCGCGCGCCATCCACCTGCGCCAACACCACAAGCAAAATCAATCACAGTGGCACGTTTGGGTTCAATAAAGAGTTGGAATAACAAACAATACAGATGATTACGAATAATTTATTTTCAATTCTCAATTTTTGTCAAGTAGGCCTACTGAAAATAATCGAAAGATTCATCATTATTCTATATCTATTGTTAGAGACTTGTAAAAATAGCAATTGCTAAAAATGGGATGAAATCTAAAAGTGCTTTTTTACATGTTTTTCTGATATTTCTTCATGTTTCAATACCTTGGATGTCGTTTCATCATGTTTTTGAAAAGACGACAAAGCGGTACAAACGCTTGAATCTGCTACGTTTCAACGTATTGGTGCTGGATATGCTATATTCAGAATAAAAGCATTATGGATGCTATTTTTTCCACAATTGTTTCAATTGAGGTGTAAATGGGTGAAGTTGGTTGGGGAATTTTGAAAAAAGTACAGTTTCAAATGTAGGTGGTAGGTTTAGGTTTATTAACCTGTTGTGGAGACTATTAATCTATAAATATCAATTGGGGTGTTTCTCTTGTATGCCTATTGTGCGTTATCTAGTGGTTCTACCGGTACCGTACTGTTGTTTCTGCACAGAACTTTGTTGCGCTACAAAACACAATGTCCCAATATATAATGATGCACCAAAGTGCTACTTTTCAAATTCTAAATGCTATGAAAAGAAAAAATAGAAGCTACATTTACATGTCTCTATCTATTGTTGACTTGAATTGAATTGTACATTCGAATTAAAGAAAGATTATTATTGTATTAATTTCTAGTGATAATGTCAATGATTGTCCCCACGTTGGACCTTGACTCACCTCTACCAGAACGTCAGCGAGATTCCTCTTCTGTTTGAACAGCACGTTGGTGGCTCCGACGACGTAGCCTCGCACGTTCACGTCGCTCAGCAGGTCCATGTACGGCAGAGACAGGTACGGCAGGCACAGGTTGCCCTGGCGACCAAACACACAACTACGATACAGACGTGCGCGAGACGATCCGAGGCCCATTCACAATAGAAATTAGCAGTAAACCTGACTTTCTCGACAGCCAGGTTACGCGATCACTACCTTCCAGGCCGGGTTATTTTCAGGTTCCTGCGTTTAGATAGCATTTCATAAAATCTATCGAGGAAACAAATGGTTTTATTGTTTTGATATATTGTTGTACTTGATTTGTGGAACAATAAATCTGCTGATATCACTTCTATCTAGCGTTCAGAGGCTTGTCAATTTGACATATCCAGCCTAGAACGATGTTTTGGAATAACAGCTGACTGGATTTTATCATTTTCCAATACATTAGCGTTTCTATCCACGAAAAAAATCAATGATAATGTCTCAATCTACCTCCCAGATCCTGGATGTCCTAGATGTCAGTACAGGTCCCATGTCAATATGACGTAACGTAATGCTGTCGAGATATTAAACAGAAATCAACTATCGGTAGCGGTAGAAACGAAAGTCAGGTCGGGCGTGGGTTTGAGTTCCGCATAAGGCATGGGTTGAATTGTCAATTGTTCCTTCACCTATCATCACTTCATCGTTATGTTATCACCCGCTCATTCGCACCCCCGTGTAACCTAGCTGTTGGTGGGGTCGTCAAGCAGCATTAAAATTTATATATATAAATATTTGGGATAACTTTGGTTCAAAAAAATCAGAAACGGATAACTGAATTACAGAACCGATTCTCCGACAATTTTTGGTGGAAAATGAGAGAAAACTTTCATCTAGTCGCTCTCTTACATTGGCGCGAGTTTATTCCTTGTTTTTAGGCGTCATCATATTATTCGGTTATCTTTCAGCCCACCAACATCTCTTCTCACGAAACAAAGCAGTGGTGGGACACATTTTGGGTTTTACTGCGCATGGAGGAGAAAAGACAAATAAATAATGCACGCGTGAACCAGTATACTATATCTATACAAATCATATTGCGACAACACACTTGAAAAACATCCATCAATTATACATAACTTAATTAACATGATGAATAATTACAAAATTATCACAGAAGGAATCGATTCTCTATTTCAGAACCGATTCAGAACCGGTTCTCGGTTAACCGGAGTTATCCCTAATAGGCCTGAATATATATAGGCCTATATATTGAATGCAACGTATTGGAAAGTCTAAGGACGTATGTACGAGGGCCTCCATGGCCGTCAAGTGGTTAGAAGCTGCTGGATTGGGCTTGTGAACAGCTGTTTCTCTCACCTGGGTAAACAGCGGCAGCGGCATCCCGCACTGCTCCGCGTTCATCTGCGCGATCACCGCCATGTTGGTGATATCGTTCCCGCCGCCGGGGAAGTTGCCGAGACTCTCCGATATCGGCAGCCTGGCCGACACTTCCATCCACGCGTCGCTCCCCTCCCCCTCCACCCCCGCCACGTCACTCTCTTCTCTAACGACGTCGTCGGTCTCTTCCACGACGCATCGTTCGTTTCTCGCGTTGTCGTTCGCCACAGATGGATCGGTCACCTCAGGCGAACCGTTCACGTCAGCAGACGATCTGTTTACTTCCGCAGATCTGTTTACTTCAGCAGAAGATCTGTTTACTTCCGCAGACGATCTGTTTACTTCAGCAGAAGATCTGTTTACTTCCGCAGACGATCTGTTTACTTCCGCAGACGATCCGTTTACTTCCGCAGACGTGACTGCGTCGGTAGCTGTGATTTCTTTCGCGGCGTTGTTGGAATTCTCGCGGATTATTTCGTCTTCGTCGGCGTCGGAGAAATCTGGCATCGGCGACATCGGTCGAGACGGTCTGACACAGAGAGAGGACGATGCATTTATATACGGGTTGCCGTTTAATTTCCAGTCTTCGAATCAAACGGGCAGTGTTCAATATCAGATGAATTCAACGTTGTAACAGCGATTGTTTTCGGTTTGACAAATTGGGAGTGACTAAAATGATATGTTACCGTGCACATGATACGTGCAAGAAACTCAAGTGACGGTCAAGTCAAGTAATTTGCAATTTAATTCAAAACTAGACCCACAATTCAATTGAATGTGTTCATTAAATAATTTATAGTTATTATTTGTGATCAATGCCTTCAGGTGATAAATTGGGGACCGGGTACCCGCTAAAATTATCCGAGTGATACCAGGGTAATTTGGAAAAAAATAAGGTAGGCCCACCATTTTTCACATACTTGAATCACCACCCAACCCCCCCACCCCTTGAGAAAAAAAAAAAAATTCAGTACTATTTTTCTCATTTCCTCTTATTCCCACTTTCCTGTCTTATTTGTGAGCTATGGAATTTTTCATGATGTGGCCAGCTCTGCTATGAGTGGGGGAAGGACTCGGGGGTTGCTTGGATTTGTAACGAAGATATATTGACAAGTTAGATAATAGAAACACATGGAAATGTTCATCTTCTTACTTTTTTCTCATTCCACATTTCGGGTACGTACCCAGGTACCCGAAGACGTCACTAGTCATTATATTAATAGGCTTATTTATGAATAACTGATAAATTTTATGAGAAAAAATGTATAAATAAAATGAATCTAATTCATACCTGATACAGGCTGACTGAGTGAGTCCTTGTTCGATCATGCCGGGATGCAGAGAGAGGAGCGTCAGTATGGCGGCACAGAGCGGCTGAACGGGCGAACGGTAGAACACGAGCCGTCGTTCGAGCAACAGCAGCTTGAACAGGAGGATGGCCTTGTGGCCGAACTGCAGGATCAAGTCTCGCGGAGACAAACCTACAAACATTCGCCGTACGTTTACATCGACACTTGAAGCTCGACATGTTCTACCGATTCAATTCAATCAATTCAATTTCAACTAATTTTATTCGAATAGCCTCTGATACACCGAAAAAATCGTACACCGAAAAATTCGTACACCGAAAATTTCGTACACCGAAAAAATCGTACACCGAAAAATTCGTACACCGAAAATCTCGTTCACCGAAAATGTTATTTTACAGAGTGACTGTACTCGGAGGCACGATCTTGTATTAAAATAGTGGGGGACTATTCCCCTTACGCCAGAATAATATACTACCAAGTATGAAAAGATCGTTCTTTTCGGTGTAAGGTTTTTTCGGTGTACGAATTTTTCGGTGTACGATTTTTTCGGTGTACGATTTTTTCGGTGTACGAATTTTTCGTTGTACGACTTTTTCGGTGTATCAGAGCAATCCCATTTTATTCACATGTCTTAATCAAACAGAAAACATACACAATCAAGAATATACTGAATGGAAATAAACAGTAGGCCTATGAAGTTGTAATTTAGGTTTGCTGAACTTTTGGCGAGAGGATTATATGTTCTACCAATCGAAGCCAAACACAATGGTGACAAAGTAGGGTACCTTTACTTGATGAAAAACTTGAAATAACGTGCTTGGGCCAGCTAGCTACACGAGGCTAGGCTGTCGATTCAATTCAATTTCAAATCATTTTATTCTTGCTTAGCTACATATATATATATACATATATATATATACATATATATGTATATACATATATATATATATATATATATATATATATATATATATATATATATATATATATATATATATATATATATATATATATATATATATATATATATATATATATATATATATATATATATATATATATATATATATATATATATATATATATATATATATATATATACATAGAGACACAACACTATTTTGCAGTTACATTTAAAAATTCTAAATAAAATTCTAAATTTAGGTATATTGAAGATTCAAGAAGCCCGCCTAAGACAATGTCTTGTGCGCGGGCTGTCTAAAAAAAAAATAGAATGCGGTTAATGATTGATGAGATAGATCTTAGTCATCATTACAGTGCGTCGCTAAAACCCAACCCCGATAATGATCCTTTATCAATATAACGTAATGCTGTTGAGATATTGAATGCAACATATTGAAAAGTGTAACGCACGTAAATGTCGAAGACCTGTCAGGACCAAAGCTCGTGGACGCATATACGTACACGTCCACGGCTGTCAAGTGTTTAATAACTCAAGTTCGTTATGGGAAGACATTATCGAATAACAATTCAGTTTGAGATCTCACCGACGAAAAGTTGTGGCGCGGAATGCAGCGGTCCCAGTTGCTCCATGCACGAGTTGAGATGTTCGTAGGTGTCGTGCAGCAATCGCACTTGGCTGAAATCTCCCTCGTCGAAGTACGCGTGAGTGATCAGCTCCATCTTCACCTGGATGTGGCCGTACAGCGGGATCGAGCTCAGGACGCACACGGACTTCTGGACCGTGCTGCGGGTCAGGTCCGCCGTGCGGATCTTCAGCTTCTGTCGTCGGGGGAACAATTCATGTTGTCAAGACAACGAACAATATGATACTCTTCACGTAAGATTTATGTCAAAATCTAATATGAGCCACCCAAAAAATCACTTTTTCAAACAGTACAACTTGGTAGGGCAGAAATGTTCCAAAAATGCATATAAGCCTATATATATTATTTGTGAAAGGATGGAGGCTAGTGTTGTTCTCAGTTTATCAACTTGAATAATAATAAAAAGGAATTTCGATTGTATATTCATTTATTTATTCAAGAAATCTTGAATATAGTATGCTCCTAGTGGTTCTATTTTTATTTGACATTTTTATATTATATGACTATTCTCGACAACATTTACACAGTGTACGTTTTTAAATGTATCAACCATTAAAAAATGGCTGGAAAATAAATAAATGAAATAAATAAATAAAATATATATGTAGCCTATATCTAATATTATATTCTTGTAATATATTTCATTTCTTTAGATGCCACAAGTATTGATTTTATAGCCATATACTTGACACAAAATCAATGGTAGACCTAAAATGGAACTGCAAATAAATTGTTTATTGTTTATTGTTGGTTCACGATTTCAATAGGACACAAACACGTTGTATAAATCAGGTCAAAATACAAAAATTAAAAACTAAAGATTAAATATTTCATGTTCAATTTATGTTAAGATCTGAAATATTTGTCAATATTGTAGAAATTACTGCATTGTTATAGCCACAATAAGGCACGGTAGGCTACTTTCATATAAAGTTGTTCAATGCCATGTGAAATTAATCTCTGCTCATTTCCAGGATATGTTTCCTGGATGCGTTTCTTATATCAGATGTCCAGGTTCATAGACTTAAACATGACTACAATAACATTCTATTTGAATATAGGCCTACATACGAGCACGTTACACACGTGCAGGCTACAACATGTTACAACCTTAGAGCATTGTTGTTAATTGTAATGAACCAGGATATTATGTAATTATTACAAACTCCATAGATACCATTATCTACATGTAGCAACAATGAGAGATAAGCAGTTAGTCATAATAATGTGGTGAAATAATGTTCTGGTAATTCTACAAGGTTTGGCTAAGTCCCATTGTCTAGGCTATTACTATTCTGATAAATATGATTCATATTCGGCATGGCTCAATGGCAGAACTCGACCACGACTCACCAATAGCCCTAGTGGTCCAATTATGAATTAAAAGTATTGAAATTGTTGAAAAATATTCAAGTTCAGATTTGTCTTGATTTGTATTCAAGTTACGTACCTCAACGTCAATTTGTCGATAGCACGAAATACCGAACACAGTACGCTTCTGATCCGTGAGGCTCGGTAAATGGAAGTAAACTGCATCGCTGTCATAATTGTGCGAGCCGTCAGGTAAGGCTAGTGTCGGCAAGTATTTCCACCCGGCAGGGCACGCTGTGGGATCATCATCTCCCTCAACTAGTGGTGGATAGGAAAACTCCACCTGAGAGCAAAATCATATTCAAATAAACTACTTATTTATAAGATTTTGACAGGTGTAGATGTGTCAACGTTTTGAAAATCTTACCTGACATCCTTTTTTGTGATGGAATCCAACAACTAGGACATGGAGTATTGGTCTTGATGATTCTTTTACAGGTTTCACTTCTTCTGCCATTTAGAAGAATGTTGATTTACGGGTAAACACACGTATGATGAATTTTTTGACACTACTCAGAGACAGGTAGACGCGGCCATCTTGAAACTGTTTTATCGATCGATGCTGAAAATTCGTGGCCGCAAGGCAAAAATATGACCTTCAAGTTTGATGTGTTCGCCAACGATTTGATTAATGAATTATTAACTACAGTAACAGCCCTCTGATGGTTGGAAACTGGGGGATTAATTTTTAGTTTAGTGTAATACCATAATTACCTGAAATAAAATGCGTCAATTTTCTGATCTATTTGTAATTGAACAATATAATATTAGAAGTCGCCACTGCTCTCCGCTGTCCTATCTAACGACTATCTAAACAGACTGATTTTCAATAACACTATTATTAAATTAAACTATCAGTTTAATACTAACTTGGGAAGCTTCGCTACTTAACATTGCTTCATGGGTCTAGTTTATAAAGTTGATATTGTTTTTGCGTAATAGACCTCAGGTCCCAAAGTGCTGAAGGGGCGGACTTAGAGCGTTCATGGTTATGAGCCAATATGGGCGAAGCCTGGCAAACCGGCAATCTGCATCACATCACAGCCAAACAAGTTGCCTATGTCGTCCTTATGAAGCAGAAACTATTCGAACAGCATTGTTGCAGTGAATCTTGCGGATGGTAGAAACCGATAAAATGTTACTTTACTACAAAAAAGTTTAATCACTCTGTCTATATAAAACAAGAAACTTGAGTTATTTGTAGATTTAAAAAAAAATAGTTACGATATATATGTAAATATCTAACAAATTTGAGTAGGTAAAGGTTCTACTCCTATCTTATCATATAAGTTATCCCGAATAAATATTACTATTAATCCTGAATTTGAAATATGTACCACATTGTATCTCTCTATGAAATAATAATGCAAACAATTTTCTTGGCCATATTTTGTAATCGATTACTGTATTCAAGTATGTTCATTCTAAAAACTTTTTATAATATTTCGAAAATTGATGTATACATTATGTTTAATATTTTATCAAAAATAAATGACATACTTAATATTTTACAATGTGAAATCAACCAACGCTAAATGACCTCGCTGTCGATGCGCCTTAAAACCCTAATATTCATTCATTCTGACAATAAAACTTATCACTATTATTTTTATTACCATTATTATAACCATAATGATCTAGTGTCTATATTTATTATGGTATTTTATATTATATTTCAATTACGTCAAGTAGGCCTAACGACTTTTTATTTCATTTGTACGAAGACAGTTTTTATTTAATTATATCAGTTATAAGGCCACAGTTAAGCCCTTATGGGGCTTTGTGGACATTGACAAGTGAATGTCGAATTTGTAATTTATGTGTATGCATTAAAAAGCAATGAAAACGAATAAAAAATATTATTTTTACTACCATAACTGAAAATAAAAATACCTGAGAACTATTCTCGCATTTTATTACGTGCTTGGCTAGTAAGTAATAAATTCTTCAGAATGTACTGTCAATTTTTTTTTGTCGGTGAATAAAAATCAGACGTACGTTTCTCTCTGACGTGACTTTATTCCGACATTTCCCCACATTTCTACCAATTTGACCTTGAATAATGATAAAATAAACTTGTGTTTTTTGTTTGCTCAACGACCCCACTAACAGCTGGGTTATTTGGGGATGTGAAAGTAACAAAGAAATCAAATCAGAGGGTCTTCAATCGATCTCTTCTCCAGGACAGCTTCTTAAAACTAGTAAACATGCGAGGAAATGAAGTTCAAAACAGGTTAATAAAATACAAATTAATTACACTTTTTATATATTTATTGTATGTACATTTTGTAACCAAGTTATTTTGTAATTATCCAATACTGTTACATTACTGTGTGTTACTGTTAAGTAAGTGATCAACTTGTTATTCATTATCTTTTAATTAATTAGTTATTCAAAAGAAAAAAGCTCATTATGAAAAGAAAATAAGATCTGTATTCAGAAGGATGTCCTCAAATTATGGTAAATATCAATATAAAAATTATTTGAAAAAATATATAAAAAAAAAGTTTGTAATAATAAATACGGTTTCATGTGCTGAGAATAATGCTACACTTGAATTCACGGAAGGAGAATGCTGTCTACCAACTGGAGAAAACGTTAAAACTTTTTCGGTAATCGTAGAGAAATTATTTGCAGATTTTAATATTCAACACTTTCAAAAGATGTGGTAGTGTTTTCAATTGTAAATCTCTTGAAAAATCATCGCCCTTCAAATATCAAAGCAATAAAGAGATATAATGGTGACATTAGTCTTTGTTTTGTTGGCAAACAACCTCCAACTCCCGTGGATACAAGTATATTAAAATAAATACTAATAACTCAAAATATCATCTCATATCGCTTTTCAGAGACGACTCGTATCGTAATGCTGAAGATATTCATTCAGTATTTCAGAGAAAATGGCCGGTCGTGCGGTCAAACAAACAAGGGCTTGCATGGAAACTGGACAATCTTTGAAGAAACGAAAGACTATAATGATTGCTCAACGACCCCACCAACAGATAGGTTGATTGGGGATACGATGTTCGTGCGGGACTCGAACCCACGCCTGACATGACTCCAGTTTCCACGACAACGCCTTGGCTGATTGAGCCAAGCAGGCAGCATTGAGAGACGTTGTCTAAACTGCAGTTGAACCAACATTACGTCACAATTTTATTGAGCGAGAAAATGTCTATTCTTATACGAAATTAAGAGTGGGGAAGAAAATGAAATGCTTAGACATCAGAGACACAAATTTCATGAAACATCATATTAAAATGAACATTATTATCCATTTGATTTGTTCAACCATCAAAATTTATATCCAACATCTTTTTGAGATATCTTCTAAAAGAAATGATATCTTAAAGCTGTCATATTTCGTTCGAATCTAGAATATTCTAAATATAAAATATGTAATTGATGAATAAAAAATGTGCCACCCAAGCATTCGTTTCTCTCAGCCCACCGATAATTCCATACAATTCATTTAAATAAGATATTTCTATCGAGGGTTTCGTCCTGAAAACATATCAAAATAAAAAAAAAAACTAAACGAATACTATTAATACATCGGCGTCCTCTTCTGTATCGACATCGTGTTGTGAATGCTCTCCACCCTCTTCTGCATGCCGTCCAGATACCGGGAGAAAGCCTGCGACGAGTTCTTCAGGAAACTGATCCCGAGACGGATCTTGAACTGGGCCACCCTCTTGATCAGTCCCATCAGCGACGGATCTTCCGGATCTTCCGCCTCGATCGTTATCTCCTCGGGTTTAAACGTCGTCGGCGGCAAATCTGTCGTCGTTGTCGTATGTTTATTACTATCTTTATCGACGTTCGAGGTGGTAGAAGTGGAAGTGGAACTGTCTCCACTTTTTAAGATGATTTTCGTCACTTCGGGGATATTCGTCGAGATGTCAATCACGCCCGTCGTCGTCATCACCTTATCCGTTGTCTTTTCACCTTCCATATTTTCCGTGACTTCTTCTCTCCTCTCCGTGACTTCCTCATCATCGTTCACCTCCATATCGATCTCGTTCTCCCTCAGATCCCTGACCAGATCTCTCCTCAGCCTCCTCGGTCCATGTTCGACGGCCACGTTCCTCCTCTGGCCGACACCGACGCGACTCACTCCGGAATACTGAGGCGCCGACTGCGCCGACGTTTCGTACCTCGTCCGCTCATCGGGCTGGGCGCTCTGTCCGTAGATAGGTTCATCTTCCGCTCGGTACATCAACGCCTGTGGTTTGTTGGCGGTTTCAGCTTCTTGGACGTCCGTCTTTACGACGCCCCAGTCGTTACTGAGGTAAACCGGTCTCGGTTCGGTGCGGCTCGAGTATTGTTGCTGAGACGGCTGGGCGTCGCTCGTAACTATGTCCGTGTCGTAGTCGGCGACAGGGTTCTTGTCTGTTTGCATGTTGATACGACTATTGACATTGTATCCGGTATAATCCGTATCTTTACTATCTACATTGTAACTATTATATTTATCATCTTTTTTGTTTCCCTGATCGATATCGTATCTCAGGTAAGAATCTCCTTCTTTTTCTTCTTGTCCTGTACTATATCTTGTATATTCCCCATTTCCTTGTTGTCCCGCACCTGTATCCATATCGAATCTGGTATATTTCTCCTGGTTAGGATTCCTGGACCCAGCATCCGGATACTGTTCCCCCGTTACGTAACTGGGATCTTTCATACCTGCGAGAACCTTTCCTAAAACTTCCTCTTCGGTTTGGCCTCCATTGTTATTGTTGTTCTTCTCCTTATTGTAGTAATAGTAATTTGAAGGAGGTGCTTCGTAGTTACGTCTGATTGGTAAAGCGCCGCCGCCGAATGGGTATAAAATCAAGCCAGCCAATCCGGCGAGACCTACTAGACCGATTAGACCGACACCAACCGAAGGCATGACCTCCCTTGCTAGATAGTTATAGATTCGCGTTCCCATTGGTTTAGGTTTCATCTTTGTTTCCTTGACGTCCGTATCGATCTTGCTCTCGATGGCGTTGGCCTCAGCAGCCGGTTTCTTTGAGGGACGGCGGCGACGTTTGTTCTTCTTCTTCTTGTCTTTCGGTCTCTTGGACGTGGTCTCCGTGTTGATCTCCGTGTTGCCCTCCGTGGTGGTCTCCAGCTCCGGAGCCTTGGTAGTGCCGATCGGATACGCGGTCGGCATTGCTTTGTAATAGGTGCTGGTTTCAATCGGGGAAATGGTCGGTCGTCGTCTGAATACGACGTCTTGTTGTTCGGGTTTCTTCGTCACCTTCTCTTTCACCTCTTCAACGCTCACACTCGCCGACTCCTTCTTGTTCCCGGTGACATCCTTCAGTTGTTCCTCTTCGACAGGTTTCTTCGTGTTTCTGTTCGGGAACGGTTTCGTGCCGGACGAAGTGAAAAGAGGACTGGGTTTGCGATTAGATTTCTCGAGCACAACTGTCGTCAGTTTTTGTTTCTTCGTACTGACTTCTGTCGGTGTTTTCGATACGGTCGTCAGAGGGGTTTCGGTACTCGGTGAGGGGGGTGACGTCGACGGTGAGCTTCCACTCAAATACACCCAAGTGGTTATTTTATCCGGAGTGCTCGTCACAGGATTCCTGGAAGACATCGCAATTGGTCTTTTCATTGTTGTACCCTGAGGCCTCCTGGTTACCGTTGTCTTCTTATCCATTTCGGTAACTGAAGTCTTCTTCAAAGTCGTCATCGTTTTCTTTGTCGTTGTTTCTTTATTCGACGACGATGAAATTCTTTCCATTTCGTCTTCGAGTATGACTGGGATCGCCATGCCGCTGTGACTTGATTCCTCGGACGACGTGGCCAGAGCCGCGGCTGCGTCTTTCTTCTTCTGCGCCTGCGTCGAGGTCTTTGGCGGCGTCCTCACGTCGGCCTCGTCGATGGCGCCGCGTGATTGGAGGAGCTGACTGGCGACCATCTTGATGGCGTCGCCGAGGGGTGAGGGGGACTTGCCGCGTGTTGACGTCGCGTTGGTCGTCGCGTTGCTGTTCGACACCGTTGCTGTTGTTGTTGTTGTTGCTGTTGGTACGACCGGTGGTAGTGGTGCATCTTCGCTGCGAGAGTCTCTGGGCGAGGCGCTCTGTTCGATTCTTACCCTGGTGGCAGAAATAAAAACCATCAATTTGTTTGGAGTTTCTTATTTTTACGTTTTCGGTGACTCACAATTATTTTATTATTAACGGCTTTATTTGGCGAGATTTAGTCATTCTTACATCTAACCTTGACAAATGAGTTCAAATAAAAGAATGCAGTAATATTTTATATAATAAATCGGTTATATTCGGAAATTTGAATATAGTTAATCAATCCGTTTTGAGTCATCTGAAAATATTTTATTTAAAGAGCTATTCATGAACAATTAACTGTCGTCTTATAGGCGAGTATTTATTACAATCAATAACAATATGTTTTATGATGAGAATTTTATCGCATAGCAGTATTAGTATTTTGGGAGGAACCTCATTTAAGAGGATATTCTTTATTGTTCACAAACTGTTTCAAATACATGTATATCCATCCTGATTTTAAAAAGTATCTTTGAATACACACTTGATAATGTATGTATTATATATATATATATATATATATATATATATATATATATATATATATATATATATATATATATATATATATATATATATATATATATATATATATATATATATATATCAATTCGATATCACCACAATTTGAAGGAGAATATTACCTGGAAGGAGCTTGATCGATAACTAGTCCAGAATCGCCGACAGGTTGCCAGGATCCAGGGGCAAAGAATGCAGCCTCCTCATTGGTCAGTCGTCCGGCTTTAATTGGCACACTGGTCTCGACAGCATCGTCTGGAAACAAAGCGTCGCGACGTCGTTATGTAATCGTTCAGAGTGACAAGTCCTTGAACTTTTTTTTTCAAAGTTTGTCATTATTTTTCTTATTCGAAAATGATTTTATGCATGCTAATATCAAAATATACTGTTTATAATGCATAACTTTGTTTATTATCTGGTTCATAAAATATACAAAAAAATGTGCAAATCCATCTAGTAGAATGGATTTCATTTACTTCTCCATCCCAAAATACGTTGGAAAAAATGTTTGTAATTAAGGGAGGACAACACTGAAAATCCCAAGTTCTACATTTTATACCCGATCGAGTTGATTTTTTTTAATGTGGTCTAGCTCACATTATCAACAGAAAAAATATATATAACAAATTTAAAGTTACGTTTTTTTTTTTTTTTTTTTCAATCATTACCTAAATATTTTCAACTGTCACGGATACATTTTGTTCAAGAAACGGCTTGAGATTCAAGTGATTTTAAAAATTTCATAATCCTTTCGAAAGTGCATTCGACAAAATTATGCACTGGTTCAACTCAAAGATTTTTTTGTAGGAATGACAAATTTATCTATTTCAAACTTTTTTTTTCAAAGTTTGTCATTATTTTTCTTATTCGAAAATTATTCTATGCATGCTATTTTCAAAATATATTGTTGATAATGCATAACTTTGTTTATTATCTGGTTCATAAAATATACAAAAAAATTGTGCAAATCTATCCAGTAGAATAGATTTATTTACTTCTCCATCCCAAAATGGGAAAAACGTTGGGGAAAAAGATGGCGAGAAAACAGCCATCAAACATTCAACTGTATTCCGTTCTGAAGCTAATTAGTTGGACACTGTCAGGTTGAAAGTTCAATACAGAATATACCAGTGGATCAATGCACATTATTTCTTCAGTAGCCCAAAAAGGAAATAGAAATAAATTGATCATAAAAAAAGGTAATTCCGACAAATTTTTATATTTTCAGTGCTGTCCCCCCTTATTGTGACTTTATTTTTCACAAATAGTAAAATAGTGAATTAGTAGATGGATAAAGAACAACTCGGACAATTGTGATGGAGAAAAAAGATCTTCGTCTTCTTAACATTTTCTTTGTTTTGTTTTCTTCCAACCCTCTCTTTATTGTACAAGTTTCAGTAAGAGGATTGGATTATTGTACTATTTCTTTACCCCCGTATAATCTAGCTGTTGATGGGGTCGTTGAGCATTGTTGTACAAATCATTCAAATATTCCTCTTAGTTTTTATCTACAATATTTAAGGCGTCTCCAGTCTCAATAGGGCATAAAGTTCCCGCCAGGGGGATTTCACAGTTATAAATGATCATAAAACTTCAACAGTGCGAGATACAAAATTACAAATACATCACAAGATGCAGACAATATTTGTAGAAAATGTTATTGACTCAAATTTTATAGTAAAAAAGGTATAAAGATCAGTTGTATGTAACAGTAACACTCGATATTTCCACCTCACAGCGTACCGTTACATACAAATAACACGTGACATATTGTGAATGTTCATTATGGATTGACAGTATTTCAAAAGATACTTCTCTGAATGGTGTAAAGCAGTTTCACTACAATATGCTCAGACAAAAAGTCACCATGATCGTTTATATGCTACATTGACACTGAAAATGTGACGCTCTGTGTACGTCCCTCTTGAACCCAAATACTAAACAATAAAATACAATATTAATATCACGCGCTAGTTCCGAATAATCTACAAAGAACTATTCCATTTTATGTAACAACAAAATCAAGCTCAACAACAACAATCGTTTCTAAGCAACCGTCGAAGCCTGAAAGTCTGTCACGAAGCCAATCATTGCAATTGGCTTGCAGTCAATCAACCAATTGCAGGAGCCATGTGCTGGTGACCGAGTGGCTGTGCTCTGTTAGGTCGACAGGCGGGCCACGTGGCTAGCCTCACGGGCCACGTGGCTAGCCTCACGGGCCACGTGGCTAGCCTCACGGCCAGTAGGCACGCCACGTGATGACCTGTCTAATGGGCTGTGCTCTGTTAGGTCGACAGGCGGGCCACGTGGCTAGCCTCACGGGCCACGTGGCTAGCCTCACGGGCCACGTGGCTAGCCTCACGGCCAGTAGGCACGCCACGTGATGACCTGTCTAATGGGCTGTGCTCTGTTAGGTCGACAGGCGGGCCACGTGGCTAGCCTCACGGGCCACGTGGCTAGCCTCACGGGCCACGTGGCTAGCCTCACGGGCCACGTGGCTAGCCTCACGGGCCACGTGGCTAGCCTCACGGGCCACGTGGCTAGTCTCACGGCCAGTAGGCACGCTGCGTGATGACCTGTCTAATGGGCTGTGCTCTGTTAGGTCGACAGGCGGGCCACGTGGCTAGCCTCACGGGCAACGTGGCTAGCCTCACGGGCAACGTGGCTAACCTCACGGGCCACGTGGCTAGTCTCACGGGCAACGTGGCTAGTCTCACGGGCCACGTGGCTAGCCTCACGGGCCACGTGGCTAGTCTCACGGCCAGTAGGCACGCTGCGTGATGACCTGTCTAATGGGCTGTGCTCTGTTAGGTCGACAGGCGGGCAACGTGGCTAGCCTCACGGGCAACGTGGCTAGCCTCACGGGCAACGTGGCTAGCCTCACGGGCCACGTGGCTAGCCTCACGGGCCACGTGGCTAGCCTCACGGGCCACGTGGCTAGCCTCACGGGCCACGTGGCTAGTCTCACGGCCAGTAGGCACGCTGCGTGATGACCTGTCTAATGGGCTGTGCTCTGTTAGGTCGACAGGCGGGCCACGTGGCTAGCCTCACGGGCAACGTGGCTAGCCTCACGGGCAACGTGGCTAACCTCACGGGCCACGTGGCTAGTCTCACGGGCAACGTGGCTAGTCTCACGGGCCACGTGGCTAGTCTCACGGGCCACGTGGCTAGTCTCACGGCCAGTAGGCACGCTGCGTGATGACCTGTCTAATGGGCTGTGCTCCAAGACGAAGACTGAGACGTGTGGTCGAGTGGTTAATACACTGAACCGTCATTCAGAAGATCTGGGTCTATGGTCGACCATCCTGACAGAGGTTTTCGTGGTTTCCCTCTGTCGTTCAGGTTGATACTGGGATGGTTCCTTAACAACAGGCCACGACCGACTCCTTTATTCCCACTATTCAAAAACGCATATTAAAATAACCTTTCATCTCATCATCTCATTAATCATCCACCGACGCCAATAGATCGTAATCATCAGTATAGTGCATCGTTAAAACCCTATATAATAATAATAATTGAAGACGACGGAGTGAAACACCCGTGCGATAGTGGTGTGTGATAGGGAAGACGGTCGCTCGGGACTTGGATACAAGTTACACGAGAGATGTTACGAAGTTACACAAGGAATAAGATGGAGATCAAGATAGTGAGAAGGTATATGCTGAATATCCCAAGATATCGGACGAATACAGGATGCCAGTCTAGTTTTGGGAAGATGTATCGTGTTGTAGAACGCGATACCATCCACAGGAGAAGATGGGAATAAACCATAATCTCAATAGACTGACATAAAAATGCTATTAGATTTAGGGCCGGTATTACGAAGTCCCGATAATAGGTAGCGATAGCTATCCGCCCGACCACGCCATCTCCCCGATACACCAATATGGTGTATTATGAATGACCATCCGACTCCCGATAGCTAGGTCTCGGATCGCTCTAGTTTGAAGTCAGTTGTTTCAAAGTTGGTATTCGTGAAACCTGATTTTCATGCGTATCGACCATTGCTGCGTACTTCACATCGTTGCTTCACACTGTTTACATCAATAACAAACATGGCTGCTAAAATCAAACGTACACGTGCAATTAATTATTCCTTCGATGATTGTCACAAAATTGTTGAAATTGTTACGAAATATGCCAACGTTTTGGAGAACAAAACTACGGATGCGGTTGTTTGGAGAGAGAAAGTAAGTAATTACTACTTGATAAATATTTTAGATTAATTTGTGTGGTTATGTTTGCACTCAACTGCACTAGGCCCTAGGCCTAGGGCCTAGATCTAACCTATGACTATCAATAACGTAACGGGATAAGCAACATGGCGTAAGTCCTATCCTTTTAACATTAGGCCATTTTCACCATGATGGAATCAGCGCGCTTTCGTGTACATTTGTGAGATTCGCAATTCCAAATCAAATCGTACGTATTAGGCTCGTATTTCATTATATAGTAAATAGTTGTACAATTGCATTGATTTTAATCTTTCTCGTAGATGATGAGTAATTATCCAGTTATCGAATAGTAAATATAGCAGTAGGGCTCTTGACTATGGGACTAAATGCTTTTACAGACGTATTTTTAATTCAGATTGGCTAATTCAAATTCATGAAATTTATCCCAATATTGTTTGATGCAGTTAGAAAGAGCTGGATTCACAGATTGCATTACATCTATTACTTGTATAGATCAAGATACAATAATACCAGCAAATCATCATAACATTTGTGAGGCAGCATCCCTTTGATATACGCATGGTGTGAAAGAAAAGCGCCATGTTGCTTATCCCGTTACGTTATTGATAGTCATAGATCTAACCAAGTCTACAGGCCTTCTGCCATTGAGTTCATGAGGTTCAATGCTTCTGCCCATGTTTATTCCAATAATATAGACAGTAGTTGACCAAGCTGTAGCGCACCGTGAACTAAAATTACTTTTTCAAATTGTAGAATTATAAAAATATTTTAAAATAATATAATTATAATTATAATATATATATATAATATATATATATATATATATATATATATATATATATATATATATATATATATAATATATATTGTTAACGCCGGTCTTTTGAGACCAGCTAGCTCGTTTTCCCTAGTTGTCAATTGAACATGAAATCATTCGATTGCGTCATGGAATGTTGTATACATTGCAAACCGTGTTTCTAGTCGACCTTCCTTTCTCATTGCTGGTTGGCTGGTGGGTTGTCACGCGATGTGTGCGTCCAATCACAGCTCGCCATTCTCGCGTTGCCTGACCAAGCTAGGCCTCGCAGCTCAGTTCTTTTCTATACTCGATTCAGACCGGACGTACTTTGTAGTCGCTCGTCAAGTGGGTGAATTCGGTCTTTTCTCGACCAGCTCTTGTTGTGTGAGCATCTCCCGTCGTTCTCTACTTTGTTAGAGTTCGGACGTACTGTACATCATTTCGCATGTACGCAGTTGTTTCTTTTCTATTTTTCGTTCTTCTTGAGTCGTTAATAGGACCTCTTTCCATACTTTCTTGTTTCTAATTCTTCACATTTGTTATCGGTCTTTATCATTCACGAAGTTGGGTGTTTTGTTTTCTCTCAAGCTTTTGTTTCTTGTTTATTCGAATGGTGTGCGGGGACACCACTCAGGTTTTGATTTATTTTGTTTCGCTTCTCGTTATTCATTCTTTGATTTGGTTAATAACAACGTCAAGTCGACGTAGACCAAATACGTATCGTTTTGGGGTGAGGCATAATCCGAGTTTGGATTATGCTCGCCTGATTATTAATGCCAAGTCGGCACCCGAATACAGTCCACTGGTCTTTCATCGCCATCTCTAAGATCGGCGGTAACATATATATATATATATATATGTATATATATATATATATATATATATATATATATATATATATATATATATATATATATATATATATATATATATATATATATATATATATATATATATATATATATATATATATATATATATATATATATATATTATAATATAATTATAATTAATGAATTGTGAAATATTTTTTGGTTGCCTTGCACGAAGAGCAACATACATAAAAAACTCGTCCTCAGAGTCGGAATCAACATAGTCTCCCATGATGAGAAAGTAGGGTTATAATCCGCCTGACGAACGCTATCGCCTGCTCATCTGGTACCTCAACCACCCGCTCAAAAATCTTCTAGATAGAGGAATCCTATCCGGGCGATATCGCTATCGACAGGACATAATACACCAGATAGTGTTATCTGAAGGTTCGTCGGGCGGATAGCTATCGCTTCCTTTTATCTGGACTTCGTAATACCGGCCCTTAGACTTGTAAACTTGGGATATCAACGTCACCAAAAGATCAACTACCCTCTACTTAGGCCCGGTATTACCAACTACCAAGTCCAGTTAGCCTATATCTGACAGTTCAAACTTGTTATCACCATGGTTACCTGCGGTATTTGTTTTCACCAACTCTCAGATAAATACTAACTGGACTTGGTAATACCGGGCCTTAGGCCCGGTATTACCAAGTCTAGTTAGCCTTTATCTGACGGTTCAAACTTGTTATCACCATGGTTACATGTGATATTTGTTTTCACCAACTCTCAGATAAATACTAACTGGACTTGGTAATACTGGGCCTTAGTAGAATAGCTAACAGCCACCGGCAGAGTGGGACTTGCCATTATGAATATTTTCTTAACACTGTAAATATTTATGATGTTCCAAAGCTGTTATTCTTAAATAAGTAAAAAATAAATTATAGGAATTCGTTGCTGTGAAGCTTTCCTCTACCCAATGTGAATGCAATGCATTGTTTACTTTATCCCTGAAATCATCACCTCAACATTCATCATCTTTAACTGAGTTATCTTATTAATAATTATTCTCTTGGTTGGGAAGACCGCCCTTCTAGTTCCCCGTCCAAACGATCCTACCTTTCATCCTTAACCTTAATTGGGAAACATTTACTTAGTCTGACAGTTCACATGTTGATGAGCATAAAGATCAATGACTTCGGATTATTTTCAAAAATTGGAGTGCTTCTTTCAAATGACGTCACACATTGACAACAATGTCCCCAAATTGTTCTCCGCAACCACAACTTCAGTAGCAGGCTGTTTGCTCCCAACTGTCCATGTTGCTATGGTAACATCATGCCATCTTCCTGTTAGGTTAGGTAAGATCGCCCTTGTGGTGCCCCGTATAAACGATCCTATTTTTCATCCCTTGCCTTAATTGGGGAACAATGATTTTGTATCAAGTTTAGATGTTATTTAAGACATAAAAGGTTATAGGTTAGTTGCGTTCTGTCAATTTCACAGGCGTGTTTTTGAAATGACTTCCTAATCTCACTGTGTAAATTCCATTATTTAAATCTAAACACCAGCAATATCGAATTAAAAAAAACATCAAGAGATCTCCAGGCATTGATGTATCAATAATAGTTATTGAAGATCCCCCCAAAAAATGTTTTGCATATTTCTATTTCTATTTTTTTTTTTTTATTGAACAAAAAAGAACTTAGACATAGATATAAATAAATGAACAGTCACGTGATGTCCACAAAGCCCTGAGGAGCTTGACTGTGGATTAAATACAAGAAAATTAGAAAATATTAAGGAATTAAGAAATTTCAAATTAGATATGACATATATATGTATATATATATATATATATATATATATATATATATATATATATATATATATATATATATATATATGTATATATATATATATATATATATATATATATATATATATATATATATATACATATATATATGTATATATAAATATATACATATATATATGTATATATAAATATATATATATATATATATATATATATATATATATATATATATATATATATATATATGTATATGTATATATATATAAATATATATATATATATATATATATATATATATATATATATATATATATATATATATATATATATATATATATATATATATATATATATATATATATATATATATATATATATATATATGTATATATATATATATATGTATATATATATATATATATTTATTTATACCGGAAATCCATTTTAATGATATGATTCATGATACCGGAGAGCATTCCTTCACGCTACCAGAGATTCGCACACCTCTAACATCGAGGAATGCCTCCATCCGTATTATTTATAGTAGCAAAAATTCAGAACCACAAAAAAAAATAACATAAAACTTAATTAAATACCACGATGAAATCTTATTCTGAAAATCACGTTGAACTTTCGAGTCATGAATATTCGCGTCTGCGGAACCACCGATCGTGGCACAGTTTAACATTAACCGATCGTTCGTTTCGGATGACATCACGTGCGATTCGTACTATAACCAAAGGTGTTTATTTAAATGTATAGCATGTGAGTTATATTGAATTGTAAATTAAATCCTGACGTGAAAATTGTTATCACATCAAATTGATTCTGTCAGTTTAATTACAATTTAAAATGTGGTATAATATAAATAGAAAAATGCATTTTTGATGGATGCATTTTGTTTTTGTCGAGTTGCAAACGTGTTGTTTGGTGATGTTCGTGCGATAAATGGGTTGGAAAAATAAATAAATATATAAAACGAAGAAATAAAAGTGGTATTTTAGAAAGATGTGTGCTAGATATTCGCATGCGTCATATTATGAAAAGTGTTGAGAAAAAAGTTGAAATGTTTTTAACTGTATTAATTCTGAGAAGGACCGAAGATTGAAGTATTTGCTGCCTGTGGGGCGATGTTAAACCAAGGAGGTTAGATACTAATAGTATCTAACCTCCTTGTGTTGAACCCACACGTCACACTAGAGGGGGATAGTTGCTCGTAACGAGAGATAGGCCTACACAGTTATACGTCACTCACAACTTTACTTTACTCTGTTGAAGAGATATAATAGTAACTTCAAACTGAATTGTTGTTAAACAATGTAAATGTGTAATTATTTTGACGTTTATCATGGTGCAACGAACTATATGTAGTATCAAATAATGAAGTTTTTTTTTTTTAATAACATCGAAACTTGATACAAAATCATTGTTCCCCAATTAAGGCTAAGGATGAAAAGTAGGATCGTTTCATATCATTATTTAATGGTAATTATTTATTTAATTATTTAATTATTTTTGAAAAAACTATTGAAGTATTATAATGGTTATATTATTATTACTAATATATCAATATATTTATCCATTATTTTTTTATATATTGGGTTATAACGGTGCACTATACTGATGGCCACGATCTATTGGCGTCGGTGAATGATGAATGAGATGATGGGATGATGAGATGAAAGGTTATTTTATTAGGTGTTTTGGATAGTGGGGAGGAGTCGGTCGTGGCCCGCTGTTGAGGAACCATCCCAGTATCAACCTGAACGGCAGAGGGAAACCACGAAAAACCCCTGTCAGGATGGTCGACCATGGCGGGAATCGAACCCCGGTCTCCTGAATGACGGTTCAGTGCACTAACCACTCGGCCACACGTCTCAGTGCCATCAATCAATAAATACCTGAGCGTTTGACGAGGCCTGATCGAGGGTTTTATTGGAGCTATTGAAAGAGTGTCTGGGGGCTGGGGCCTTACCTGGTGTCGCCTGCTGGGGTCGGGCGAGACATACAGCTGCTAGCGCCCCTAGCGTCAGGAGGATCAAACACCGGCTCGTTGGTGCGGCCATTCTCATTCAAGACCTAAACAAACAAACAAATAAACAATCAGATATAGATTCTCACACCTCGTTTACGTTACTATCGTCCAAAATGTACTGAGAGGTTAAATGGTGGTTCCACCCCCCCTCCAAATGTATTGAGAGGTTAAATGGTGGTTCCACCCCCCCTCCAAATGTATTGAGAGGTTAAATGGTGGTTCCACACCCCCTACAAATGTACTGAGAGGTTAAATGGTGGTTCCCCCCCCCCCCCCCACACACACACAAAAGTTGAGTTACATGGTATTTCTGATTTGGTATAAACGTATCGTTTTCTTCTCTTCTTTTTTCTCCCGAAAGCATTACATCGAAGCGGCTATTCGTTGGAAGTATAGGAAGTAGGTTTTAGATTGGTTTTAGTTTGGATTCAATTAGTTGAGGATGTTTGTTAGGTTAGGTTAGGCCAGTTCTCAGTTTAGGTCAGTTTGGATGGACTAGGTTAATTAAATTAGTTACATTTGCGTTGTTTAGGTTAGTTTAGGCTCCGCACAACAACAACAGCAACAACAACAACAACAACAACAACAACAACAACAACAAAAATGTCCGCATATGTTGACATGGACCATGGTCCCTTGAATAGCGGCTGTCGAAGATAATTTAAATGACAGATTTGTAAGAATTGTCATCCAACAGTAAAGTTAATAGATTTACTCTCGTGGTCTCAGAGTAACACGCTCCGCTCGCCTCATGTATATTGCACCTTGTTATTGTTTTGCCCTAGATGCGCGTCTGTTGCATTCGGATACATTTATTGCCACAACTGTACTGGCGATTACCTCGATCGCATGAATACATGAATACATCTGATGGAAAGAGAAGAAATCTTCAACATTTCATACTGAAACTTGATGAATACACCTCTGAATGATCTCATGGCTTATCAAACAATTGACGACTCGAAAAGGGCGTGGCTTCACCAGTAGGCCAGTTGGATCTATCATTTGAAGATACCCCGATTGGATATTTGAATGTGACTACAGTTCTAACAGCCCTGTTGATTGGACGGTATGATTTGTGACGTCAAGGGGGCGGAGACTGCGAGT
The DNA here is from genome assembly GCA_964007535.1 of Brachyptera risi. Lineage (NCBI taxonomy): Eukaryota > Metazoa > Arthropoda > Insecta > Plecoptera > Taeniopterygidae > Brachyptera > Brachyptera risi. The sequence goes on along the minus strand of OZ023334.1, from coordinate 2,506,770 downwards.
CGTCTTGACTACAGTTCTAACAGCCCTGTTGATTGGACGGTATGATTTGTGACGTCAAGGGGGCGGAGACTGCGAGTCGTCTTGACTACAGTTCTAACAGCCCTGTTGATTGGACGGTATGATTTGTGACGTCAAGGGGGCGGAGACTGCGAGTCGTCTTGACTACAGTTCTAACAGCCCTGTTGATTGGACGGTATGATTTGTGACGTCAAGGAGGCGGAGACTGCGAGTCGTCTTGACTACAGTTCTAACAGCCCTGTTGATTGGACGGTATGATTTGTGACGTCAAGGGAGCGGAGACTGCGAGTCGTCTTGACTACAGTTCTAACAGCCCTGTTGATTGGACGGTATGATTTGTGACGTCATGGGGGCGGAGACTGCGAGTCGTCTTGACTACAGTTCTAACAGCCCTGTTGATTGGACGGTATGATTTGTGACGTCAAGGGGGCGGAGACTGCGAGTCGTCTTGACTACAGTTCTAACAGCCCTGTTGATTGGACGGTATGATTTGTGACGTCAAGGGGGCGGAGACTGCGAGTCGTCTTGACTACAGTTCTAACAGCCCTGTTGATTGGACGGTATGATTTGTGACGTCAAGGGGGCGGAGACTGCGAGTCGTCTTGACTACAGTTCTAACAGCCCTGTTGATTGGACGGTATGATTTGTGACGTCAAGGAGGCGGAGACTGCGAGTCGTCTTGACTACAGTTCTAACAGCCCTGTTGATTGGACGGTATGATTTGTGACGTCAAGGGAGCGGAGACTGCGAGTCGTCTTGACTACAGTTCTAACAGCCCTGTTGATTGGACGGTATGATTTGTGACGTCAAGGGGGCGGAGACTGCGAGTCGTCTTGACTACAGTTCTAACAGCCCTGTTGATTGGACGGTATGATTTGTGACGTCAAGGGGGCGGAGACTGCGAGTCGTCTTGACCACAGTTCTAACAGCCCTGTTGATTGGACGGTATGATTTGTGACGTCAAGGAGGCGGAGACTGCGAGTCGTCTTGACTACAGTTCTAACAGCCCTGTTGATTGGACGGTATGATTTGTGACGTCAAGGGAGCGGAGACTGCGAGTCGTCTTGACTACAGTTCTAACAGCCCTGTTGATTGGACGGTATGATTTGTGACGTCAAGGGGGCGGAGACTGCGAGTCGTCTTGACTACAGTTCTAACAGCCCTGTTGATTGGACGGTATGATTTGTGACGTCATCGGGGCGGGGACTGCGAGTCGTCTTGACTACAGTTCCATCAGCCCTGTTGATTGGACGGTATGATTTGTGACGTCAAGGGGGCGGAGACTGCGAGTCGTCTTGACTACAGTTCCATCAGCCCTGTTGATTGGACGGTATGATTTGTGACGTCAAGGGGGCGGAGACTGCGAGTCGTCTTGACTACAGTTCTAACAGCCCTGTTGATTGGACGGTATGATTTGTGACGTCAAGGGGGCGGAGACTGCGAGTCGTCTTGACTACAGTTCTAACAGCCCTGTTGATTGGACGGTATGATTTGTGACGTCAAGGGGGCGGGGACTGCGAGTCGTCTTGACTACAGTTCTAACAGCCCTGTTGATTGGACGGTATGATTTGTGACGTCAAGGGGGCGGAGACTGCGAGTCGTCTTGACTACAGTTCTAACAGCCCTGTTGATTGGACGGTATGATTTGTGACGTCAAGGGGGCGGAGACTGCGAGTCGTCTTGACTACAGTTCTAACAGCCCTGTTGATTGGACGGTATGATTTGTGACGTCAAGGGGGCGGAGACTGCAAGTCGTCTTGACTACAGTTCCATCAGCCCTGTTGATTGGACGGTATGATTTGTGACGTCAAGGGGGCGGAGACTGCGAGTCGTCTTGACTACAGTTCTAACAGCCCTGTTGATTGGACGGTATGATTTGTGACGTCAAGGGGGCGGAGACTGCGAGTCGTCTTGACTACAGTTCTAACAGCCCTGTTGATTGGACGGTATGATTTGTGACGTCAAGGGGGCGGAGACTGCGAGTCGTCTTGACCACAGTTCTAACAGCCCTGTTGATTGGACGGTATGATTTGTGACGTCAAGGGGGCGGAGACTGCGAGTCGTCTTGACTACAGTTCTAACAGCCCTGTTGATTGGACGGTATGATTTGTGACGTCAAGGGGGCGGAGACTGCGAGTCGTCTTGACTACAGTTCTAACAGCCCTGTTGATTGGACGGTATGATTTGTGACGTCAAGGGGGCGGAGACTGCGAGTCGTCTTGACTACAGTTCTAACAGCCCTGTTGATTGGACGGTATGATTTGTGACGTCAAGGGGGCGGAGACTGCGAGTCGTCTTGACTACAGTTCTAACAGCCCTGTTGATTGGACGGTATGATTTGTGACGTCAAGGGGGCGGAGACTGCGAGTCGTCTTGACTACAGTTCTAACAGCCCTGTTGATTGGACGGTATGATTTGTGACGTCATGGGGGCGGAGACTGCGAGTCGTCTTGACTACAGTTCTAACAGCCCTGTTGATTGGACGGTATGATTTGTGACGTCAAGGGGGCGGAGACTGCAAGTCGTCTTGACTACAGTTCCATCAGCCCTGTTGATTGGACGGTATGATTTGTGACGTCAAGGGGGCGGAGACTGCGAGTCGTCTTGACTACAGTTCTAACAGCCCTGTTGATTGGACGGTATGATTTGTGACGTCAAGGGGGCGGAGACTGCGAGTCGTCTTGACTACAGTTCTAACAGCCCTGTTGATTGGACGGTATGATTTGTGACGTCAAGGGGGCGGAGACTGCGAGTCGTCTTGACCACAGTTCTAACAGCCCTGTTGATTGGACGGTATGATTTGTGACGTCAAGGGGGCGGAGACTGCGAGTCGTCTTGACTACAGTTCTAACAGCCCTGTTGATTGGACGGTATGATTTGTGACGTCAAGGGGGCGGAGACTGCGAGTCGTCTTGACTACAGTTCTAACAGCCCTGTTGATTGGACGGTATGATTTGTGACGTCAAGGGGGCGGAGACTGCGAGTCGTCTTGACTACAGTTCTAACAGCCCTGTTGATTGGACGGTATGATTTGTGACGTCAAGGGGGCGGGGACTGCGAGTCGTCTTGACTACAGTTCTAACAGCCCTGTTGATTGGACGGTATGATTTGTGACGTCAAGGGGGCGGAGACTGCGAGTCGTCTTGACTACAGTTCTAACAGCCCTGTTGATTGGACGGTATGATTTGTGACGTCAAGGGGGCGGAGGCTGCGAGTCGTCTTGACTACAGTTCTAACAGCCCTGTTGATTGGACGGTATGATTTGTGACGTCAAGGGGGCGGAGACTGCGAGTCGTCTTGACTACAGTTCTAACAGCCCTGTTGATTGGACGGTATGATTTGTGACGTCAAGGGGGCGGAGGCTGCGAGTCGTCTTGACTACAGTTCTAACAGCCCTGTTGATTGGACGGTATGATTTGTGACGTCAAGGGGGCGGAGACTGCGAGTCGTCTTGACTACAGTTCTAACAGCCCTGTTGATTGGACGGTATGATTTGTGACGTCAAGGGGGCGGAGGCTGCGAGTCGTCTTGACTACAGTTCTAACAGCTCTGTTGATTGGACGGTATGATTTGTGACGTCAAGGGGGCGGAGACTGCGAGTCGTCTTGACTACAGTTCTAACAGCCCTGTTGATTGGACGGTATGATTTGTGACGTCAAGGGGGCGGAGACTGCGAGTCGTCTTGACTACAGTTCTAACAGCCCTGTTGATTGGACGGTATGATTTGTGACGTCAAGGGGGCGGGGACTGCGAGTCGTCTTGACTACAGTTCTAACAGCCCTGTTGATTGGACGGTATGATTTGTGACGTCAAGGGGGCGGAGGCTGCGAGTCGTCTTGACTACAGTTCTAACAGCTCTGTTGATTGGACGGTATGATTTGTGACGTCAAGGGGGCGGAGACTGCGAGTCGTCTTGACTACAGTTCTAACAGCCCTGTTGATTGGACGGTATGATTTGTGACGTCAAGGGGGCGGAGACTGCGAGTCGTCTTGACTACAGTTCTAACAGCCCTGTTGATTGGACGGTATGATTTGTGACGTCAAGGGGGCGGGGACTGCGAGTCGTCTTGACTACAGTTCTAACAGCCCTGTTGATTGGACGGTATGATTTGTGACGTCAAGGGGGCGGAGACTGCGAGTCGTCTTGACTACAGTTCTAACAGCCCTGTTGATTGGACGGTATGATTTGTGACGTCAAGGGGGCGGAGACTGCGAGTCGTCTTGACTACAGTTCTAACAGCCCTGTTGATTGGACGGTATGATTTGTGACGTCAAGGGGGCGGAGACTGCGAGTCGTCTTGACTACAGTTCTAACAGCCCTGTTGATTGGACGGTATGATTTGTGACGTCAAGGGGGCGGAGACTGCGAGTCGTCTTGACTACAGTTCTAACAGCTCTGTTGATTGGACGGTATGATTTGTGACGTCAAGGGGGCGGAGACTGCGAGTCGTCTTGACTACAGTTCTAACAGCCCTGTTGATTGGACGGTATGATTTGTGACGTCAAGGGGGCGGAGACTGCGAGTCGTCTTGACTACAGTTCTAACAGCCCTGTTGATTGGACGGTATGATTTGTGACGTCAAGGGGGCGGGGACTGCGAGTCGTCTTGACTACAGTTCTAACAGCCCTGTTGATTGGACGGTATGATTTGTGACGTCAAGGGGGCGGAGACTGCGAGTCGTCTTGACTACAGTTCTAACAGCCCTGTTGATTGGACGGTATGATTTGTGACGTCAAGGGGGCGGAGACTGCGAGTCGTCTTGACTACAGTTCTAACAGCCCTGTTGATTGGACGGTATGATTTGTGACGTCAAGGGGGCGGAGACTGCGAGTCGTCTTGACTACAGTTCTAACAGCCCTGTTGATTGGACGGTATGATTTGTGACGTCAAGGGGGCGGAGACTGCGAGTCGTCTTGACTACAGTTCTAACAGCTCTGTTGATTGGACGGTATGATTTGTGACGTCAAGGGGGCGGAGACTGCGAGTCGTCTTGACTACAGTTCTAACAGCCCTGTTGATTGGACGGTATGATTTGTGACGTCAAGGGGGCGGAGACTGCGAGTCGTCTTGACTACAGTTCTAACAGCTCTGTTGATTGGACGGTATGATTTGTGACGTCAAGGGGGCGGAGACTGCGAGTCGTCTTGACTACAGTTCTAACAGCCCTGTTGATTGGACGGTATGATTTGTGACGTCAAGGGGGCGGAGACTGCGAGTCGTCTTGACTACAGTTCTAACAGCCCAGCTGTTGATTGGACGGTATGATTTGTGACGTCATGGGGGCGGAGACTGCGAGTCGTCTTGACTACAGTTCTAACAGCCCAGCTGTTGATTGGACGGTATGATTTGTGACGTCATGGGGGCGGAGACTGCGAGTCGTCTTGACTACAGTTCTAACAGCCCAGCTGTTGATTGGACGGTATGATTTGTGACGTCATGGGGGCGGAGACTGCGAGTCGTCTTGACTACAGTTCTAACAGCCCAGCTGTTGATTGGACGGTATGATTTGTGACGTCATGGGGGCGGAGACTGCGAGTCGTCTTGACTACAGTTCTAACAGCCCAGCTGTTGATTGGACGGTATGATTTGTGACGTCATGGGGGCGGAGACTGCGAGTCGTCTTGACTACAGTTCTAACAGCCCAGCTGTTGATTGGACGGTATGATTTGTGACGTCAAGGGGGCGGAGACTGCGAGTCGTCTTGACTACAGTTCTAACAGCCCTGTTGATTGGACGGTATGATTTGTGACGTCATGGGGGCGGAGACTGCGAGTCGTCTTGACTACAGTTCTAACAGCCCAGCTGTTGATTGGACGGTATGATTTGTGACGTCAAGGGGGCGGAGACTGCGAGTCGTCTTGACTACAGTTCTAACAGCCCTGTTGATTGGACGGTATGATTTGTGACGTCAAGGGGGCGGAGACTGCGAGTCGTCAATTCACATAATGATTGTCAACATAAAATATTATTGTTGATATTGAAGTATACAAGAAATAAAATATAGTTGTATAAAAACGGAAAATGGAATAATAACAATAAATTGGAAGGGAAAAGTGGTTTCTCTGAATTGGCTTTAGAACTGCTGCAAGATGTGATGAGGGGGGCAAAGATATGGACATTTCAACTTTTAAAATATTACTATCACCTTTTTTAATTCAAATTATTTGAAATAGTTTATAGACTTTTATATGACTCTTCACATTTGAGAACTGATATTTTTTGTATAATTTTTATAGATAATTTGGGCCAGGCTTTTTAACCGAGTCCAGCTGGTCTTTAAAAGTTGGTGTTGACAAATAGCATGGGTAACCATGGTGATAGCAACTTCAACTTCCAGTCATGGGCACTCCCACATTGGTAATTCCTGCACTTGGAAAATCATTATTCACCCTGGATGTTTGAAACTTTACCTAAGTTAGGTTAGAGATTATGTTCGAACTTATATTTCATACTCAATTATTTTAATTTCCATGTTATTTATTATTATTAATTGTAACTTGAAATATTAAAGTATATTATATTATGCAGGTAGTAAAGCACATGTTATTACGGGGCTTTCGCTTTATCCTCACTACCTGTATAGGCCTACAGGGTATTTTCACTGCACAAAAACAATGAGAAATTAATTAATTAATTAATTAATTAATAGGAGAGAATTAATTGAGAGAGGTGAAATTCACAATATTCAAGGCATATGATTCGATATTTTCCTCTTCACAATTATAAATAAAATATATAAATTTCATTTCATTTCCATCTTAGTTCCAGCAACGAGTTGCGATATAATTAAACCCTCCACGTGCTGGTAAGATCGTCCTTGTGATGTCCCGTCCGAACGATCCTACCTCACCACCCTTGTGACCGCCAAGGTTTTGATGTAAAGAAAACACGGTTTTAAAATGAATGACAAGTCCGTGACGTCACTGACCCAGATGTCATTTGATACAATCTTACAAATACAGTCTGACAAATTGCTTGTCCCAAAAGCCATCTCATTTCTCATTCCTTCTGTTTTGTTTGTTTCAGTGCACTGTTATGTTTGTGACGTAAGCAAACGCACTGTCATAGCTCACTGGCCAGGTGACGTCATCATCCGAGTGAAACAGTGGGCTCTTACCACCCCAATAATGTTAATGTAAAAAAATAGTTAATGTATTTTGTTTTACCAACTCACCATATAACTCTTAGAACTCAATTTTTTTAATTACAAAAAACTTTTTAAACAATAATGTCTATTATATTTTTTACATTTAATTCTATTTTTTTTTTTTTTAATAATGCATTGTTTTATACATTTTGTTATACTGTGTCCGTGTGGAAACCGTTTTGACGGCAGTGTTTAAAAAAATAAACTTTCTCTCTCTTTTAATATAATAAAAATATTATTTCCCCATACTACTTTTGATATTTTTTTTTTTGTAAATCTGGAGCTGTTTTCTGATTGTTTGAATTTATATGAAAAAAAACTGTACCAATATTGAAGTACTCAAGATCCACCGACACATAGTCAAAGTGGCTACACATTTGTGTTTACCATGTTGGCACCTCGTACTCCTCTCCTGAAACCATATCAACTCTACTCCTAGTCGTGACGTAGATGGGCGGGTCCATTCGTGAACAAACAAACACAAATAAACATATATTACCAATAATTAAACATGTTCCCATATTATTATATGTCGTTAGTTTTTTCTTCCAACCCCAAATTATCTCCTAATACCTGCTGACAATTGCTCGTTACCCTAACGGTGAATGACGTATCACAGTGCCCTATATGGAGGCGCTGCACGCGGCCCCTCACTGTGCACGCGGCCCCTCACTGGGGATAACACGCCATTACTATGTGGCACATGTAACAGTAACGAGGATAATGAGCGTGTATGTGTGTGCGTACACAGTGAATAGATTTAACATATTTTCAGTGTATATTATGTGTTTGCATTACATGAGAATGTAGATGAGATGTCGGTGTAAAAAAGAAGTAGAAGAATTTATTACTCATCTGAAATGTAATGAGTGTGAATGTTGACACGGAAGGTGAACTAACCTCTTCCCTAACTGTTAGAATAGATAACTACGAGATGCAGCCTGCGAATTGCTACTTGTCAGATTAACCTGATGTTTATATTGAATGGATATATATTATATATCAATATATGTGTATATATAAATCTATATGAATTTAAATATATATATATATATATATATATATATATATATATATATATATATATATATAAATATATATGTATATATATATGTGTGTATATATATATATATATATAAATATATATATGTATATATATATATATATATATATATATATATATATTTCAATAGCTTCCTGGTTAACCACCAGTAGGTTATTAGTAGGATCTTCCTCTCTGGCGTCATGGGTAGCGCGCAGATCGGCAATCTGGAGATCCGGGTTCAAGTCCCCGGGGAGGTCGCAATTTTTAAATAGTTCTAAAAATCATATATATATATATATATATATATATATATATATATATATATATATATATATATATATATATAAATGGCATTATTTCGTACACGACGAAAATAACCATGAAATAATGCCATTTACGAATAATTCGGGTCGTGAAAGCATAAGTTTCAAAAACCTCACAAATATATATGTATATATATATATATATATATATATATATATATATATATATATATATATATATATATATATATATATATGTATATATATATATATATATATATATATATATATATATATATATGTATATATATATATATATATATATATATATATATATATATATATATATATATATATATATATATTTCATTTATACTGGTTCTTCGACGCACTATACTGATGGCTACGATCTATATCGGCGTCGGTGGATGATATATGAGATGATGCGATGATGAGATGATGGGATGATGAGATGAGGGGAAATTATATTAGGTATTTTTGGATTTGGATGGTGGAAAGGAGTCGGTCATGGCCTGCTGTTGAGAAACCATCCCAGTATTGACCTGAGCGACAGAGGGAAACCATGAAAAACCCCTGTGTGAATAAGTACCAACTCATTCCACGAGAGATGAAGGCTCGAACCACCCGTGCGGTAATGGTGTGGGATAGGGGAGACGGTCGCTCGGAATCTTCATGTCTAGTAGACAAGTACAAGTTATCTATAATTTAGCAGCAAGTTTCTTGTAGAACCAGCTCCTGTAATTAGTATGCCTGCCACGACTGCCAGTGCAGGGGGAAGAAGCCGAGAAAGTGGGAAAGTCCGTGAGGGGGAGGGAGGGGGGGAGGGGGGGGGGGCATGAAAGTGATCCAAGGGGCTTAGTAATGGAGCGGGAACGCCGTTATGTGAAAGAAGATTCTCGTCAGAAGACTCAAGATGAAGGCTCGAACCACCCGCGTGATAATGGTGTGGGATAGGGGGGACGGTCGATCGGAACCTTCATCTCTCGTGGATACAAGACGTGTTATGTAGAGAGCTATGCTTTGAGCGCTTCGAAGACGATTCTAGAGAAACTCATGATTATTATTTTTCTCAGGGCTATAAAAAATCGAAATTTGTATACAAAATATACATTTAATTCAACTTATGTGATAGCTCTAGAAGGTTCGCAAATACAAATCACAATTGACCACTAGTGATAGGCGTGGCTTATCGGTAGGCCACCTAGATCTATACTTAATGTGGGCATTTAGAGATACTCTGATAGGCAATGTCAATTTACCCACATAACAAACAGCCCATTTGATTGGATGTTTTGGTTTGTGACGTTTGTGGGCGGGTCAATCACTAGTCATCAATTGACCACTAGTGATAGGCGTGGCTCATCGGCAAGCCACCTGGATCTATACTTCATGTGAGCATTCAGAGATACTCTGATGGGCAATGTCAATTTAGCCACATAACAAACAGCCCATTTGATTGGATGTTTTGTTTTGTGACGTTTGTGGGCGGGTCAATCACTAGTCATCAATTGACCACTAGTGATAGGCGTGGCTCATCGGCAAGCCACCTGGATCTATACTTCATGTGAGCATTCAGAGATACTCTGATAGGCAATGTCAATTTAGCCACATAACAAACAGCCCATTTGATTGGATGTTTTGTTTTGTGACGTTTGTGGGCGGGTCAATCACTAGTCATCAATTGACCACTAGTGATAGGCGTGGCTCATCGGCAAGCCACCTGGATCTATACTTCATGTGAGCATTCAGAGATACTCTGATAGGCAATGTCAATTTAGCCACATAACAAACAGCCCATTTGATTGGATGTTTTGTTTTGTGACGTTTGTGGGCGGGTCAATCACTAGTCATCAATTGACCACTAGTGATAGGCGTGGCTCATCGGCAAGCCACCTGGATCTATACTTCATGTGAGCATTCAGAGATACTCTGATAGGCAATGTCAATTTAGCCACATAACAAACAGCCCATTTGATTGGATGTTTTGTTTTGTGACGTTTGTGGGCGGGTCAATCACTAGTCATCAATTGACCACTAGTGATAGGCGTGGCTCATCGGCAAGCCACCTGGATCTATACTTCATGTGAGCATTCAGAGATACTCTGATAGGCAATGTCAATTTAGCCACATAACAAACAGCCCATTTGATTGGATGTTTTGTTTTGTGACGTTTGTGGGCGGGTCAATCACTAGTCGCCAATTGTTAGCTATGTAGATGTGAAAATGCTAGGTCACAATATTAATAATATCAATTCAAAACACTTCGAAGGGGTATTCAGAAAATTTGTATTTTTATATTATTGTTAGAATTTGTATTGTTGATAAGGCAGCCTCGAAGTGTTGAAACAACCAAGAGGTGCCGCTTCTAAACGGTCTCAATAACTCATCTCTAGCCTTCAATAGGGAAACAATGATTGTATAGCATGATTTCGCAGTATGGTAATAATGAGAGCAGAATTTTGATAGTGTTCGTATAAAGAACCGCGCACAAGATCTAACTTATGCGGGCTTCGCACTTACAAAATATCATTCCTAAATTTCTAAATTTTATATCAAAACTTTATATCAAATCATTTATCACTATTGCTTCAATATGTTTATAATTGTTAACTTTTGATTTTATTATCTGTCTATTTGTTCATTTGTACCTTTCTGTCTACTACCTGTATGCAATTGATGTAGTACTTCATATGTAAGCGTTGAGTGTGAATGAAAAGGTTTCAAAAAAAAAAAAAAACACCCTAAATGCAACAATTAATTATAATGTCTACCTGATCGAACAAATTGTAAATTGTAAGCTGACAACTTACAATACCAGTGTTTCATCAGTAGGCCTAATGTGTATTTCACCACATTATATAGATTATTGTCAGAGTTGAGTGTTATTTTGACTTTTTAATAACCTATTCGTCTTTCCAAGTCCGAGCTTTCTATAAGACAAATATGAAAATAAATAAATATACGAAATAACGGAATGATTATGATGAATATATATATAAAAATAAATATAATAAAATAATACAATGTAATAAATATAATATACAATTACTTAAGAGCGGTTTATTATGATTATAATGATCTTTCTATAAAGACATAAATTCGAGTATTTTATCTTCACCTGAATAGGTTTATTTATGACATCACCATGATACTGTTGTCATCAGAAAAAATAGATCAATTATCTGAACCGTTACCAAGTAAAATATTATCTAATAAAATGTAATATCAATTTAGTTAACGAATGAAATCATATATTATCTATACGACATTTTGATGACCAGTTGACAGTTTATGCTTTTAACTGTAAATGAACTGGTTTTTTACTGTTGTTCTAATACACAATATCATTTCGGTGATGCCATTGGTTAGTATAACATCTGTTCAAATTTATGACATATTTTTTAATGATTAGTAAAAATGTGGTAAAAAGCAGTGTAATGTTATTTGTGGTGAAGCCTGTTTTAACGGTCGTGACCAGGGTCGATAAAGAAGGTACAACTACTTGATCGACTGTGGCAGTGACTTTGACATTTTAGAAGATGATCTTTAGTAACTGGATAACATTTCCTGATTGTAGTAAACAACACCTGTGTTTATTTGTTTATTGTGTTTATTCGAACAGTTGAGTTCAATTTGTTGAAATGAAACAAGATCGAATGAATGGTTTATGATCAAGAAGAATGTAATATAATTATATTGTATTTGAATGAATATGATACTGTAATTTGTATTGTTGGAGGTAAATACTCTACAGAACAAAATATAGTTTAAAGCGTTTAGAGGTCTGTAAGAACAGAATGAACAAAAATTGAACAGATTTATTTCTAAAAGCCTAGGTCACGTGGGAGGTTCAGCGAAGATATATGTATGATGAGTTTTTGAAATAATTAGATTGAATTGATAAATAATTAAATATATATCAATAATTATGTAATAGGTCGATCCAATTCACAGAAAATGTTAATGAATCATTATATTGACAAAATGGTGATCATTTAGTATAATGTAAATAACAATGCAGTTTATAAGTATTTTGCCAAGCATGGTTTAGTTTTGAAATTGCCCTCTTGTGGTGCCCGTCCAAACGATCCTACCTTGCCATCTTTATCTTTCAGTGAGAAACGATGAATCTGTGTCAAATTTAAATATTTAAATAATATAAATCTATACGATCACAGTTGAAAAATCAATTTTCAATCGATTCGTGCCACCAATTCAACAACGTACGTGACAAACTGTCCTACATCTAATAAATAATTAACATTTGAAAAATAAAATAAAATATGAATCAATAAATCTCATCAAAAAATTGACAAGTGCTTGTTGTAGTCGTGAAGTAGGCTTCAACCCGGACCTTGTACACACCAATCGATCCATCGACCAGTCAGTCCATCATACTTCACTCCGTCGCCAGGTTCAACGACCTACACACTCGTACCAACTCTATAATGTGATTTTTATAAAAGGTTTTAATTACCATTCGATATCTTCCATTGCTATTCGTTGCCAACATAACATAATATAACATAACATAACACCTGTTTGGGGATCCCGTTATTATTGCGGCTAGAAGAATCACGACCGACGTTACTGCGGTATAGCCTAGGCCACATATTAAACGGATTAAATAATTATTTATATCTAAAATATTGATCCGACAGAGTTGTTTATTTTTATTTATATAATCATATAAAATAACTATCTTGTGCTGAAATTTCATTACAAGTGGTTTGAAATGACGAGCGTGATGGTTTATTTTGTTTTGGAATGTTTTTCGATTAGTTTTTGTATGCGAGTGTACACACGTAGATTCACCTTCACCTCTACCTTGCCCGAGGGGCTCGTCACACGCATGCGTGACTCGCACACCGCGCGTAGCCAAGGTGTTTACAGTCAGCAAAAAAGGCTGCATTCGAGAATGTTTGCCCGTGGGGAGATAGTTTCGATTCTGTTCTTTTTTTTTTAAATATAAATAACGAAATATTTTGTTAATTGGTGTCCCACTAGACTCTCTAGAGTGAATCATTCATGTTCAACAATCGCAAGGCTCTGGATGAATATTTTTATTTTTCATAATTTACTTTTTATAAAAGTCGATACATAAAATAACTCGATTTAAAATACACTTGAATTAAAAGGTTTTGATCTAATAATTAAGTTTTGAGTGATACAATGAAAGCAGACAATCTAAAGATACAAAATTGTAATTATTTTATACAATTTTACACAAATTCTTCTTGAGAAAAGAGAGACAGTGTTGTTATAAATATTGCGGGAGAAAAAGATTGCTATATTCGGTGAAAAATAAAAATAAATAAGATGGTTATTTTAATAGAATAACATAATTAAATGACACAAAACATTCTTTTTACAAAATATTCATTATATATTTGAATGAAGAAGAGAATCCCCAGTGATTAAATAACAACAGTTTGTTATTACCGTAACAAGAAGAGGCTGTTATGAAAACTATTAGAACGGACAAAATGGGTAATTTTGTAGGCCTACGTTTTATAGTCATGTTTGGCAAGATATTCTTTGGGGTGGTAATATCGCCCTTGTGGTGCCCCGTCCGAACGATCCTACCCTCCATCAACACAGCCTCGATTTGGGAACAATGACTTTGTATCCAAGTCGCGATGTTGATAAGTAAATGATAATAATATTGATATGACATTCAATATGTCACAAAATTAATAAAATTCGCAAGATTATTAATTTATTAAACAATGTATAATTTATCTTGTAAAACTCGTAATATTGCCAACGGAATGCTGATGAACAATCGATAAGTTGAATAAACTTAACAGTTGAAGTTGAAGTTGATAAACTAAATCACGAGTGAATGGAAGTCAAGTTAGCGAAGTATCAGATTTTCTCAAAACTGTCCAAAGGTATGGGATATCAAAGAATAATATTATTTGAATCACGTGGCATTATTGTCAAGCTTATACAGCTAAAAAACATATTTTTCAGCTGTAAAGTTTGATAATTACGCCAAATGATTTGAATAATAACTAATACCACTTTGAAGGTATTAAAAATATCTGTCTTCCCTCCATATTAGAATGACGATATCTCATACCTTTGAAACGTTTCGCCAAAGAACTGAAATTTCCAAAGAACAAACACTAAACCAAAGAAACACCAAAGAACTGAAATTTCCAAAGAACAAACACTAAACCAAAGAAACACCAAAGAACTTAAATTTCCAAAGAACAAACACTAAACCAAAGAAACACCAAAGAACTGAAATTTCCAAAGAACAAACACTAAACCAAAGTTTCACCAAATAACTGAAATTTCCAAAGAACAAATACTAATCCAAAGAAACACCAAACACCAAAGAAACTGAACTCGTAATATCCTGAACTTGATAAATTGGCAATGCTACCAGAAATAATTAAAACTAATTAAAAGACGGTTTCGTCAGTGACATTGCGCGCGCAGGAAGGAATACAAATGATGCCCAGTAATTAACACACTGTAGTCGCGTATCCGGCGCCTTATTGAGGAGCCGCCACATATGGAGGACAATAGGATGGAATGCGCAGGCCCAAGAGTTGAAACACCTCAGCCGTGACGTCATCAAAACCAAGCTAATTATAGTCTCAAATAATTATTTGCACTGCGCGAACTAGATCGTCAAAAAATGATCGTCATTTTAAGCTAATGCCGGGATGGTTTCTACAATACAGGCCACAACCGCTTCCTTCCCACTATTCTTCCCAATACCTAAGAAACTTGCACCTCATCATCCCATCATCTCATTAATCATTCATCCGACGCCAATAGATCATATTTATCATTATAGTGCGTCATTAAAAACCCAATATAAAAAAAAAATGAAACAGATATCTTTTCAACTAATCTCAAAAGCCAAGACATATTTTCTCGTTCCATTTTTAAATCAAGTTCAAATAATTATATACGAAAAAGATGAGAAGAACTTATAAGAAGGTATATTTATGAAGTCAAGTTAATAATTATTAATAATACATAAGTGTACTCCATTTCCCATCATCTACACCCAATGTAGGCCTAATAACAAGTCGTGCAAACTAGATAGTAAATAACTAATTTATATTTATAAAGTGCATAAAGATAATGTCTTTATATTATTAAATTAGATGTGACTATCATTTCCGGTGTCTTCTCTCATAATGCAATAACAAGCTCTTTGTAAAGAACGAGGTTAAATGACATAATATCGTGTAAACTGGGGTAAATACACGAGGTGGGAGGTAACAGGAGAATACTATAAGGACATCATTAAATAATTGAATACAATTTTGTACCGTCGTGTTTTTGTGTTTGGAACCGATTCGTTATTGTTTGTACAACGAAAATGTGTTATACATTAAAAATTAGAATTCTTTTTTCCCAAGATGTGTTTAATTTTGTTTGTTCTTGTTGTTTGTTTGGGTCACTAGAACGATTGTGTACGAAAGGTCAGTGGAGTGTTGGTTGAAGTTTGTATTCAGCATTCTCAGTCAATGTTTGTTTACTTTATATTCAGGTTATTTGGGGATATTTGATCATATATTTACTACGCAAACGCAGAATATGCGTTGTAAGAAGAGCGAGATATCTAAATAGATAATAAGAATCGATAAACTAGTTCAACCTTGTGAAGACTCTGGTATAATCGAGAACTTCGCACACCTTGACTCTTATCAAATATATTTCATTCGGTAAATATCGAATTCTGCTAGTATTTATATATATTTGATGAATGAAAAATAATTATTGAATTATTTTCTTCGAAACGGCTGATCCGCGTTACATATACAAATTTGTGATAGTGTGTATCATTTTTGAGTTTACATTCAGGAAAAATTTGATTTTTTGTAAGTTTTAATTTTTCAAATTTTCTTGCCCATTGTAATCTTGGTGGATTTTGAGAAACTTTAAGATTAAAAATGATCCAACCGATTTGATTCCAAAACTACACAGTTCCAAGTTGGATACGTTTATATACGTGTACAGAAAAGGTTTCATGACGATCAGTCAAACCGTGCGACCAGTGGAGTGAATAAAAAAAAAACAGAGCTTCATAATTAAGAGTAGAATGGTTGTCTTTGCTAATGCTCACCTAATAATATCATTTTATGTCGTTGAGAAATATTCGCCCGTAAACATCTGACTATATTGAAGATTGGAAAAAGTTATTGGATTCAAACAAAATCTTTCCCAATTATACCAATTCCATTATAGGAATAATAATGTTTTTCTCAAAGACATTTGCCAACAGTATTTATTTTCAATTTGCAAATATTAAATCAATTTTTCTGGCCCGGCTCGGCCCCGAAAACAATAAAGTTTTATTTCAAAATCAGAAGAATATTGGACGAAATGTCAAAACCTGTGAAGACTGGAATGGCTTAGGGTGGAGTGTAGAGGGGAATCTGACCATAACAACGTTGTAGCGCATAGAGGAGCGTTCGAGAGAGGGAATTTGAGAGTTTTTGTGGATAGGTTTTCAATTAGTATCAGTATTTTTTAAATTAGAAATTAGTATTTTTCATTATGATTGTTTAATTTTGCTATCTAGTTCAAGGCCTTGCCACCGCGCTTTTGTGCAACTGTAAGTGTAAACGATAAATAAATAAATAAAATAAATGAAATAAATTTAATTGATTTGAATGACTAAAATGTATTTGGTGAATAACTGCATCAAGTCTGTTGAAATGATGGGAAGGTGACGGTCGTCCTTCCCAATAATTTAATAATCCAAAACAGGTACGTCGGAAAAGGTGAAAAAAGCAAAGAAAAATAAAGAAGAGAAAGCAGAAAGTGAAGCAAAGATTAAAGAAAGTTTCGAAGATGTAAGTGACAATATTGATGATAAAGGAGATGTAGGGATTTCATCGAATGTGATCCAAATTTTCGTCAATGTGGCAGATGGAAAAGAGGTGAAAAAGAGCGATTATTTTGGATTATAATTATTTGAATAGTGCTTAACGACCCCACCAACAGCTAGGTTGTATGGGGTCGGGGAGTAGGAAGTACGCGGCTGATGATGACACGATGACGTGATGAGAGTTGATAGGACGTTCAAACAACCCACGCTAGCTAACTGAGCCACGGGGGGCGGCGACCATTACTGGAATCGAACCCCGGTCTCGTGTCCAAATATAGACGTCTTGCCACACGGAACCACACACGGAATCGACTTCAAGGCGTCTCCAGCCTCCATAGGGCTACAAGTCCCCGCCAGGGGGATTGCACAGTTGTAAATGATCATAAAACTTGAACAGTGTAAGATACACAATTTATATACCGGTACATCACAAGATGCAGACAATATTTGTCGAAATGCTGATGAGTCAAATTTTATAATAACAAAGGTGGAAAGATCACTTGTATGTAACAGTAACACTCGATATTTTTGTCATTGAGTTTTACCTCACAGCATACCGTTACATGCAAAATAACACGTAACTTATTGTAAATGTTCATGATGGATCACCAGTATTTTATGAGATACTTCTCTGAATGGTGTGAAGCAGTTTTACTATACAATATCCATACGGAAAGTCACTGCGATCGTTTATATGTTATGTTGACACTGGAAATGTTACCCCGTGGGTGGGATTCCCTCAATAATTTTTCATGACTGTACAATATTTGTTCAATTAACTTTAAAAACCTAACCAAAAAAAAAAAAAGTATAGAATTCTTCTGAGCGTCCTCTAACCTCACATCGTTACTGCGGCCGGCTAACAGTAAACCACTGGGCTAATAACATGTGACGTCATAGGTACACGTCACATGCGGTTATATGGAACAGAAACATGATTTTAAACATAAAATATCATGTTGTTTTCATTCTTTAGAAGGCGTACTGAACAGTTGAGGCGGCGGTTTTGGCAGTGGTCGGCATTCCAAAGCTCTTCTCACTTCTCTGAACCATGAATATTTCGTCCGTTTTGCATGGTTGTTAGTTGTATAGATGCGAAACACCCGTGCGCTAGTGGTGTGGGATACGGGGGACGGTCGATCGGAACCTTCATCTTTCCTGGATACAAGTTACACAGGAGAGTTGAAGGTTTGAAACACCCGCGCGCTAGTGTTGTGGGATAGGGGGGACGGTCGATCGGAACCTTCATCTTTCCTGGATACAAGTTACACACGAGAGATGAAGGCTCGAAACACCCGCGCGCTAGTGTTGTGGGATAGGGGGGTCGGTTGATCGGAACGTTCATATTTGCGCTGTTCGTGAAGGGAGACCTGTGTACTGTTGTTTGGTTCAATGGTCTGTCGTGCGGAAAACAATGTAGCTGACTGCAGGGATGAGCAACATCTTGGATCCATCCATCTATTTTTGTGATAATAGATATGAAATTGTACTATTTTGTATCTTTTAAATGTGGACATTCTATATTTAAATATCTTTTAATATTTGAATTTTCAACTGGGACGTGTGGTTGAGTGGCTATCACACTGAACCGTCATTCAGGAGACCGGGGTTCAATTCCCATCGTGACCATCTGACAAGAGTTTTTTGTGGTTTCATTCTGTCGTTCAGGTCAATACTGGGTTGGTTCCTCAACAACAGGCCACGACCGACTCCTTCCCACTATCCAAAAACACATAATAAAATAATCTCATAATCTAAAATATCCTTTATCGACGCCAATGAATCTTAATCATCAATACAGTGTGTCGTTAAACCAAATATATGAATTTAAAAAAATCAATTTCTAAAAGACACATGAATATTATTTCCCCAAAAATATTCCATCCGTATATTATATGGCTATAAATTTACACTAAAAGTCGAAGTACGATCATTTTGGGGGAAAAACGATTCTCCTTTTCCCATACTTTGGCTGGTGGTGATGATTAGGCCTATATATATCTTTGATTCAAAATAAATTTGAATTATTTTCCGAATTTGATTAATTGTTGAATAGTGAGCAGAAAGAAAAATTTGTTCGTGTCAACCTTGACTAGAAAATATCCAGTAAATTGTATTTTTTTAAATTTCTGAAAGTATTAATAGTATCTTCATAAGAATATTTCTCCAGGTCACATCCTTCAAAGAACAATGTCCATAAGGTCCACATAAGACTGCAAAAAAACCGTTCACTGTTGTTTGCTATTGACAAGAAGAGTAAATACCGTTTTATTTGCGCGAATTAGGGAGTTTCTTTGCCTAAGGTCCTTGCCATCTTCCTCATGAAGGCCAAACAACACTCCTCCAAATAGCTTACCACGAAATAACTCGATGGTTAATAATCTATGCAAACAATAGTTGGAATTTCCCATTCTGTTCTCTGGTGACGACCTATATTCCAATATCAACAGATCATCTCCACACACGCTTTAATAATCGAGTCTATTGTTCATGTTTTGATGACATGTGGGACATGTGGTACATGTGGTACATGTGGTACATGTTGGCACAACCTGGAGCCAGATATTAGTTCTACAATCAAATGAAATGTAAAGGAAGAAATTAGTGCAAGGCCAAACTAACACATTTATAGGTATAGTTTGATATAGATTTAATCAAATTGATTTTATGATGTGGAAGTAATTTATAAAATGACTATTTTAATCTTCATCCGCTAATTCAAATGTCATGAATTATTTAAAAAAAAATCAAGGAGTGAAATGAATGATAAAGAGAAGTGTGAAATGAAAAATGTGGAAAACTGTTTGAATGTACGCTGACCTATCAAGTCGTTGAATGAAAAAAACATTTCATAAAAAAATAATCCATTTAAAAACTTTCTCAATTATATTCAAGTTGTTTGTAGTCATATGAAATAAAACATTATTTTTTTTATTTTTTTAATAACATCGAAACTTGATACAGAATCAATGTTCCCCAATTAAGGCTAAGGATGAAAGTTAGGATCGTTTGGACGGGGCACCACAAGGGCGATATTACCACCCCATTTTAAAATTTTAAAACTACGGATATATCGAAAAATTTTTAGTTTATTAATTCAAGTTTCCAAATTGTAAACATAGTTGGTTATAAAAATGGGGTTTACACCCTTTCATTCGTACCCAATAATAATCTAGCCGTTGGTGGGGTCTTCGACCAAACAGCAGTCAATCAGTACAAAGTATTATGTTTAAGAATTACCCAATTTTAAAACTAGGATACAAATATTTTCAAGATACTGGGCACGATTAAATTTTGTGAAAAATGACAGATAACAAATATTAGATTTTCAACATTACATTCGAGCCAAAATTAACCGTCAATCGGGAGACCGGGGTTTGATTCCCGCCATGGTCGACCATCCTGACATAAGTTTTTTGTGGTTTCTCTCTGTCGTTCAGGTCAATACTGGGATGGTTCCTTAACAACAGGTCAAGACCGACTCCTTCCTACCATCCAAAAACACCTAATAAAATAACCTTCCATCTCATCATCCCATCAACTCATTTATCATCCACCGACGCCAATAGATCGTAGTCATCAGTACAGTGAGTCGTTAAACCCAATATGAATGAAAATATAAATCTCGCTCACATTAGCAGCTCAAGTTCAGTTAGTTAACTATTGGTTATACGGACTAAACGCCCCAGGTGACCTTGGTCAAGGCTGTCATGACGTAGAAGATTGAGCGGAAATAGATTTCTCAGAACAATCTTCCAACCTTTCGGTGTCCTTGAACTCGAGTTGAACTCTTACCGTTGAGTGCAACGCAGGTGCTTATTAAAGTTAATCTACAAAACCAATTTTTTTCCTATTTTTTTAAAAGTTGAAGGTCATTATGAAAGGTTCGGATTGTGAAACCCCTGTAGGGTGCTTCATATTTCCTAGATTCTCACCCTTTTTTATGATGGCTTTTAAGGGTTGATATACGTAACCGTGGCGAGATTTGAAGGTTATCTACCCTTAAATTTACTCAACTATGAGATGAACAATGGGCAGAAGAATTCCACAAAAAAAAATGTGAAATAGAATTTTTATTTCCTGTATTGAATGTGTTTTTTTAGTTATTGTTTGAGTTTTTGTGGAGTTTTATGGGGTGTAAAAGTTTTTTCGTCGGTGGATGAAGGTTAGTCAAATATTTCTGCAGTAAGACGTCTTTGGTTAAACTTATATCAATGACACATTTTTCATTTTTTGCTGTAAAATTTAGTTCTCTTGAATTAAACATAATTCTATATTTTTATGAATGTTTAATAGTACATAAAAACATTGAATTTGTCCACCATAAAAAAATCCATTGATTTCCATCACAATCATAAATTAATAGAACAAAAAATAAATACTATTCATAAATTTAATTTTTTACACAATTTTATATTTTCACTTTTCTAAATTCAAAACGAGCGTATAGATTTACCCTCTCTAGTTTTCTTCAAAAATACACTTGATTTGTGTGGGTTCCTTCGGTCAATTTATCATCTCACTTTTTGTGCGACAAATTGTGACAAATTTATAATCATACAAATACACCTAGCACAATTATTTAAAAGAAGGTATATTTTAAAAGTTCTTCAAAATCCACATGAAAATGTAAACAACAATTTTCCATCAGAATTAATTCAGTAGCAATACTCTGATTAAGGGTGTAATTAACAACAAGTTATTTCTTCATCACGATTTAAAGAGGAAATACAAAGTTTGTAGCGAATGTAACTCACTTATAAGTCACAACACATGTTCTATGGAGGCTGTTAGATTCACATTCAACTTTAAATCATCCACGAACAGAACTATCATAAAGAACATCTTAAAAAACGGTAAATTCTATTATTATTTATTCATCACGTGGAAATATGAAATTATATACACAATATGTGTTCAGTCATTCTTCCTCATATTTTGAAAGATTCAAACAAATTATATATTTTTTAAATATCAAAACTGAATGAAGAATACAATGAACTTAAAAGAATTCTTTTGAATAAAATTCCACTAATTATTTTTCATATTGGAGTTTTCAACTTTTTATGTACAAATTAAAGTTACTATTATTTTAGCAGCTGCCAAATTTGAACCATTTTTCAAAAGATATAATCATTTTTCTCTTCGTTGAACCATATGTAATTACATATAAATGGCGATCCAAAAGCTAGAATTACAAGAGGCAATTAAAGTCACAGTTATCTATTTTATAATCTACTGGATCATTACCAATAGTTACTCAGAATAAACGTGTCACCTGGGATGTTATAATTACACGCAAGACTAATTCACAATGTTATTATAGTACACTGATTCGAAATGAAAACACCCGACTGGCTCAATCAGTCAAGACGTTGCCTTGGAAGCCGAAGTCAAGTTGGTCGTAGGTTTGAGTCCCGCATAAAGCATGTTTTTTCAAAAATTATATTCCTCTCATTCGTACCCCCAAATAACCTAGATGTTGGTGGGGTCGTTTAGTAAATAATAACCACCAACCATAATGAGTCATAACATAGTTTAATACACTTGTATCCACTAAAGAAAGTCTACCAATGTAACAAACACAAATAACACCGTTTTTTTATATTGGGTTTTAACGACGCACTCTAATGATAACTAAGATCTATTGGCGTCGAATGAATTAATAATGAGATGATGGGATGATGAGATGAAGGTTTCTTAGATATTGGGAAGGATAGTGGGAAGGAAGCGGTCGTGGCCTATATTATATGAACCATCCCGGCATTTGGCCTAGACTACAGAGGGAAACCACGAAAAAAAACCTGTAAAGATGGATGGTAGCGGGAATCGAACCGGATCCGATATGTCCCTTCACCTCTAGGATCCCATGAAGTGAGTGCGTTAACCACTCAGCTACATGTGCCGATAATAACACCGTTATGTTTGTATAAATGTAGACGTGGTAGTTTATTAACTATGAGTTATCAGAATGACGTCACGAATGTATACACAACTACATATTCCAAGAGATATCGTACCAATGGATACTCGACTCATGCTGACTCCAGGGTTGAGAAACACGAGGGTCAACTGTTGGGCCTTTCAGTGCTGCGTGGTGAATAAAGTAAACATTATAATGGTAATAGGATCCCTGTGATCTTCAACGCTTTCTTGATTGCTTAAGGTATTCCTTTACTCGATGTGTGCGAGACATCTTCCACACAGACTACTTCAATGTAGACAGAAGAAACGTCGAGAGAAAAACAAAAGTTCAAATGTATTTCCCATCGATCCAGACGGCAGCTACAAACCAAGATGCAATATACTTCTCAGTAGGCCACTTCTTACGACCCAATATCTGGCAGCAGCTATCCATCGAACCGTCCACGTCACCTCATAAAGACGTTGTTGTTGTTGTTGTTGTTGCCTAAACCAACCTAAATCAACTCGATCCAACTAATTTGACGAACCCAACTTATACAAACTAATCTAAGCTCACCAACCTATCCAAACAAACATTGTAAACTAATTTAATCCCAATTATAAGCCACCCTCAGTAGCTCAGTCAGCTGAGGCACCGCTTCAGAAACTGAAGTCACCATTGGGCGTGGGTTCGAGTCCCGCATAAGGCTTGGGTTTTTGTAAACTTCCTTTCACTTATCATCACCTGCTCATTCGTACCCCCGTAAAACCCAGCTTTTGGTGGGGTCGTTAAGCAAACAATAAACATCATCGGAATAATAAAACCAATCTTGAGCCTACATCTGGTCTGACACTTGGCTAATATTTGTTTCTTCTCGCATTCCTCGTGAGCCTCTGTGACTTGTCAAGTGTGGTAAGTCTGACATCGGGAGGTCGCCGGGATCTGACAGCTAGTCTAGTCTTCAGGAGGTACCGTTGTACCCCAATGAACAACACCGGCTCATGCGCACAAGACAAAACCAAACTACCGGTACTCTATTTATACTGGACCTAACTGCTGACTACGATCTATTGGCGTCGGTCAATGATATATGAGATGATGGAATGATGGGAGGTTATTTTTTAAAAGTTTTAGGATGGTGAGAAGGAGTCGGTCGTGGACCGTTCTTAAGGAACCATCTTAGTATTGTCCTGAACGGCAGAGCGAAACCACGAAATGTCAGGATGGTCGACCATGGCGGGAATCAATCCCCGGTCTCCTGAGTGACGGTTTAGTGTATTAACCACTCGGCCACTTGTCTAAACGTACCAAACTACTGCTGATATGTGAGTGTATGTTTTAATTCTGATATAGTGGAGATAGATTAATTGTATATAGAGAAAAACTTGAGGGTTAGGAAGGTGCCCCCCCGCTAAAAAATGCTCGGTAGAGCATTTCTTTTCTATTCTTGAAATTAAATAAATTCAAAAATTAATTAATTAATTAATTAATCAATTGATTTTTCTTAAATAAATTCTTGAAAGAATGTATAAATGGTGAATATTAAAGGACATCACAACCTGAAGCTAGATTTTAGAATGATGGCGATACTTGATTTCTCTAATTTCAGAAATATAATTATATATATTTTTGTGCTCCATAGACCACGAGTCTTGACGTGAGCATTACCGATTCTGTACAGAAACTTGAACAGAATCGAGTAATGTCTACGTCACGACTCAGAAAAAGCGCCGAGTCTTGGAGGACAAATGATCTAGTTTCAGGTTGTGAGGCCCTTTAATTCTGCTAGAACATATTGTAGACGTGAGATCCTCGAGTAGGCGAAACAAATAATATAGTTGAAAAAAACTTCGAGAACATCACTTTTGTTCCTGAATGAATGAATTTTAGGGTTTTGAGGCGCATCGACAGCGAGGTCATCTAGCGCCTGCATTTGTTCGTTTTGAAATTTGTTGAAATTAATTTTTGTTACGTTTTGACTTTGCTAATATAGTTTAGTGACCTACACTCAAGTCACAGAGCTAGAGATAGATAGAGAGAGGTAGAGAGAGAGAGAGAGAGAGAGAGAGAGAGAGAGAGAGAGAGAGAGGTAGAGAGATATAGAGAGAGGTATAGAGAGAGAGGTAGAGAGAGAGAGAGAGAGAGGTAGAGAGAGAGAGAGAGAGGTAGAGAGAGAGAGAGAGGTAGAGAGAAAGATAAAGAGAGAGAGGGATAGAGAGAGCGAGAGAGAGAGGTATAGAGAGAGAGAAAGATAGAAAGAGAGAGAGAGGTAGAGAGAGAGATAGAGAGAGGGAGAGAAAGAGAGAGAGAGGTAGAGAGAGATAGAGAGGGGTAGAGAGAGAGAGGTGGAGATAGAGAGATAGAGATAGAGAGAGAAAGGTAGAGAGAGAGGCATAGAGAGAGAGAGATAGAGAGAGGGAAGAGAGAGAGAGGTAGAGAGAGATAGAGAGAGGTAAAGAGAGAGAGAGAGAGAGAGAGAGAGCTAGAGATAGATAGAGAGAGGTAGAGAGAGAGAGAGAGAGAAAAGAGAGAGAGACAGATAGAGAGAGAGGTAGAGAGAGAGAGGTAGAGAGAGGTAGAGAGAGAGGTAGAGAGGTAGAGAGAGAGAGGTAGAGAGAGAGACAGAGAGATAGAGAGAGAGGTAGAGAGAGAAAGGTAGAGAGAGAGGTAGAGAAGAGAGAGAGATGAAGCAAGATGCAGCGCACGAAAGGGAGAAGGCCAATAACCTGTCAGCGAGTGGGGAAAGGCCCCTTGCTCCATGCCAGGCCGCGATGTTGTACCTACATGAAGCTAACGGTATAGAGATTCCTCGACTTCCTCCATTGCGTCACATGGAGCCGGCGACAAAAACACGCTCTCGTCCGAACACTAAAACTGAAAGCTCTCTAGCACCGACTTTCATTACTCACTGATTATATTTATACAGATTGATGGGTTTAATTAAATACTATATAGCGTTGATCGCTGCTAGGAAAACGCGGTAGATACATGCATTGTGAGATGAGCTTGGAAGTATGGAAATCTGGAATGAAAAATAATCTGTCAGCTCAATCTACATCTACAGACCTTGGATTACTTCAAACGTTCAAAAACCACTGCCTGTTGATATTTTTTATAGTGCCACTTGCAATTCGTGATTAAAAAGCTTTTATTAAAACTTGCAAAAATTTTTCAAAAAGTTTTAACATAACAAAAGGCGCAACTTCAAAATGACCATCCGGAGGCAGTTCGATATGTCATGTTGTTGTATGCTATTTTTTTGAAAGTATCTGCCTCCGCCCAGTTCACTAGAACGCCACCAGATGTCACCCACTTTGCTTTCAATTGCGAATACCTTTTGATAATAATATTCAATCGAATGCATACTTTTAATGCGTTTTCTTCGTTATTTCTCATCCGATTATTGTGAAAAATCACTGAAAATGATTATGAAAGTTTGTTCCATATTCAGTAGAAATTTGACAGATTTGATGAATGTATGTTTTCCACGTATTTTCCCCGGGCTATTCACCATTATTAGCTAGGCCTACTTGATGTCGTCACGTGGGCCTATCAGAGTCACGTGGATCTTTGAAATTCAATGTGTAATTTAATTACGATATAGTGATACCAACCTATTTCATCATAATATAAAGAAGGTGCTCCAATTCGGGTCTCGAAAATGAAATATTTCCGGTGTCAGATCCCGAGTCCAGGGTCCCGATTGCCTGTAGCGCAACTATCGCTTTTCATTCAAACTATATATATAAAACAACAATGCTCAACAATGCTATATACACGGCTCAGTGGAATTAATATGCTAGCAGTTGCATTGTTTTTTTACGAAAATTATAGCTTTTGTTAGTTCATCAATGCCACCGGTACCATAGCCACTCTTATCTACATCTGGTTCACAAGGGAATCCGCTAAATCGTGACAGGCAATCAGGACCTTTGGCTCTGAACTGACCGCAAGAAACCTCAAATACCTTCCATGTTGTCAGTATGGAAGTTGGAGCACCTTCTTTATATTATGATGAAATAGGTTGGTATCACTACATAGTGGTTACATTTTTATCAAGGAGCCTGTTTTCGGACATTCCTTGCCCGAAGTGTGCCTGAAATATATTTGTGGTTAACACTATTAGGGCATGTATTTGCGTCACCGAAGTGATGAGTAAATAAGACTCAATAAGGAGTTATTGGGAACTTTTTTCAGCCAGATAGTATTAGGCCTACTTGGAAACGATTTCAGGAATCTTAGTTTGAAATCTGAGCTCAAGTTTGAAAGTTATCAAAGAGTTGTAACATTTCTTACCACCTTGACTTTGACTGGTTGTTTAGAGGGTCACGGTCAAAGAGAAAGTTACTTCTGTTGAAATCTAATTGTCGAGTTAGTTGACTGTTGGATTACGTGCGAGTTGATATGAACTCAGCTCAGAGTGAGAGAAACATGATGTGTTGTAATATAGGCCTACTTGAGTCCAGCTAGAAGGTCATGTACCAA
The DNA here is from genome assembly GCA_964007535.1 of Brachyptera risi. Lineage (NCBI taxonomy): Eukaryota > Metazoa > Arthropoda > Insecta > Plecoptera > Taeniopterygidae > Brachyptera > Brachyptera risi. The sequence continues at coordinate 2,479,022 of OZ023334.1, read as the reverse complement.
CATGCAACATGACGACCGAGTGGTTAGCACACTGAACCGTCATTCAGGAGATCAGGGTTCGATTCTCGCCATGGTCGACCATCCTGACAGGGGTTTCCCTCTGTCGTTCAGGTTGATAATGGGATGGTTCCTTGACAACAGGCCACGACCGAATCCTAAAGAATGAATTTCTTAATTCAGATCCTCATCTGAAATCCTTCTTTCGAAGTACTTCGATATTACAAATGATGTTACATATGATATCACATATATGATATAATATATATAATATATATAATAGATATTACAATGTGTTTAAAATATGTTATTGTCACATTATTTCAAATATCATTTCAAATATCATTTCAAATATTGGACATTGTCTTGAAAATAGTGCCGTTTTAAACCACAAGGGTGATGTTACCACAAGGGTGATGTTACCAGAGGGTGATGTTACTACAAGGGTGATGTTACCACAAGGGTGATGTTACCACAAGGGTGATGTTACCACAAGGGTGATGTTACTACAAGGGTGATGTTACCACAAGGGTGATGTTACTACAAGGGTGATGTTACCACAAGGGTGATGTTACCACAAGGGTGATGTTACCACAAGGGTGATGTTACTACAAGGGTGATGTTACCACAAGGGTGATGTTACCACAAGGGTGATGTTACCACAAGGGTGATGTTACTACAAGGGTGATGTTACTACAAGGGTGAAGTTACCACAAGGGTGATGTTACCACAAGGGTGATGTTACCACAAGGGTGATGTTACCACAAGGGTGATGTTACCACAAGGGTGATGTTACCACACGGGTGATGTTACCACAAGGGTGATGTTACCACAAGGGTGATGTTACCACAAGGGTGATGTTACCACAAGGGTGATGTTACTACAAGGGTGAAGTTACCACAAGGGTGATGTTACCACAAGGGTGATGTTACCACAAGGGTGATGTTACCAGAGGGTGATGTTCTTCTTGGAGGAGGTTAAGATAGCCCTTGTGAACCTCTTCCGAACTATTCTATAAAACTTGTCATCTCTAGAGCCTAAATTATGAAAAGATGGAAATGTGTGAAATTTTCGATGTTGGTAATAAAAAGATGTATACATTTTGTTTGAGAGAACTTGGAATGATATTTACACTATTGAATGCATGATGAATGGAGTAGATAACGGCTGTTTTCGGTCATAGCTTTATCCCATGGATATTAGGCCCTGCTCGTATTTACAGTACACAGAAATAGCATGTGGCAATGACGCATGGAACCAACACTGAGCTCAAACCACAGCTAATTCATTTGACTGATAATTCAATATACTATGATATAACTAATATATATTTTTATATATGTATATATATATATATATATATATATATATATATATATATATATATAAATATATATATATATATATATATATATATATATATATATATATATATATATATATATATATATATATATATGAAAAATGAATGAATAAATAAATTGAAATGAAAAAAAAAAAATATATATATATATATATATATATATATATATTTATATATATATATATATATGTATATATATATGTATATATTTATATATATATATATATATATATATATATATATATATATATATATATATATATATATATATATATATATATATATACATATAATATATAAATATATATAAATATAATATATTTATATATATATATATATATATATATATATATATATAAATATATATATATATATATATATATATATATATATATATATATAAATATATATATATATATGTAATATATATATATATATATATATATATATATATATATATATATATATATATATATATATATATATATATATATATATATATATATATATATATATACATATATACATATATATATATGTATATATATATATATATATATATATATATATATATATATATATATATATATATATATATATATATATGTATATATATATATATATATATATATATATATATATATATATATATATATATGTAAAATATATATATATAAATATATATATATATATATATATATATATATATATATATATATATATAGATATATATATATATATATATATATATCGACCGTTCAGTGTATTCATTTTGTATGTAAAAAATTGATAGCAATAAAAAATTATTTCATACGAAACTTATTTAACATTTGCGGAAAGAATAACAAAATGCACCACGATCGCTACTGCGTCTCGAATGTGCGCCGGTGAATAATATTATTATTTAATTATTACTAATATTAAATTATTATAACAACAAATTACGCTCGAAAATGTTATATAGCTGAAAAAAAAAACCCAACAAAAATGGATTTTTAATAAATTTCATTGTAG